>JAWMAR010000658.1:395904-462077 GCA_036785375.1 Leucoraja ocellata
GGAGTGACGCATTGAGTGACACATTACGGGATAGTACAGATGGAGTGACTCACCATGCTGTAGTACTGATTGAGTGAAACACTAGAGAGGTACTGATGGAGTTACATAATGTGCGGTAATACTAACAGAGTGACACACTATGGGGTGGTACTAATAGGACGCGGACTGTAGAATAGTCCTGATTGGTGACGTACTGTGGGGGTGGTACTAATGTAGTTACACACTGTGTAACATTCACGGAGTGACACACTATGGGATAGTATTGATGGAGTGACACACTATGGGATAGTACTGATGGAGTGACACACTATGGGATAGTACTGATGGGGTGAAACACTATGGGATAGTACTGATGGAGTGAAACACTATGGGATAATACTGATGGAGTGACACACTATGGGATAGTACTGATGGGGTGACACACTATGGGATAGTACTGATGGAGTGACACACTATGGGATAGTACTGATGGGGTGAAACACTATGGGATAGTACTGATGGAGTGACACACTATGGGATAGTACTGATGCAATGGCATTATGAGTTCGTACTGATGGAGTGGCACAGTTCAGGGTTGTACGGATAGTTTGACAAGCTGTGGCGTAGTACGAATGTAGTGACACTATGGGCTTATACTGGATTAAGTGTCACACTATGGGATAGTACTGTTGGAGTGACACGCTGTGTGGTAGTATCGTCGGAGTGACACACTACGGGGTACAAATAATGGAGTGACACATTGTAGAGTAATGCCGGTGGAGTGACACTCTGTGGGGCAGTACAGATGGAGTGACGCACTGTGGAATAGTACTGATTGAATGACGCTCCGCGAGATTGTATTGAAGGGCTGACTGTGCTGCAGTAGTGATAGTGATATCTTGCTGTATGGTGCTGAAGGAGTGACACGCTAGGGATACTACTGGTGTAGTGACACACTGGCGGGTGGTACTAATGGAGAGGGACATGATGGGACTGCTCTGACGGCGTGAAACAATGAGTGATGGTTCTTATGGAGGGACAGACTGTGGTGTAGTACTGATGGAGTGATATACTGTTGAGGAATATTGATAGAGTGACAGAATGTGGGTGGGACTAATATAATGACAAATTCTGTGGTGGTTCTGAGTGTGCGACACACTATGTGGTAGTACTGATGGAGTGGGATACTGTGGAGTAGTGTTGATGGGGGGACATTGTGGAGTAGTGCTGATGGAGGGACACACTGATGGGTAGTACTAATGAAATTAAACATTATACCGTAGAACTGATGGAGTGCCACACTGCGGGATAGTATTGAAGGTATAAAACACGTTGGGGCAGAACTGATGGAGTGACACTGTGTGGTGCTACTGATGGCGTGACACATTGTGGAGTAGTACTCATGGAGTGACACATTATGTGGTGGTACTGATGGAGGTACACACGGTAGGACATTACTTATGGAGTACACTTTGGAGTGGTACCCATGGAGAGACACACTGTTGCGTAGTACAGATGGAGTGACATACTCTGTGACAGTACTGACAGAGTGACAAACTGTAGGTTGTACTGACGGAGTGACACACTGCGGGTTAGAGCTGATGCAGCGGCATACTGTGGAGTAGTACTAATCGAGTAACAAACTGCGGAGTCGTACTGATGGAGTGAGATACTGCGCGGTTGTACTGATGCATTAATACACTGTGAGGTGGTTGTGATGGGGTTGCAGATTGTGGCATACCACAGAGAGAATGACACACTGTGGGGCAGTACTGACGGAGAGACATATATTGGGGTAATACTGATGGAGCCATACACTGTGAGGCTACACTGATATGATGGCACACTGAGTGCAGTACTGGTGGAGTGATTCCCATTGGGTTAGCGCTGCTGGAACAACACTCTGCAATTGTTCTGATGTAATGACACACTGTGGGGTAGTGCCCATTAATGCACATTGAGCTAGTACCGTTGGAATGACACACTGTGGGGTAGTACCCTATAGCGGCAGATTTTTCAGATCTTTGAGGAAATTAACTCCCTAGCCACTAATTGGGTGAGAGGGGATAAGGGGAATATCTTCGGTACGCATGCAAGCTGCCTCAGAGACTTTCAGAGCTTCTACTTTCATAAAGCTTCAGCACACAGTTGTAGATATAAAACAGTAAGATACATCCAAGGTTTTCCGACTTGTTCCAGCAATCTTCTTCGAACTCCAGCGCATTGCTTCAGATGCTAGAAAACTCCTCGTGTCTCCTTCTTCACATGAGGCTTGACATGATTGACATGGCTTGACATGTCGCTTGACATGGTCGAAGGATAAACCTTCTCCCTCTCCTGTCCAAAACGAATCACCAACTAAACTAACACGCAAGCAGTTAAGCTGCATAAACATGCCCCAAGACACGTCATAAAATCCCACCCACATTATAACGGGCTGGCTAAAATTTAAAGGAACATGCCATCCACAATGACATGCAAAGCAGGCCAAATGGCCACTACATACCGGCCCCTAATTGTTCCGAATACATAATGAGGCAATTACCAAATAACATCAAAAAAGTGGCCATAAAGGCACTTGATGTGTACATCAAAATCAAAATATCGGGGAATAGAACCCTGTGGCTCCCTCGTCAGGAAATCAAACCGCAATCTCCCGCATGCTAGGCGTGGATATTAACCACTATACTAATGAGGAAAAAATAGCATGCACTATATATCTGCAATCACAATTCTTTCTCGACTCTTCCATCTTCGCTTTCGCCTTCTAGAAGCAAGCACAACTTAGTTATTGGTCTTATTAAAACATTGTTTTTTGTTTTCAGTCGCACCATACGTACCAAACCCTGAACATCAGGCATGATTTCCAGTATTCTACCCATTAACCAAGAACCTCGAGATGCTGTAGAGTCAGCCACCAACACAATGTCGCGTGGAACAAAGTTCCTTTTAATCCTTAGCCATCGTTGTCGTTCTTGGATTAAAGGCAAATACTCTTGTATCCATCTCCTCCAAAAAAGATTTGCCATATATTGTACTTGCTTCCATCTACGTCTCATATACAAATCTTATTTTACAAAAAGCCCAGGTGGAAGTGTTGGATTGGTTTTCAGCAGAAGAATATGATTTGGTGTGAATACTTCCAGGTCATTAGCATCATCAGAACCTTTCGTAATAGGTCGATCGTTTAAAATCGCCTCAATTTCACAAAACAGTGTTTGTAACCCTTCATCATCCAAAATTTGTTGTCTAAGAACGGAGCGCAGCACATTTCGTACCATACGAATTAATCGTTCCCAAATACCGCCATGATGGGAACCCATTGGAGGATTAAAGTTCAATTTTATGCCTTGTTGAAGCATAGTATATTGGATTTTATCCTGATTTAAGTCTTTGAGTGCCTTTTTTAGTTCCCTATCCGCTCCAACGAAATTCGAACCATTATCCGATCTTAACGAAGTAACTTCACCCCGTCGACAAGTAAATCTCCTTAATGCGTGAATACATGAGTCCGTGTCGAGTGTAGATGCAACTTCAAGATGTACCGCTCTACTCGCCATACAAGTGAAGATCACACCATATCTTTTCACAAGGCTACGTCCTCTCTTAACTTCCATAGGACCAAAATAATCCACCCCCACATCTTGTGAATGGAGGTTTGTCTGGAGTGATCCTCTCCAAAGGCAAGTCTGCCATCTTCTGTATACCAAGTTTCCCACGCTCTCGCGTGCATATGGTGCAATTTTTTATTATCTTTCTTGCCGCTGAATTAGCCTTGGTAACCCAATATTTTTTACGAAGTTGGGATAGCATGTAATTTCTTCCTCCATACCCAATTTGTTCATGAATATGCCGTAATAATAATGTTGTTATGTAAAAGTCCTTAGCGAGAATAATAGGACGTTTCCTTTCTTCAGGCATTGCCAATCTGTTTAGGCGTCCACCCATCCGCAGAAGATCTCCTTCCCAAATTGGGTCGAGCTTATACAATTGACTACTTCTTTTTACCCCTTCTCCACCAGCTTGTAATGTTAATATCTCGTCTTTGTATTTCTGCCTTTGACAGAAAGAAATGATCGCATTTTCTGCTTTGAGGAGATCATCAAGACATAGGCACTGTTGGCTAGGTGAAGCTTCAAAAACTTGTGTCTGGAATTTGATTTCCTTTTCCCTTTCCGCAGGATTCTTCTCCAAGATACTTTCTGTTATTTGTTTCTTTTCCCGAATTTTCATCAACAATCTTGTTTTTATTTTAATAAACCAGGCTACCGATGATCTCAATTTATTCCATGATGAAAAGTGGGTAATTAAACTATTCACGGTGTCATATGAGTTTTTTTCAATCACATTCACCGAAATGTTTTGTTTAATTTCCGGATCTGTTGTAGAGATTTTAAATCCGAGTTCAAGCTTTGGCCATTCTCTACTTGGCTTACTAAGAAACTTTGGCCCATTAATCAATCACTTGTTATTAAGAAAGCAATTTGCTGTTTGTCCCCTAGAGGCTTCATCCGCAGGATTTTCCTTTGTATTAACATATCTCCATTGAGAAACATTAGTAGCTCCTAGTACAAAGGAAACACCATTTGCAACAAATGTCATAAAACGTTTCCTTTCATTGTTAATGTATTTCAAAACCGTAGTACTATCGGTCCAGAAGGTAGATTCTTCCAGTTGAAATTGCAGTTCCTTTTTCAGCATTATGTCAATTTTCACAGCTAAGACTGCTGCTGTAAGTTCCATTCTGGGAATCGTCATTTGCTTCAATGGTGCTACTCTGGCTTTTCCCATTACGAATGCAACATGCACTCTTTTGTTTACATTTTGTAGCCTTAAGTATGAAACAGTCCCATAACCACTTTCGCTGGCATCCGAAAAGTGATGCAGTTGCGCATTTCCGATATTACCAATGGTTTTAGACTTTATACACCGATCTACCTTAAACGTTGACATTTTTTGGAGGTCTTTTAACCATTCTGTCCAACTGTGCGAGGATGTTTGAGTTATACTCTCATGCCAACCAAGTTTTTCTCGACACAAGGATTCTGTAAAATTAACTTGGCTAGCAGTGTAAATGGTGCCAGAAATCCCAAAGGATCATATACTGAACCAATCACAGATAAGATACCCCTTCTTGTGCATGGTCGTTCCTGAATTGACAATTTAAACTTAAACACATCCGTTTCCACATACTAGTGCAGTCCCAGTGCCCTTTCCATTGGCAAGTTGTCTTTGTCTAAATCCAACACCTTGGTTTCTTCGGCTCTGTCATCTGGTGGAATGCTTTCCAAAACAGCACGACTGTTGCTGACCCACTTGGTAAGTACAAATCCTCCCTTATTGCAGAGAGAGGTTAGGTGCTTCACTATTTGAATTGCCTCTAACTCGGTAGATACGGATTTTAGGCAATCGTCCACATAAAAATTATTTTTCAAAGTGGAAATTACCTCCTCTGGGAAATTACCTGTATTATCCTCTGCGGTTTTCCTCAAAGCGAAATTCGCACAACTTGGAGATGACACTGCTCCGAAAAGATGTACTTTCATTCGGTAATCAACAAGGTCTTGCTGCACACCCCCTTCAGGCCACCATAAGAATCGCAGATAGTCAATATGTTTACCAGTTACTTTCACTTGATAAAACATTGCTCTGATATCAGCCATCAAAGCTATCGGTTCTTGCCTAAATTTGATGAGAACTCCAAGGAGCGAGTTAGTAAGGTCTGGACCTTTGCAGTAATTCACTGTTAAGTGATGTCCCTTTAAAGACTGCTGCGCAGTCAAAGACCACCCTCAATGTCCCTTTCTTCGAGTGGTACACCCCATGGTGCGGAATATACCAGATCTCTCCATCATTTCGATATAGTTGATTCATTGGTATCCTTTCAGCATAATCATTATTAATCATATTCTGTAAGAAGGATGTATATTCCTCTTGGAATTTCGTGTTCTTAACAAATTTACGTTTCAAACCATGAATACGCTGTTCAACCATATAGCGATTATTTGGTAAATTAACACTTTCCTTCTTGAAAGGTAAATCCAAACAACAATGTCCATAGAAACAGCAGTTTCTATTGTATTATACTGGTATCAGATCCAGGGTAAGGCGGGAGAATGACAGTCAGAGCAGTATACTGTTCTGGATGTCAGATGTGGGAGGTCATGGTGTCGGATGGCCCTCCAGACATCCACATCTGCACCAGGTGCAGCGAGATGGGACTCCTAAGGGACCGTATTAGGATCCTGGAGCAGCAGCTCGATGACCTCGCTCTGATCAGGGAGAGTGAGGAGGTCATAGAGGGGAGTTATGGAGAGGTGGTCACTCCAAAACCACGGGAGAGAGACATGTGGGTCACGTTAAGGAAGGGCAAGGGGCAGAGGCAGGAACGAGTGAGTACTCCAATGTCGGTACACCTCGCAAATAAGTACTCCTGTTTGAGTACGGATGGGGGTGACAGCCCACCCGGGGGGTAGCGACAGCGGACGAGCCTCCAGCACAGAGACCAGCCCTGTTGCTCCGAAAGGCAGGGGAAAAAGAAGAGGGCAATAGTAATTGTGGAATCTATTGTTAGAGGGTCGGATAGGCGTTTCTGTGGACACAGTCGGGAGCCCAGTATGGTGGTCTGCCTCCTTGGTGCCAAGGTCTCGGACGTGTCTCAACGCATCCAAGATATCCTGAAATCGGAGGGAGAGGAGCCTTAGGTCGTGGTACATATAGGTACAAATGACATAGGTAAAAAAAAGGGAAGAGGTCCTGAAGGGATGATTTAGGGAGTTGGGAGGAGAGTTAAGGAAAAGGACCAAAAACGTAACAATCTCAGGATTACTGCCTGTACCACGCGACAGCGAGAGTAGGAATGGAGCGAGGTGGAGAATAAATGCGTGTCTGAAAGACTGGTGCAGAGGGTAGGGATTCATGTTACCGGATTATTGGGACTTATTTTGGGGAAGATGGGACCTGTACAGAAAGGATGGGTTGCATTTGAACCCGAGGATACCAATAACCTGGGGGGGGGGGGGGGGGGGGGGGGGATTTGCAAAGGCAACTGGGGAGACTTTAAACTAGAATGGCTGGGGCGAGGGACTCAAATAGAGAAAGCTAGTAGACAGAATGGGAGGCAGGAAGCAGAAAAGGGAAGCACTCGGACAAAAGAGGAGAAAGAAAAAAAGGAAATAAACAGAGAAGAAGTTCTTAAATGTGCATATTTTAATGCTAGGAGCATTGTAAGAAAGGTGGATGAGCTTAGAGTCTGGATAGACACCTGGAGGTATGATGTTGTAGCGACACATGGTTGCAGGAGGGCTGTGATTGGAAACTAAATATTCCAGGATTTCGTTGCTTCAGGTGTGATAGAATTGGAGGGGCAAGAGGTGGAGGTGTTGCATTGCTAGTCAGGGAAGATATTACAGCAGTGCTTTGGCAGGATAGATTGGAGGGCTCGTCTAGGGAGGCTATTTTGGTGGAACTGAGAAGTGGGAAAGGTGTAGCAACAGCTATTTTAATAGCAAAAGGATATCGAGGGATACAATTGGTCCATTGGAGCGACAGAGTGGGAAGCTATCTGCAGAGCCAAAAGATATTGAGCAATTTATTTTCTTCGGTATTCACCAAGGAGAAGGCTATTGAATTATGTGAGATAAGGGAAACGAGTAGAGTAGCTATGGATACTATGAGTTTCAAAGTAAAAGAAGTACTGACACGTTTGAAAAATATTAAAGTGGATAAGTCTCCAGGTCCTGACAGGATATTCCCTAGGACATTGAGGGAAGTTAGTGCAGAAATAGCCGGGGCTACGACAGAAACATTTCAAATGTCATTAGAAACGGGAATAGTCCCCGAGGATTGACGTACTGCGCATGTTGTTCCATTGTTTAAAAAGGGTTCTAAGAGTAAACCTAGCAATTATAGACCTGTTAGTTTGACTTCAGTGGTGGGCAAATAAATGGAAAATATACTTAGAGATAATATATATAAGCATCTGGATAAACAGGGTCTGATTAGGAACAGTCAACATGGATTTGTGCCTGGAAGGTCATGTTTGACTAATCTACTTGAATTTTTTGAAGAGGTTACTAGGGAAATTGACGAGGGTAAAGCAGTGGATGTTGTCTATATGGACTTTAGTAAGGCCTTTAATAAGGTTCCTCATGGAAGGTTGGTTAAGAAAGTTCAACTGCTGGGTATAAATGCAGGAATAGCAAGATGGATTCAACAGTGGCTGAATGGGAGAAGCCAGAGGGTAATGGTGGATGGCTGTTTGTCGGGTTGGAGGCAGGTGACTAGTGGGGTGCCTCAGGGATCTGTGTTGGGTCCTTTGTTGTTTGTCATGTACATCAATGATCTGGATGAAAGGGTGGTAAATTGGATTAGTAAGTATGCAGATGATACCAAGATAGGAGGTGTTGTGGATAATGAAGAGGATTTCAAAATACTACAGAGTGATTTAAGCCATTAGGAAAAATGGGCTGAAAGATGGCAGATGGAGTTTAGTGCTGATAAATGTGAGGTGCTACACCTTGGCAGGACAAATCAAAATAGGACGTACATGGTAGATGGTAGGGAATTGAAGAATACAGTTGAAGAGAGGTATCTGGGAGTAACCGTGCATAGTTCCTTGAAGGTGGAATCTCATATAAATATGGTGGTAAAGAAAGCTTTTGGTATGCTAGCCTTTATAAATCAGAGCATTGAGTATAGAAGCTGGGATGTAATGTTAAAATTGTACATGGCATTGGTGAGACCAAATCTGGAGTATGGCGTACCATTTTGGTCGCCCAATTATAGGAAGGATGTCAACAAAATAGAGAGAGTACAGAGGAGATTTACTAGAATGTTGCCTGGGTTTCAACAACTAAGTTACAGAGATAGGTTGAATAAGTTAGGTCGTTATTCTCTGGAGCGCAGAAGGTCAAGGGGGGGACTTGATAGAGGTCTGTAAAATGATGAGAGGGATAGACAGAGTTGATGTGGACAAGCTTTTCCCTTTGAGAATAGGGAAGATTCAAACAAGAGGGCATGACTTGGTGAGAGGAGGACTTACCTGGAGCTGTGAGTATAAAAACAGCGCGGGGCTTGCTTCTACAGAGGCCCGGGGAGCCGTTGGTGCGAGGAGGAGTTGCCTGGAGCTGTGAGTTCCCCAAATCTGCAACGTTCCATCTCGCTTCCAGAGAAGGATTCTGGTGGAAGCCTCTGATTAATGGAAGAGGACCAGAGGATGCAGCTGATTGGCTTGTATCCCGGGTAAGGCTTTATTGTATTTGGATAAGGGGGAGAATGAGGGCCAGGGCGGTTTACTGTTCTGGATGTCAGATGTGGGAGGTCATGGAGTCTGAGTGCCCTCCAGCCGTCCACATCTGCGCCAGGTGCGTCGAGATGGGTCTCCTAAGGGACCGTGTCAGGAACCTGGAACAGCAACCCGATTACCTCTGTTTGCTCAGGGAGACCGAAGAGGTCATAGAAAGGAGTTACAGGGAGGTGGTCACTCCAAGACCACGGAACTCAGAAAACTGGGTCACAGTTAGGAAGGGCAACGGGCAGAGGCAGGGACTGGTGAGTACCCCGGTGGCTGTACACCTTGAAAATAAGTACTCATGCTTGAGTAAGGGTGTGGGAGACAGCCTACCTGGGGGCAGCGACAGCGGCCGGGCCTCTGGCACAATGACCGGTCCTGTTGCTCAGAAGGGTAAGGAAAAGAAAGGGAGGGCAATTGTAATAGGGGACTCTATAGTCAGATGGTCGGATAGGCGATTCTGTGGACGCAGACAGGAGTCCCGGATGGTAGTTTGCCTCCCTGGTGCCAGGGCCAGGGATGTGTCAGAACGTGTGCAAGAAATCCTGAAATGGGAGGGAGAGGAGCCTGAGGTTGTGGTGCATATAGGTACCAACGACATAGGTAGAAAAAAGAGAAGAGGTCCGGAAACAAGAATTTAGGGAGTTAGGTAGAGAGTTAAGGAGAAGGACTGGAAAGGTAACAATCTCAGGATTACTGCCTGTGCCACGCGACAGTGAAAGTAGGAATGGAGCGAGGTGGAGGTCAATTCGTGGATGAGGGACTGGTGCAGTGGGTATGGATTCAAGTTTCTGGATCATTGAGACCTATTTTGGGGAAGGTGCGACCTGTACAGAAAGGACGGGTTGCACTTGAACTCAAGGGGGACCAATATCCTGGCGGGGAGATTTGCAAAGGCTACTGGGGAGACTTTAAACTAGTATGGTTGGGGGGAGGGACTCAAATTGGGAAAGCTAGCAGTCAGTGTGTGAAGCAGGGGGCAGAGAATGGTAGCACTCTGACCCAAAATGTAGGGGAGAGAGAAGAAAAAGGAAATAATCAGAGAATAAGAGAGGGTGGGTTTGTTAAATGTGTATATTTTAATGCTGGGAGCATTGTAAGAAAGGTGGATGAACAGAGCCTGGATTGACACCTGGAAGTATGATGTTGTGGCGATCAGTGAAACATGGTTGCAGGAGGGCTGTGATTCGAAACTAAATATTCCAGGATTTCGTTGCTTCAGGTGTGATAGAATTGGAGGGGCATGAGGTGGAGGTGTTGCATTGCTTATCAGGGAAGGTATTACAGCAGTGCTTTGGTAGGATAGATTAGAGGGCTCGTCTAGGTAGGCTATTTGGGTGGAACTGAGAAATGGGAAAGGGGTAGCAACACTTATAGGGGTGTATTATAGACCGCCAAATGGGGAGCGAGAATTGGAAGACCAAATATGTAAGGAGATTGCAGATATTAGTAGTAAGCACAAGGTAGTGATTGTGGGAGATTTCAATTTTCCACACATAGACTGGGAAACACATTCTGTAAATGGGCTGGATGGGTTGGAGTTTGTAAAATGTGTGCAGGATAGTTTTTTTCAGCAATACATGGAAGTACCTACTAGAGCAGGGGCGGTGCTGGACCTCCTGTTAGGAAATGAGATGGGTCAGGTGGCAGAGGTATGCGTTGGGGAACAGTTCGAGTCCAGTGATCACAATACCATTAGTTTCAATATAATTATGGAGAGGGACAGAACTGGACCTAGGGTTGAGATTTTTGATTGGAGAAAGGCTAACTTTGAGGAGATGCGAAAGGATTTAAAAGGAGTAAATTGGGACTGTTTGTTTTATGGGAAAGATGTGGAAGAGAAATGGAGTACATTTAAAGGTGATATTTTTAGAGTACAGAATCTTTATGTCCCTGTTCGGTTGAAAGGAAATCGTAAAAATTTTAAAGAGCCATGGTTTTCATGGGAAATTGGACACTTGTTTCGGGAAAAGAGGGAGATCTACAATAATTATAGGCAGCATGGAGTAAATGAGGTGCTTGAGGAGTATAAGGAATGTAAAAAGAATCTTAAGCAAGAAATTAGAAAAGCTAAAAGAAGATATAAGGTTCCTTTGGCAAGTAAGGTGAAAGTAAATCAGAAGGATTTCTTCCGCTATATTAATAGCAAAAGGATAACGAGGGATAAAGTTGGTCCATTAGAGAGTCAGAGTGGACAACTTTGTGCAGAGTCAAAAGAGATGGGCGAGATATTGAACAATTTCTTTTCTTCGGTATTCACCAAGGAGAAGGATATTGAATTATGTGAGGAAAGGGAAACAAGTAGAGTAGCTATGGATACTATGAGGATCAAAGAAGAGGAAGTACTGACACTTTTGAGAAATATAAAAGTGTATAAGTCTCCAGGTTCGGACAGGATATATTCCCTAGGACATTGAGGGAAGTTAGTGTAGAAATAGCAGGGGCTATGGCAGAAATATTTCAAATGTCATTAGAAACGGGAATAGTGCCGGAGGATTGGCGTACTGCGCATGTTGTTCCATTGTTTAAAAAGGGGTCTAAGAGTAAACCTAGCAATTATAGACCTGTTAGTTTGACGTCTGTGGTGGGGAAATTAATGGAAAGAATACTTAGAGATAATATATATAAGTATCTGGATAAACAGGGTCTGATTAGGAACAGTCAACATGGATTTGTGCCTGGAAGGTCATGTTTGACTAATCTTCTTGAATTTTTTTGAAGATGTTGCTCGGGAAATTGATGAGGGTAAAGCAGTGGATGTTGTGTATATGGACTTCAGTAAGGCCTTTGACAACGTTCCTCATGGAAGGTTGCTTAAGAAGGTTCAATGGTTGGGTATTAATGGTGGAGTAGCAAGATGGATTCAACAGTGGCTGAATGGGAGATGCCAGAGAGTAATGGTGGATGGTTGTTTGTCAGGTTGGAGGCCAGTGACGAGTGGGGTGCCACAAGGATCTGTGTTGGGTCCAATGTTGTTTGTCATGTACATCAATGATCTGGATGATGGTGTGGTAAATTGGATTAGTAAGTATGCAGATGATACTAAGATAGGTGGGGTTGCTGGTAATGAAGTAGAGTTTCAAAGTCTACAGAGAGATTTATGCCAGTTAGAAGAGTAGGCTGAAAGATGGCAGATGGAGTTTAATGCTGATAAGTGTGAGGTGCTACATCTTGGCAGGACAAATCAAAATAGGGCGTACATGGTAAATGGTAGGGAATTGAAGAATGTAGGTGAACAGAGGGATCTGGGAATAACTGTGCACAGTTCCCTGAAAGTGGAATCTCATGTAGATAGGGTGGTAAATAATGATTTTGATGTGCTGGCCTTTATAAATCAGAGCATTGTGTATAGAAGTTGGGATGTAATGTTAAAATTAGACAAGGCATTGGTGAGGCCAATTCTGGTGTATGGTGTACAATTTTGGTCGCCTAATTATAGGAAGTATGCAACAAAATAGAGAGAGTACAGAGGAGATTTACTACAATGTTGCCTGGATTTCAGCAACTAAGTTACAGTGAAAGGTTGAACAAGTTAGGGCTTTATTCTTTGGAGCGCAGAAGGTTAAGGGGACTTGATAGAGGTTTTTAAAATGATGAGAGGGATAGACAGAGTTGACGTGGAAAAGCTTTTCCCATTGAGAGTTGGGAAGATTCAAACAAGGGTACATGACTTGAGAATTAAGGGACTGAAGTTTAGGGGTATCATGAGGGGGAACTTCTTTACTCAGAGAGTGGTAGCTGTGTGGGATGAGCTTCCAGTGAAGGTGGTGGAGGCAGGTTCGTTTTTATCATTTAAAAATAAATTGGATAGTTATATGGACGGGAAGGAATGGAGGGTTATGGTCTGAGCGCAGGTATATGGGACCAGGGGAGATTATGTGTTCGGCACGGACTAGAAGGGTCGAGATGGCCTGTTTCCGTGCTGTAATTGTTATATGGTTATATGGCCTAACTTGCCAGGAGAACAGCCTCCTCTTGAACATCAAAAAAACGAAGGAGCTGATCATGGACTTTAGGAGGGCACATCATCCGAGGACGTACAGTCCATTGAGTATAAATGGGGATCCTGTGGATAGGGTGAACTGTTTTAAATATCTGGGAGTCCGCATCTCTGAGGATATGACATGGTCATCACACGCCTCAGCACTGGTGAGTAAGGCAAGGCAGCGCCTTTACCACCTCAGGCAATTGAGGAAATTCAGAGTGTCTCCGAGGATCCTACAGTGCTTCTACGCAGCGGCGGTGGAAAGCATCTTGTCCGGGAACATTACCATCTGGTTCGGGAATTGCTCTGCCAAGGACAAGAAGGCTCTGCAGAGAGTTGTGCGTTCGGCCGAACGCACTATAGGAACTTCACTCACCCCCCTGCAGGAACTATACAACAGGAGGTGCAACTCCAGAGCAAACAAAATCATGAGAGACCTCTTCCACCCCTGCAACGGACTGTTCCAGCCGCTACGGTCAGGCAAACGCCTCCGTTGCCATGCAGTGAGAACGAAGAGGTTGAGAAGGAGTTTCTTCCCAGAGGCAATTCGCACTGTAAACGCCTTTCTCACCAGGGACTAACTCTACAGAACGTTTTTCCTTCTATTATTTATTATGTAAAAGAATATGTGTGTTATGATTGTGTTTATAATTTGTTTGGTTGTTTTGTTGTTTGTCTTTTGCACAAAAGTCCGCGAGCATTGCCACTTTCATTTCACTGCACATCTCGTATGTGTATGTGACAAATAAACTTGACTTGACTTGGTTATATGGACCAGAATAAAGGGACAGAAGTTTAGGGGTAACATGAGGGGGAACTTCTTTACTCAGAGAGTGGTAGCGGTGTGGAATGAGTTTCCAGTGGAAGTGGTGGCGGCAGGTTCATTGGTATCATTTAAAAATAAATTGGATAGGAATATGGATGAGAAGGGAATGCAGGGTTGTGGTATGCGTTCTGGCTGGTGGGACTAAGGGAAATAAATTGTTCGGCACGGACCTGTAGGGCCGAAATGGCCTGTTTCATGCTGTAATTGTTATATGGTTATATGGTTATATGGTTAAAAGACACACAAGGATTTACTTTATCGACCTAAAACGAAAAAAGATGCATAATGCTGAGTAACTCCGGGAATCAGGCGCATTCCTGGACATCGTAGTCGGCGATGTTTCGTGTCTGAAACCTTATTTGGTCTGAAGAAGGGTTCCGAACCGAAAAGTCGTCGATCCATACCCTCCAGCGACAAGTTACTTCGCGTTTCCTTTCTGTCTTTGGCATAAACCAAAGCATGCAAATCCTTGTTATTACGTCACCCATCCCTGTTCCCCGGAGATGTTGCCTGACTAGCTGATTTACTCCATCAAATGTGTCTTTTTTCTAAAAATATATATCTGCTCATCTAAAGAAGGTCTCGATAGGGTGTGGGCCGAGGAGCTTGTTTGTGCGGTTTCGTGACACAACTCACGGATCTACATTACATTTTCACATGTTGAGTAAACATCTTTTATAAATCACCCCTGAAACTCGTCAAGAACAAACCATGCACATTTTTATTACATTAGAGAAAACACGGAAAATGTTCGGGTATTTTAGTCTAATCAAAGCACGTTTAACATTGAGTCGGACGCCAGTTGGCCAATCACGCACTTTGTTTCAGGCTAGCTAGGCAGGGAACACACATCATCGCTGAGAATGTTTCTACTGATGCCTATTTTACTGGAGATTCCAATGAAGGTTCTTTGTTGTTCTGTGGAATATTTGTCGTGGAAAATTGCAGACGGGTAATTGAATTTAGTGAGAAAAGTAACTCTGAAGAATGTGCTGCTAAGTGGATAGAAGAGGAAACATGGTAACATTGACACATAGAAAATAGGTGCAGGAGTAGGCCATTCGGCCCTTCGAGCATGCACCGCCATTCAATATGCTCATGGATGATCATCCAACTCAGTATCCTGTACCTGCCTTATCTCCATACCCCCTGATCCCTTTAGGTACAAGGGCAACATCTAACTCCCTCTTAAATATAGCCAATGAACTGGCATCAACTACCTTCTGTGGCAGAGAATTCCACAGATTCACCCCTCTCAGTGCGAAAAATGATTTCCTCATCTCGGTCCTAAAAGATTTTCCCCTTATCCTTAAATTGTGACCCCTTGTTATGGACTTCCCCAACTTCGGGAACAATCTTCTTCCATCTAGCCTGTCCAACACCTTAAGAATTGTATACGTTTATATAAGATCCCCCCTCAATCGTCTAAATTCTAGCGAGTACAAACCCAGTCTATCCAGTCTTTCTTCATATGGAAGTCCTGACATCCCAGGAATCAGTCTGGTGAATCTTCTCTGTACTCCCTCCATGGCAAGAATGTATTTCCACAGATTAGGAGACCAAACTATACGCAATACTACAGATGAGGTCTCACCAAGACCATGTACAACAGCAGTAGAACGTCCCTGCTCCTATACTAAAATCCTTTTGCTATGAATGCTAATGTGCCATTCGCTAAATTCACTGCCTGCTGCACCTGCCTGCCTACTTTCAATGATTGGTGTGCCATGACACCCAGCTCTCGTTGCATCTCCCCTTTTCCTAATCGGCCACCATTCAGATAATATTCGATTTTCCAGTTTTTGCCACCAAAGTGGATAATAGTAAGATTAAACGAGAACTTACCAGTTTGAAGTTTGATCTGTATTTTATGAGGAGGAACGTTAAGGGAACACGTGAAGAACCCGCTTCCAACGCATGCGTGTATTCTTCAAAGCAGCGGTGTGAGGTCACAGAAAATATAATGACCTAACATAGTAAGATTATCAAAGATATACCAGTTTTTGATATGATCATAGGAGGGTGGGAGCGGAGGGCACGTATTCCCTCAACGTTCCTCCTCATAAAATACAGATCAAACTTCAAACTGGTAAGTTCTCGGTTAATCTTACTATTTTACTTCGGAGTCACGTGAGTGACTACGTGAAGATTTCAAAGCTCTGTGACCTCATGCCGTGGAAACGAGTCCATGCTTCACAACTGCCTTGGGTATTGGGAGAGAGCATCATTAGTAATTTTAAAACACACTTATACAAAGACCTGTGTGGTATAACGAAAAAATAAATGTATTAATTGAAATCATAGCCCTGTAACCTTTCGGGCAAATTATATTGTTGAACGTAAAATGGTTTCCGAAAACGATGATGGCTCCAAAACTGGTTTATTATAAATCCTTTGGAAAGTCCTGTCGGATGAACATCCTGCCATTCTGAGGATTTGGTCTGTGGGTACCTCCAGAATTTTTGCTGCGGATGTTGCTGCAGCCCTGGTGGACTGAGATTTAAAAACATTAGTGTATATTCCTGCCATCGTTAGGACATATTTGAGCCACCTTGATATAGTTTGGGTCGTGACCCATTTGTGCGGTTTCTTGTAAGAGATTAACAACGCCATTTCCTGACCTCGAATGCTCTTAGTATATTCTATGTATAATTGGATGTGTCTTGCTATACACAGTCGTTCGTCATATGGATATGCCATAAATTCAATCACTTGACCCGATGAACCTGGTCTGTTTTGTTTTATTAAATCCTGTATGACAAACACCAGTTTCTCGGGTGAGATGATCAGGGAGTCCAGGCTCAGTTTGCTTAATGACTGGACTCGTTGTGCGGTAACTAACGCCATGAGCATAACCATCTTCATGGTCATTTTCTGAAGTGACAATGCTGTTATGGGCGACCAGCTCCTCAGCATGTTTAGAACGACACCCACCTCCCAGATTTTGGAGTACCTGGTTTTATGGAGATTTGCATTGAATATGCCCCTCATGAGTTTTGTTACCAGGGGGTGTGTTCCCACCGTGTGCCGCTCCGTTCCTTGTGATAGGTAATTGGAGAGTGCACTTCTGACACTATTGATGGCACTGTAGCTCCATCGATTATCATAATGGAGGCTTGTTAAAATTCCAATACGGCCAGAATGTTCTTGGCCTTTTGGTCGAGGTTGTTGTCCAAGCCCCATTTCTTGATGGGTCCAAGGCACTGCTTCCGTGTTGATAGTCTTTGTGCAGATGAGATGAGATTCATCGTCCTGTCTGACAGCCCCATGCCGTGTGGTGGGTCTTTCAGACTCTACAAATCAATAAATCCATAGTCTTATTGCATGGATGACTGCCCCCAGTCACTGGATGAATTAATAAATTCGGCTATGTTCATAAGGGAACATGGTTCTAACACCATCCCCTGTATGACCGAATACCATGATTTAGTAGGCCAGTCGGGGACTCTGAGAATTCCAGATGCCGAGTGTAGTTGAATTTTCCCTAGTACCCCATTGATGGGGCCGAACGGGGGAAATACATCACCCTATGGCTTTGTTTACATAACAATGCCAAGCTGGTTTTAGAATTTTAGTAAATAATATTGGGGCTGATGTTTGCCCCTTTGGTAAGCTCTATATTGCCAAAGTTCCCTCTCTTTTGAGTCAATGCCTGCTATATAGAAAAAACCCAGCTGACACCAAGTCTTTATCAGTAATAAGAGTATCCATCTTAAAATGAATATCTTGAACGAATGTGTTTAGGGTTGAAAAAACAATGATAATCCTGCAACCCCACTCTATTTTATTTTTAATAAATATGTTTGATACAAATTCTAATGTTCCATGAAAAGTATGCTCAATCACACGTATTGTGTACAATTTTTGTAGCACCATGTGGGTTTTAGATTGTTTGGTTTATGTAAGGACAAAATGCCATTCTGGTGTATGTTGTACTGGGGTTATTGGGATGAGTAAATTCTATCAGATAACCCTGAATACTGCTGAGATTATATGAATCTGTAGTGATTATATACCATACATAACTGTAGTGTTGCAACCTCCCTTCCCCCACCATCGTGGACCCCTTTTTAACAGAAGAAAACCACACCCACCTACCTCCATGGTTACCGGTTGTTGTGTTATTTCCTTGGTTTTTTGAAAAGGGGGTTCTGTTTGATATCTCTTGTTCGGGGTTGTGTGGGAGGTTGAGGCTTCCGCATCTTCCAGGGTGGCCGCCCTGGCCATACCCTAAAGGATCCTGCGGGTTATATTGATTTCTGGCACTGCCACTGGTATGAGCCACATTTTTTATGGCCTACATGTGGCTGGTATCGTGCTCCAAAACAGGCCCTTGCGCTGGCGTTGATGAGCCCCAGTGTCTTGCTTCGTCCACCCACGGTTCTTTGTTTGCAAATGGTAGCATTTTAGGGTCCCAGTGCTGGCTGAATGGCAGCCTTCCATATGTAGTTCAGCTCATATTGCATATTACTAAACAGAGCTAGTGCGTCTTGATGGTCTTTGGTTACCTCCGTTTAGTCCAGGGTGCGGGTGTATGCTATGATCCCTTCCGTCAATCCCTTTAAGGTTCTCTGGATCTTGAGGTCCTGGTTCCTGATGTTCGTCCCCATATGCCAAATGCATTGGTTTACACTGGGCACCTGTAATGCCTCACCGTTGCCAGGTGGCAGATGTCTGGCCAGTCTCTGTATATATTTCTTGTTGGCGTTTGTGGCCAGACATATAGTAATACTATTGCCATCCTGGATCCAAGTCTACCCATGTTTGACTTGGTTAAAGTAATCAGCCACCATGTCCAGCAGAGTCCCTGCTGTGTTAGGATCATGGGACGTTGTTTTACCAGGCTCTGATATAGAGTTAGAGATCTCTAGAGTCCCGCACGGGGTACCCATGTGGGGCTTACCTCCTGCCCACTTGTCTTTTGTTCTGCGGACCCCTCTTGCAGGTCAGCCCAGAACTGACCCACAGTGCTCCCCTCTGATGGGGTAGAAGCACTGTGCAGCCCTCAAAAAGGTACTGCTGTGGGTTTATCACGTTGGAGGAAGGCTCCATACACCGCTTCTTCCTCCTCCAGCGCTCTCGGGCGCTGGTCGCCGGCGGTTATGCAAAGTCGGACCCTTCTGAGTCCACTACCTTGTTTGATTTATGTCTAGCCTTACCACTCGGCCGCATGGCTCTGGCCGGTGCAGGCCCGACATTGGGCACAGCTGATCCCACTACGGTTGATTCAAGTGCCGCTGGCTGCTGCTGGCTGCCCGCTGCTCCACGGTCCTCCTTCTCCAGCTTTGTCCTTTCTCCCGTGGAGTGGATATGGCCAGTGTGGAGGACATCTGGCACAGCTGATTCCACCTAGTCCATTTCTTTAACCCGGCTCCAACGCTCTCAGCGCTCCTGGCTGCTCCTTTATCTCAGACCGCTGGGACCAACCCCGGTACTCACGGTACTGGTCCCTCGCGGTCGTTTCAGTCGGTCAACTCCACTCTAATGCCCTCAGTTCTGGGGACTCCTGCTTATATGGTCCTTAGATCAGGGACGTATCAGATTTAAAACTGATAATAAACAGCTACTATAGTTGATCTTAGCCAAAAAGCCAAGAAGCGATCACTCTAACTAAAACACCCGCTGGGACCGACCCCGGTACTCACATTACTGGTCCCTCACGGTGGATTGCAGCCAGTCAACTGCACTGCAATGTGCTTGGCCTCGGCGCTGGCCGTTAGCGCTGCTTCAAGCCAGACTCGCTTCCAAAGCGAGACTGGCATACTGCCCCAGAAATGAATTTGCCCCCTGTTGCGGGAGCGAGGTCGGGCACAGGTGTTTTCCCCTCCGGGAGTCGAAGTGCCTTTGCTGCTCCTGCCGTTGTCGGCTGCCGCTGCCGCTGCCGGCTGCCGTTGCTGTTCTCCTGCCGGCTGCCTGCACTCCGCGGTCTTTCTGCAGCTTACATGGACCCGGTCCATGTCTGCACCTAAAGGGTAAGTGGAAGGAAACGCAGAGTCTCTTACCTGCTGTTCCCGACTTTTAATTATTTCCCCTGGTGAACGTCGTTCCCTCCGTGTCGGGTTCGAGCCGCTCGGACCGACCCCGGTGTTTACGGGGCTGGTCCTTCTGTTCCTAGGCACCCGCTAATTTTAAAAAGTGCCAGAGCACTAATACAACCCACTGTTTTGTGGGTTGTTGGCTCTGTTTTTCCCTCCACCCCGTATGGGGTGAAGTTGGCACTCGCTCCCGTTATGGGAGACAGTGGTGCCGACTTCCGTTGCTGGCTGACTGCTGCTGTAGAAACGGCAGCTAGTCAGCCTTCCTGGAAAGAATAAGAAAAGGTAAGGAATTTTCTTACCTGTTCCACAGCCCCAGGCCCATGTAGCGTCGGCCTTTGGGGCTGTGTCGGCTCCGGAGTGCTCCCTTGTCGATATTTTCTTCCCGGAGCTGAAGTCGCACGAACTCCCGCTAAGGGAGACTGTCGTGCCACCGGCCGTTGCTGGCTGCCTGCTGTCCTTGTCGGCGCTTGCAGACTTCTCCCCCGCCAGCTTCCAACAGCCTTCTGTAGACAAAAGGTAAGTAAAGAACGATGTTCACTTACCTTACTGTTGCAGGTTCGAAAACCCCGCCGTTTGGGAGGAACGTCCTTCCTCCCGACAATGACGAGTTGCAATGCGTTAGCGTAATGACACGCATGCGTTGTAAGCGGGTTCTTCGCGAAGTCACTCACGTGACTCCGAAGTAAAATTGCACAGATTCACCACTCTGTGTAAAAAATAATTTTCTCATCTCGTTCCTAAAAGACTTCCCTCTTATCCTTAAACTATGACCCCTCGTTCTGGACTTCCCCAACATTGGGAACAATCTTCCTGCATTTAGCCTGTCCAACCTCTTAAGAATTGTGTAAGTTACTATAAGATCCCCCCTCAATCTTCTAAATTATAGCGTGTACAAGCCGAGTCTATCCAGTCTTTCTTCAAATGAAAGTCCTGACATTCCAGAAATCAGTCTGGTGAACCTTCTCTGTACTCCCTCTAGGGCAACTTTCTTCAATGCCTGCTGTACCTGCATGCTTACTTTCATTGACAGGGCTGTGTCTGTACACTGTCAATGGCTCGATATAATTATGTATTGACTTTCTGCTGTCTGGATAGCACGCAATAAAAGCTCTTCTTGGTTAACACGGGTGTCAGGGGTTATGGGGAGAAGGCAGGAAAATGGGGTTTGGGAGGCAGAGATAGATCAGCTATGATTGAGTGCCGGGGTAGACTTAATGCGGTGAATGGCTTAATTCTGCTCCAATCACGTTTGCCTTTCAAAGCTTTTCACTGTACCTCGGGACATGTGACAATAAACTAAACCGAAACTGAACTCGTAATAGTATCAGTGATAGGAGTAGAATGAGGCCATTCGGCCCATCAAGTCTACTCCGCCATTCAATCATGGCTGATCTATCTCTCCCTCCAACTCCCATTCTCCTGTGTTCTCCCCATAACGTCTGGCACTCTGAATTGTCCCTCTATCTCCCGCTGGATCTGAACCGCCAAGGATCTAAGTTCTTTCTGACATTCCTCATCCCTGCTCCGTCTCCATCTCACTCCCCTTCCCCATCGAGTGCTTGCAGTCACCACCGTTCCACGGAGCAGAGCTGAGTGTAAGGTTGGCCTACCAGGACTGATGGCGTCCATCATCTCCCGCCAGGCCATATACTGTAGAGTACCGCTGAACACACCCAGCGACAGCTCCAAGTCCACCACATCCAGTGTGTTTTGCTTGTCACCGAACCTGTGGGGAGGCCATGTCAGTGGATATTTCTAAGGCAGAGATAGATAGATTGTTGATTAGTACGGGTGTCAAGGGTTATGTGGAGAAGGCAGGAGAATGGAGTTAGGAGGGAGAGATAGATCAGCCACGATTGAATGGCGGAGTGGATATTTAGTTTAGTTTAGTTCAGAGATACAGCGTGGAAACAAGCCCCTCAGCCCACCGAGTCTGCACCGATCAGCGACCCCCCCCCCCCCCCCCAGGCTAACATTATCCTACACACACTCGGGTCAATCTACTTCTTATACTTATACCAGCCAATTATTCTACAAACCTCTACGCCTTTGGAATGTGGTAGGAAACCGAAGATCTCGGAGAAAACTCACATGGTCACAGGGAGAACGTACACACTCCATACAGACAGCACCCGTTATTGGGATCGAACCCGGGGCTCCGGCGCTGAACGCGTTACAAGGCAGTAGCTCTACCACTGCACCACAGATTATTACGGGGTCAGGGGTTCAGGGTAGAAGGCAGGAGAATGGGGTTAGGATGGAGCAGCCGTGATTGAATGGCGGAGTCATTTGATGGACCAAACGGCCTAATTCTGCTTCTATCACTTATGACCTTATGAAATATTCATTATTGCAGAGACCGTCAGCACTGGGTTAAACGTTTGAGGCGCGCGTATTGCTTCAAGGATGAAGGGAGGATGTTTCCACCAGTGGTAGAGTCTTCATAATGGACCTGGGAAGGATTGTACTCGTCATAGGGCAGTGAGCTGTGGAATTCAGTGCTACAGATGGCGGTGGAGCCCCAGTGATTGGGTAATATGAAGGTGGTGATTGATAAGCGAAAGGATTTGAGTATAGGAGCAGGGAGGTTCTACTGCAGTTGTACAGGGTCTTGACCAATAAGGGTGTGAAATGTTATGGGGAGAAGGCAGGACAATGGGATTGAGATGGAAAGGTAGATCAGCCATGACTGAATCAGGGCATTATCGTCCAATTCTGCTCCTATAACACATGGTCTTCAAGAGAGAGGTGAGATATCTTACCTCCTATTCCAAATATGTTCCTCCTGAAATGAACAAGAAAGATATCTCAGTCTTCATTCGGTTAATGTCACAGTCACACAACACGAAACAAGCCATTCGGCCCAACCTGCCGATGCCGCCCAAGGTGCCCCATCTAAGTGTCTCATTTAGAGATATACAGCATGGAAAAAGGACATTCGGCTCAACATGCCCATGCCGACCAAGGTGCCCCATCTAAGTCTCATTTAGAGATATACAGAATGGAAACAGGCCCTCTCGGCCCAACCTGCCCATGCCGACCAAGGTGTCCCATCTAAGTCTCATTTAGAGATACACAGCATGGAAAAAGGACATTCGGCCCAACCTGGCCATGCCGACCAAGGTGCCCCGTCTAAGACTGTCTCATTTAGAGATATACAGCATGGAAACAGGCCCTCTCGGCCCAACCTGCCAATGCCTCCCATTCTACACTAGCCCCACCAGCTTGCGATCATGCCACATCCCTCCAAACCTTTCCTATCTGCTAGTCAGTTATTAAAGATGGGATAGCAGCACATTTGGAAAGTGGTGAAATCAATGGACAAAGTCAGCATGGATTTACGAAAGGTAAATCATGTCTGACGAAACTTATAGAATTTTTCGAGGAAGTAACTAGCAGCGTGGATAGGGGAGAACCAGTGGCTGTGGTGTATCTGGACTTCCAGAAGGCTTTCGACAAGGTCCCACATAAGAGGTTCGTATACAAACCTAAAGCACACGGCATTGGGGGTTCAGTTTGATGTGGATAGAGAAGTGGCTGGCAAACAGGAAGCAAAGAGTAGGAGTAAACGGGTTATTTTCACAATGGCAGGCAGTGACTAGTGGTGTACCGTAAGGCTCAGTGCTGGGACCCCAGCTATTTACAAAATATATTAATGATCTGGATGAGGGAATTGAAGGCAACAGCTCCACGTTTGCGGATGACACTACGCTGGGGGGCAGTGTTAGCTGTGAGGAGGATGCTAGGAGACTGCAAGGTGACTTGGATAGGCTGGGTGAGTGGGAAAATGTTTGGCAGATGCAGTATAATGTGGATAAATGTGAGGTTATCCACTTTGGTGGCAAATCAGGAAAGCAGACTATTATCTACATGGTGGCCGATTAGGAAAAGGGGAGATGCAGCGAGGCCTGGGTGTCATGCTACACCAGTCATTAAAAGTAGGCATGCAGGTGCAGCAGGCAGTGAAGAAAGCGAATGGTATGTTAGCTTTCATAGCAAAAGGATTTGAGTATAGGAGCAGGGAGGTTCTACTGCAGTTGTACAGGGTCTTGGTGAGACCCCACCTGGAGTATTGCGCACAGTTTTGGTCTCCAAATCTGAGGAAGGACATTATTGCCATAGAGGGGGTGCAGAGAAGGTTCACCAGACTGATTCCTGGGATGTCAGGACTGTCTTATCAAGAAAGACTGGATAGACTCGGCTTGTACTAACTAGAATTTAGAAGATTGAGGGGGAACTTATTGAAACTTACAAAATTCTTAAGAGGTTGTACAGGCTAGATGCAGGAAGATTATTCCCGATGTTGGGGAACTCCCGAAAAAGATGTCACTGTTTAAGTATAAGGGGAAAGTATTTTAGGACTGAGATGAGAAAAACATGTTTCGCACAGAGAGTGGTGAATTTGTGGAATTCTCTGCCACAGAAGGTAGTTGAGTCCAGTTCATTGGCTATGTTTAAGAGAGAGTTAGATGTGGCTCTTGTGGTTAAAGGGATCAGAGGGGATGGAGAGAAGGCAGGTACAGGATACTGAGTTGGATGATCAGCCATGATCATATTGAATGGCAGTGCAGGCTCGAAGGGCCGAATGGCCTACTTCTGCACATATTTTCCATGTTTCTATGTTTCTATGACTTGTACGGGTTGGGGAGTGAGCAGAGAAGTGGCAGGTGGATATAGTGTAGCAAAGTGTGGAGTCGTGCATTTTGGTAGTTGGAATTAAGACATGGACTATTTTTTTAAATGGGGAGCGAATCCAGAAAACGGATGTGCAAATGGATGACGGGGTTTTGATGCAGAATTCGCAAAACGTTCACAGGCAAGTCGAACCGGTTATAACCATATAACAATTACAGCACGGAAACAGGCCATCTCGGCCCTACAAGTCCGTGCCGAACAACTTTTTTTCCCTTAGTCCCACCTGCCTGCACTCATACCATAACCCTCCATTCCCTTCTCATCCATATGCCTATCCAATTTATTTTTAAATGATACCAATGAACCTGACTCCACCACTTCCACTGGCAGCTCATTCCACACCGCTACCACTCTGTGAGTAAAGAAGTTCCCCCTCATATTACCCCTAAACTTCTGTTCCTTAATTCTGAAGTCATGTCCTCGTGTTTGAATCTTCCCTATTCTCAAAGGGAAAAGCTTGTCCACATCAACTCTGTCTATCCCTCTCATCATTTGAAAGACCTCTATCAAGTCCCCCTTAACCTTCTGCGCTCCAGCGAATAAAGACCTAACTTATTCAACCTATCTCTGTAACTTAGTTGTTGAAACCCAGGCAACATTCTAGTAAATCTCCTCTGTACTCTCTCTATTTTGTTGACATCCTTCCTATAATTGGGCGACCAAAATTGTACACCATACTCCAGATTTGGTCTCACCAATGCCTTGTACAATTTTAACATTACATCCTAGCTTCTATACTCAATGCTCTGATTTATAAAGGCTAGCATACCAAAAGCTTTCTTTACCACCCTATCTATATGAGATTCCACCTTCAAGGACCTATGTACGGTTATACCCAGATCCCTCTGTTCAACTGTATTCTTCAATTCCCTACCATTTATCATGTACGTCCTATTTTGTCCTGCCAAGGTGTAGCACCTCACATTTATCAGCATTAAACTCCATCTGCCATCTTTCAACCCATTTTTCCAAATGGCCTAAATCACTCCGTAGACTTTGGAAATCCTGTTCATTATCCACAACACTCCCTATCTTGGTATCATCTGCATACTTACTAATGCAATGTACCACACCTTCATCCAGATCATTGATGTACATGACAAACAACAAAGGACCCAACACAGATCCCTGAGGCACCCCACTAGTCACCTGCATCCAACCCGATAAACAGCCATCCACCATTACCCTCTGGCTTCTCCCATTCTGCCACTGTTGAATCCTTCTTGCTATTCCTGCATTTATACCTAACAGTTGAACCTTCTTAACCAACCTTCCGTGAGGAACCTTGTCAAAGGCCTTACCAAAATCCATATAGACAACATCCACTGCTTTACCCTCGTCAATTTCCCTAGTAACCTCTTCAAAAAATTCAAGAAGATTAGTCAAACATGACCTTCCAGGCACAAATCCATGTTTACTGTTCCTAATCAGACCATGTTTATCCAGATGCTTATATATATTATCTCTAAGTATCTTTTCCATTGATTTTCCCACCACTGAAGTCAAACTAACAGGTCTATAATTGCAAGGTTTACTCTTAGAACCCTTTTTAAACAATGGAACAACATGCGCAGTACGCCAATCCTCGGGGACTATTCCCTTTTCTAATGACATTTGAAATATTTCTGTCATAGCCCCGGCTATTTCTACACTAAATTCCCTCAATGTCCTAGGGAATATCCTGTCAGGACCTGGAGACTTATCCACTTTTATATTTTTCAAAAGTGTCAGTACTTCTTTTACTTTGAACCTCATAGTATCCATAGCTACTCTATGTATGATATGTATGTTATAAACGAAGCAATCTCATTGCCAGCATTTATTTCAAGTGGTTTGGAAACAAAAACCGAGAAGTAATATCGAGGCTCTCTATGGCACTAATGAGGCCGTATTTGGAATATTGTGAGCAACTTTGGGTACCAGATGTGAGGTAAGATGTACTGGCTCTGGGGAGGGTCAACAGGAGATTTACTAGAATGATCCCAGGAATGGGTATGTTAAATTATGCTGAGCGTTTGTCGGCACTGGACCTGAACTCACTGGAGTTTAGAAGAATGAGGAAACCTCATTG
This sequence comes from Leucoraja ocellata, assembly GCA_036785375.1. Lineage (NCBI taxonomy): Eukaryota > Metazoa > Chordata > Chondrichthyes > Rajiformes > Rajidae > Leucoraja > Leucoraja ocellata. The sequence continues at coordinate 422,791 of JAWMAR010000658.1, forward strand.
AATCATAATAATAGTGAATGGCTTGGATAGAGTGGATGTAGAGAGGATGTTTCCATTAATATGAGAGTCTCGAACTATTGGTCATGGCCTCAGAATTAAAGGGCGTTGTTTTAGGAAGGAGATGAGAAGACATTTATTTACTCAGGTGAATCTGTGTAATTATTTGCCACTGTATGCTCTGGAGGCCGTAAGTGGATATTTTTAACACGCAAGAAAGATTTTTGATTAGTACAGGTGTCAGAAATTATGGGGAGATGGCAGAAGAATGGGGTTAGGAGGGAGAGGTAGATCAGCCATGAGTGAATGGCGAAATATTCTCGATAGGCCGAATGACCAATTCAACTCTTATTATTTTAGACCTAATTGCAAAGAGGGGGAGGAATGGGGAGAGGGGGGTGGGGGTGGGGAGGGGGAGGGCAAGTGGTGTGGGAATAGGAGGATGGGTATAAAGAGGGCGTTGGGGAGAGATAGGGGGAGTGTGGGAAGAGTGAGGGGTAGGTTGGTTGGCAGAGGGGGGCGTGTGTGGGCAGAGGGGGGCGTGTGTGGGGATAGTGAGGGGTAGGTGTGTGGCCTGAGGGGGATGTGTGTGGGCAGAGAGGACAGTGGGAGGGGATGGGGAGAGAGAGGGTGCGGCGAACGAGGGGAGGTGTGTGGGGACGGACCGTGGGAGGGGATGGGGAGAGAGAAGGTGCGGCGAACGAGGGGAGGTGTGTGGGGAAGGACAGTGGGAGGGGATGGGGAGAGATAGGGTGCGGGGAACGAGGGGAGGTGAGTGGGGAAGGACAGTGGGAGGGGATGGGGAAAGAGAGGGTGCGGGGAACGAGGGGAGGTGTGTGGGGACGGACAGTGGGAGGGGATGGGGAGAGAGAAGGTGCGGCGAACGAGGGGAGGTGTGTGGTCAAGAGATTGGAAGAGCGCGGCAAGACAGAGTTGGGAGAGAGTGGGGAGAAATGTGGAGAGAGATGAGTAGATGGGTAGTTAGAGGGTCGGAGAAGTGGGGGAGAGAGGGGGTGGCAGGCTGTCGAAGCCCAGTCAGTGGATATTTTTAACATAGAGCTAGATACATTTTTGATTAGTACAGGTGTCAGAGGTTATGGGGAGAGAGCAGGAGAATGGGGTTAGGAGAGAGAGATAGATCAGCCATGAGTGAATGGCGGAGTTTTCCCGATATCCGAATGGCCAATTCAACTCCTATTACTTTAGACCTGAAGGCAAAGACGGGGATGAATAGACAATAGACAATTGGGATATGATTTGATACGGAGGAAAGATACTTAATTGGGGCGAAGCTAATTAAGTATCATCAGCAGAGGAGCTAAGGGGGTAAATTTGGAGCAGTTGCTATTTCGATAAATCCGTAGCCGACATGTGGGAGTCGTTTAAAGTCCAGCTGGGTAATCTGTGGGATTAGCATATTCTTCAAAGGAAGAGAAGTAATGACGGTGAGTTTTAAGCGAACCGTGGATGCCCAAGGAGTTTGTCATCTTTACCAAGCAGACAATAAAGCATATAGCCGATGGAAGAAAGTGGCATCAGACTGGACATTTGAGGATTACAAGCGAGTGGAATTTCTCAAGAAAGGATAAAAGTAATTGGCGGCGGAATAAGGGAGATTGCAAGGTTTTCTTATATGTATGTTAAAATCAAGAGAGTGAAGAGGAAGAAGGGAGAACAGTTCAAGGATAACGAAACCAACGTATGCTTGGAGCTTGAGGTTTCAGTCTAAATACTAAACCAGTACTTTTCATATGTATTCTCCGAGGAGAAGGACTTGGAGGGCCGCTGGATCAAGTTCAAGTTCAAGTGAGTGTATTGTCATGTGACCCTGATAGGACAATGACATTCTTGCTTTGCTTCAGCACAACAAAACATAGTAGGCATTTACTACAAAACAGATTAGTGTGTCCATATACCGTAATATAAATATATACACACATGAATAAATAAACTGATAGTGCAAATCACAGATAATTGGTTATTAATAATTAGAGTTTTGTCCGAGCCAGTTTTAATAGCCTGCTGACTGCGGGGAAATAGCTATTCCTGACTGTTGCTCGCTTCAGGCTCCTGTACCTTCTACCTGAAGGTAGCAGGGAGTTGAGTGTGTGGCCAGGATGGTGTGGGTCTTTGATGATACTGCCGGCCTTTTTGAGGCAGCGACTGCGATAAATCCCCTCGATGGAAGGAAGGTCAATGCCGATGATTGACTGGGCAGTGTTTACTACTTTTTGTAGTATTTTCCTTTCCAGACCGCTCAGGTTGTCGAATCAAGCCACGATGCAACCGGTCAGCATGCTCTCTACTGTGCACCTGTAGAAGTTAGAGAGAGTCCTCCTTGACAAACCGACCCTCCGTAATCTTCTCAGGAAGTAGAGGCGCTGATGAGCTTTCTTGTTAATTGCATTGTGGAGGACTTGATCAGTGTGGAGAACGCAACAATCCCGTGTCAGATGGAGATGGAAAACGAGATGGGTGTGTCGCTCTTCAAGCGCATTCAGGTGGATCTCCTCAGTGGCAATGGGATCCATTTCAGATTTTTGATGGAGGCAAGATAAGACATTTGGCAGTAGTGACAATGTTATTCGACTCTTCGGCAGCCGTAGTCCAGGTCCCAAAGGACTGAAGAGTGGCGAGTGTTGCTCATTTATTTAAGAAATGAAATAGGGAGAATCCATGGAACTATGGACGAGTTGGTCTCACATCAGTGGCAGGGAAGACGTATGACTTGCTTACGTTCATTGCTAATGCATCGAATGGAAGACTCATAAAATTATCGCGTCGCACAATAGGACTGGTTCGGCTGTAATTGGAGTCATGGGTGCTGTTCCGGTCGCCCCAGAACTGAAACAGTGTGGAGCCTTTAGAGAGCCTGCCGAAGACGTTTACCAGATCGGTACCTCGATTAGAAGGTTTCAGCGACAGGGAGTGGATATGCTTTAATTTACTTACATTGTATTCTCTCGAAGGTCAATAGTTAAATTGGGCACTGATAGAAGTATAGACAATTCTCATTGCTATGGTGGACAGTCAGAAACTTTTTTCCCCAGGGATGAAATGTCCAACACGAAGGAGCATAACTATATGGTGAGCGGGAGGAATAAAAATAGAGATGTGGGGCAGCTTTTTCACTGATGATAGTGGAGGGGGCTGAAAGGCATTACCAGGGGTGATGGCGGAGGCAGATACGAGAGTATCGTTTAAGAGGCTCGTAAACAGGCACGTGGGTGTGCAGAGAATAAGGATAACGTACAGGCAGACGAGATGAGTTTAAATTGGCATCATGTTCGGCACAAACGTTGTTGGCCGACGTCAAGTCAATCAAGTTAATTCGTCACATACGCATACGAGATGTGCAGTGAAATGAAAAGTGGCAATGCTCGCGGACTTTGTGTAAAAAAGCAAACGAGCAAACAAACTACAAACAAAATGGTACAGAATCACATGGTCTTTTTAATATTAAATATTGTGGGCGGAAGGAAAAAGGGGGAAAAACAACAATTAAAAAAAAAAAACGTATTTACTGTTATTAGTGACCCCCCATTTTATTCTTCTTTTTTTTTAGTACTCTTTGTTTCGTTTATCTTACCATATTTGTGTGGATGTGTATGTATGCGAGTGTTGTTTGTCCCCGTTTGGTTTCCGCCCTGATTCGGGTGGGTTGAAGGTGGGTAAGGGTAAGGGCTTTGAGGGTCGCCTACATACTGTTACACAATTATGCCTTGACTGTCACTGTCTGTTATCATTGTATGTATGCAAATTGCTGTGAAATTCAAATAAAAAGATTTAAATGAAAATAAAAAGCAGTACAGTGGTACAGTAAAGTTGGTCCCTGGTGAGTCCTAATGACCTCTTGGAAGAAACTCCTTCTCAACCTCTCCGTCTCACAGTATGGCAACGGAGGCGTTTGCCTGTACGAAGCAGCTGGAACAATTCGTTGCAAGGGTAGAAGGGTTCTCCCATGATCTTATTGGCTCTAGAGTTGCACCTCCTGATGTTATCAGAACTGAACAAGGAGGAGGACACAAATGCAGGCTCAGACACAGGGCAGATCAGTCTTCAGAGTTAAATCGGTCCAAGTCGGTACACAGGGCAAAACAGAGGCAACAGTACAATCTAGGAGCAGGCAACAAACAGAGGTCGAAAAACAGGCAATGGTCGAGTTCACAAGATTTCTAGAGCTGGAACGAGGTGATACCAAGTAGCATACACAACGAACTGGCAATGAGAACTAAAACACAAAGGGCTTAAATACAGACTAGCAGGGGATAACGAGACACAGGTGAAACACATCAGGGCGGGGCCAATAATCACATGAGGGTAAACGACCTGACAGGAAATGGGACCTGAAACAAGAGGAGATGCGAGACACCAAAATAAAACAAGAATGCACACTCCAATACTAAAAAAACAATAAGAAACAGAAACTAGATCAAACCCTAGACCTGACAGTACCCCCCCCCCCCCCCTCCACGGCCGGCTCCCGACGGCCCAGGATCTTCAGGATGTTGGCGCCGATATTCCCTGATAAGTTCCGGGTCGCATATGTTGCGAGCCGGCACCCAAGACCGCTCCTCAGGTCCATAACCCTCCCAATCCACGAGATACTGACAACCACGACCACGCCGGCGCATACCCAGCAACCGGCTGACCGTAAACACCGGACCCCCATCAAGGAACCGGGGGGGGGGGGGGGGTGGAGGGGGTATGGAGGCAGGGACCAGACGACTTTCCTTAAATGGCTTTAGTCGGGAGACATGGAAAGTAGGGTGGACCCTCAGGGCACGGGGGAGTTTGAGACGAACCGCCACAGGATTGATGACCTTCGATATGGGGAAAGGACCAACAAAACGAGGAGCCAGCTTCCGGGATTCCACCCTCAGAGGTAAGTCTCGAGTGGAGAGCCACACCTTTTGGCCAGGCGAGTATACCGGAGCCGGCGTTCTTCCACGATCAGCCATCCTCTTGTAACGCGCAGAACTGCGCAACAGCATCTGACGAGCCCCATTCCAAACCTTGCGACAGCGACGGATGAGAGCCTGAGCGGAGGGCACACTGGACTCCTTCTCCACAGCAGGGAACAATGGTGGTTGATAACCATAGGCACACTGGAATGGAGAGAGACCAGAGGAGGAGCAAGGAAGTGTGTTGTGTGCATACTCCACCCAAATAAGGTGTTTGCTCCAAGTTGAAGGGTTCTGTGCCACCAAGCACCGTAGTCCTGTCTCCAATTCCTGGTTAAGTCGTTCAGTTTGTCCATTGGATTCCGGGTGTAAGGCTGACTGTGGCATCCAACAGAGAATAAAACTCCTTCCAAAACCTGGACACGAACTGAGGCCCCCGGTCAGACACAATGTCTCTGGGAAATCCATGAATGCGAAAAACATGAGACAGCATGACCTCTGCCGTTTTCTTGGCGGAGGGAAGCTTGTGCAACGGAATGAAATGGACCATTTTAGAAAATCTGTCCACCACAGTCATGACTGAGGTGTTACCTTCAGAAGAGGGCAGGCCCGTGACAAAGTCCATGGAGATGTCTGACCAGGGGCGTGAGGGGACAGGCAGCGGATTCAGGAGGCCAAAGGCGGCCCGACGTGAAGTCTTGTTCCGAGCACAAATACTGCAAGCAGCGACGTACTCCTTAATCCCCCTCTCCATGGAAGGCCACCAAAACCTTTGTTTGGCCACAACCAGGGTTTGGTGGACACCGGGATGACAGGAGATTCGAGACGTATGAGCCCAGTGAATCACCTGTGAACGAAGAGGCTCGGGAACAAACAGGCGATTAGAAGGACACCCTAGCGGAGACTGAACACCAGCAGTTGCCTCGGAAACTCTCTTCTCAATCTCCCAAGTAACTGCCCCAACAAAACAGGAAGCAGGCAGAATGGGAGTTGAAACCTTAGGGGACGGGTCAGGATCAAACTGTCTGGAGAGAGCATCAGGTTTGCCATTCTTGGCACCAGGGCGGTAAGACAGTACAAAATCAAATCGATTAAAGAAGAGAGCCCACCTTGCTTGGCGCGAGTTGAGGCGTTTGGCTGACTTGATGTATTCCAGGTTCTTGTGGTCTGTCCAAACTAGAAACGGCTGCTCTGTGCCCTCCAACCAGTGTCTCCATTCCTCCAAGGCTGTTTTAACCGCTAACAGCTCACGGTTACCCACATCGTAATTTCTCTCAGCAGGAGAAAGTTTCTTTGAGAGGAAAGCGCAGGGATGTAATCGACCATCTGTGGAGGATTTCTGGGAGAGTACGGCCCCGATGCCCACACCCGAGGCGTCCACCTCAACCACGAACTGGAGTGATGGGTCAGGGTGAACCAGCATGGGGGCAGAGGAGAAGCTCCTCTTGAGTCTCATAAATGCAGTTTCTGCTTGAGGGGACCAAGAGAAAGGCACGTGGGGTGAGGTAAGAGCATGGAGTGGTGCAGCAGTGATACTAAAGTTCCGGATAAACTTCCTATAAAAATTAGCAAACCCAAGGAACCCCTGAAGTCGCTTACGACTGGAGGGTGTAGGCCAGGTGGCCACAGCACTGACCTTGCTCAGGTCCATCTGTATACCAGCAGGTGATACAATATAATCAAGGAATTGAACAGTGTTAACATGAAATTCACATTTCTCAGCTTTCACAAACAGATCATTCAGGAGAAAACGTTCCAGCACCTGGTGTACATGCTGCACATGGGAAGTCTCGTCTGGAGAAAAGATCAAAATGTCATCAAGGTACACAAACACAAATCTGTTCAGCATGTCCCGTAATACCTCATTAACCATTCCTTGAAAAACTGCTGGAGCATTAGTAAGACCAAACGGCATGACCAGATATTCATAATGACCACTGGGTGTGTTAAACGCAGTTTTCCATTCATCCCCCTCCCTTATCCTCACCAGATGATAAGCATTTCTAAGATCTAACTTGGTGAATACCTTAGCGTCTTTTAACAGTTCAAATGCAGAGGAGATAAGAGGAAGAGGGTATCTGTTTTTAACAGTAATGTCATTGAGTCCTCTGTAGTCAATGCAGGGCCGAAGTGTACCATCCTTCTTATCCACAAAGAAGAATCCAGCTCCTGCAGGTGAAGAGGAAGGTCTGATGATCCCAGTAGCAAGGCCGTCGTCAATGTATTTTTCCATGGCGAGCCGCTCAGGTGAAGACAAGGAGATGACCCTTAGGAGGCGCTGTACCTGGCAGAAGGTCGATACGGTCTATGCGGCGGAAGAGATGTGGCCTTGGCCTTGTTGAACACCTCCTTTAGGTCTAAATAACATGAGGGAACCTTGGAGATATCTGGAAAATCCTCCTCCCTTGAACGGGGAGGCTGCTGGAGGGTGGTCCTGGAAGATCCCAGCAAACTGCTCCTTGATGGATCCTTCATAGACTCAGGAGAAGAATCATGCAGATAGATGAGTTTACAGTTATTCCCCCAAGAAATTACTTCCCCAGTACCCCAGTTCATGTGAGGATTATGGTAAGACAGCCAAGGGAGCCCCAAAACCAGAGGATGAAGAGGACAGTCTAGGAGATGAAAACTTATGGTCTCAAGGTGATTACCTGCCATGATGAGTTGAACAGGTTGAGTTTGGTGAGTTACCCTGTACAGTAGGCGCCCATCCAGTGCACTAGCCTCCAGAGGATTTTGAAGCTGTTCACGTTCCAGCTCCAATTCATCAGCCAAGCGAATGTCCATGAAGTTATCATCTGCCCCAGAATCAACCAAAGCCTGCAGGGAGTGCCACTGGGAATGCACCAACAATTGTACCGTCGACAATTGACGAGAGGAACGGCTCATAGGAGTGGTACAACTCACCAATGTCCTCTCTTTCATTGGTGAGCCTTCTTTTACTGAACAGCTGTTCAACAAATGCCCCAGTTCACCACAGTAAAAACACCTCCCCTCCCTTAGGCGGCGCTGCCGTTCCTCCGGGCTGAGTTTGGCTCGTCCCACCTGCATGGGCTCCTCCGAAGGGACAGGTGGCGCTGTAGGCTGACTGGACCGGCCGAGAGGGAACAAGCCCCGACCGGAAGGCGAAGGGCGACGCTGCCGCCACTGCTGGGAGGAGGACGGAACTGCTGCCGATCTCCTCTCTCGCTCTCTTTCTCCGAGCCTAGCGTCAATCTGGACAGCCAGGGAAATCATAGACTCGAAGTCGGAAGGCAGGGTTAGTGGAGCCAATTGATCTTTGATAGCTTCAGACAATCCATTGCGAAAAGCATCCAACAAAGCAGCCTCATTCCATCCACTCTTAGCAGCAACAGTTCGAAAGTAAATAGCAAATTCCATAACTGAGCGATTACCTTGTTTCATGGAGACCAGGTTCTGTGAAGCCTCTCGGCCAGGATTGGAGTGATCAAACGTGCGAGACAGAGCTTCCATGAACAGGACCGACGTCTGGCAAACAGGATAATTCCGAGACCACTCCGCCGTGGCCCAAGCCTCCGCCCTACCCGACAGGTGCGTGATGATAAAGGCTACTCTTGAGCGTTCTGATGGAAAGGAAGCCGCTTGAAGTTCGAAATGCAGTCGACACTGAATCAAAAAAGGTCTACACTTCTCCGATTCCCCTAAAAAGTGTTCCGGTCTTGCCAGGTGGACGAATGGAGATGCTGCAGCAGCCGTGGCCCTCGGAGCTCCTGGAGACACAGACAAGGAAACAGACTCGGCAGGCACGGGAGCCGCAGCAGGAAACAAAGAATTCAGCCGAGTAACCAGGTGTTCAAACCGAGAACTTAAAGTGTTCACCTGTGAACCGATGTCCGCCTGGAACCCCTGCTGATGCTCGCCGAGGTCCCGGAACCCGGCGACGATCGAAGTGAGTTGACCCTCATAATGCGAGATGCGCTCGTCTTGCTTCTGGAGCACTGCACGAAAAGGATCAGAGCCCGCTGAGTCCATTGTTGGCCAGTTCGTAATATCAGAACTGAACAAGGAGGAGGACACAAATGCAGGCTCAGACACAGGGCAGATCAGTCTACAGAGTTTAAGCGGTCCAAGTCGGTACACAGGTAAGCAAAACAGAGGCAACAGTACAATCTAGGAGCAGGCAAAAACAGAGGTCGAAAAACAGGCAATGGTCGAGGTCACAAGATTTCTAGAGCTGGAACGAGGTGATACCAAGTAGCATACACAACGAACTGGCAATGAGAACTAAAACACAAAGGGCTTAAATACAGACTAGCAGGGGATAACGAGACACAGGTGAAACACATCAGGGCGGGGCCAATAATCACATGAGGGTAAACGACCTGACAGGAAATGGGACCTGAAACAAGAGGAGATGCGAGACACCAAAATAAAACAAGAATGCACACTCTAATACTAAAAAACAATAAGAAACAGAAACTAGATCAAACCCGAGACCTGACAGTTTACAGTGGTTTAGAGGGGTTTAGAGGGGTTTAGCGGGGATTATTGTTTAGAGGGGTTCAGAGGGTTTTAGAGTTTGTTACAAGGGCGTGGAGGGGTTTAAATGTGTTTAGCAGTATTTAGAGTGGCTTAGATAGTTTCAGAGGGTTTCAGAGGGGCTTAGAGGGTTTTACATGCGATTAGAGAGGTTCAGAGTGGCTTAGAGGGGTTCAGAAGGGTTTAGAGGCGTTTGCATGTGTTCACAGGGATTCATGGGTGTTCACAGGTGTTTAGAGGTGTTCAGGGTGGTTTAGATGGGGGTTATAGGAGGTTAGAAGAGGTCAGAGCGGTTCAGAAATGTTCAGAGGTGTCGATTTACAGGGATTTTCAGGGGTTGTATGGTGTAGGTGAGTTTACACGGGTTTACGGGGGTTGATTGTAGGTTGTAGGGATTTAAAATGGGTGTAGGTGAGTTTAGAGGGGTTTACAGGGGGGTGTAGGTGAGTTTACAAGGGTTTACGGGGGTTGCATGTGTGTTTATAGGGGTTTACATGTGTTTATAACGGTTTACATGGGGTTGGACGGGTTTAGAGGGATTTAGACCGGATTAGAGGGGTTTAGAATGCTTCAGAATTAAGGGACAGAAGTTCAGGGGTAACATGAGGGGGGACTTCTTTACTCAGAGAGTGTTTGCGGTGTGGAATGAGCTTCCAGTGGAAGTGGTGGAGGCAGGTTCGTTGGTATCATTTAAAAATAAATTGGATAGGCATATGGATGAGAAGGGAATGGAGGGTTATGGTACGAGTGCAGTCAGGTGGGACTAAGGGGAAAAAGTTGTTCGGCACGGACGTGTAGGGCCGAAATGGCCTGTTTCCGTGCTGTAATTGTTATATGGTTATAAGGGTTTAGATGGATTTTTAGAGGTTTCGAGGGGTTTAGGGGGGTTTGGAGGGGGTTATAGGTGTTTAGAGGTGTTTAGAGGGTTTACTGGGGTTTAGAGATGGTTACAAGAGTTTACCGTGGGTATATGTGTGTTTAGAGATGTTTACAGGGGATGTATGTGAGTTTAGAGATGTTTATAGCGATTACAGCAGGGGTTCGAGCTGTTTAGAGTGTTTTCCATGGGCTATCGGTGTGACTAGAGGGGTTTAAAGGTGTTTTGAATGGTTTCGATGTGTCTAGAGGGGTTTTGAGGGGTTTTGAGGTGTCTAGAGGGGTTTAGAGAGGGTTATATGTGTTTATCGATGCGTAGAGATATTTCACATGGATTCATGGGGGTTCAGAGGTGTGTAGAGTCGTTCAGAGTGGTTTAGAAGGAGTTTAGAGGACTTTAGACTAGGTCGGAGCGGTTCAGAAATGTTCAGATGTGTCGATTTAGCTGGGTTTTCTGGGGTTTGTAGGGGGTTACAAGGGGTGTACGTGAGTTTAGAGTCGTTTAGATGGGTTTACGGGGGCGCATATATGTGTTAGGGGTTTGCAGGTGTGTATAGCGGTTTACGGGTTCATAAGGGATTTAGACCGGATTAGAGTGGTTTAGATGGGTTTAGAAGGGTTTGGAAGGGTTTAAGGGCTTTAGATGGATTTCAAAGAGAATAGAGGAGTTTAGAAGGTTTTAGAGGTGTTTGGGGTGCAGGGGGTGGAGTGGTTTTGGGGGGTTTCGAGGGTTTTCGAGGGGTTTCGAGTGGTATCGGTGTGTTTGGGGCGGTATAGAGGAGTTTCGAGGGGTTTCGATGGGTTTCGAGGGATTTAGAAAGGTTTAGAGTGGGTTTGAGGTATTTACAGTGATTTAGATTAGTGTATGTTTGGAGGGGATTGGAGGTGTTTTAAGGCCCTTAGAGGTGGGTAGAGGGTTACGGAGGTGTGTTGAGTGGCTTGGAGAGATTGGAGATTTGGAGCGGTCTGGAGGAGTTTGGAGTGGGTTTAGAGGGGGATAGAGTTGTTTAGAGGGGTTTGGCGGTGTTTGGAGCGGTTTACAGGGACGTGGAGGTGTTTAGAGGTGCTGAAAGTGGTTTAGAATGGTTTAAAGGGGTTTGGGTTCGGATGGGTTTAAAGTTGATTGGAGGTTTTAGGATGGGTTTTGGTGGGCTTTAGAGGGTTTATAGTGGTTTCCAGGTGTTTACAGTGGTTTTGAGTGGTTTAGAGGGGTTTGGAGTCGTTTAGCGGGGATTGTTATTTAGAGGGGTTTAAATGGTTTTAGAGTTTGTTACAAGGGCGTAGAGGGGTTTAGAGGGGTTTAGCAGTGTTTAGAGTGGTTTAGATAGTTTCAGATGGTTTCAGAGGGGTTTAGAGGGTTTTATATGCGATTAGAAGGGTTCTGAGTGGCTTAGAGGGGTTCAGAAGTCTTTAGAGGCGTTTGAATGTGTTCACAGGGATTTATGGGGGTTCAGATGTGTGTATAGGTGTAAAGAGTGGTTTACAAGGGGTTTAGAGAGGGTTTGACTAGGTCAGAGCGGTTCAGAAATGTTCAGAGGTGCTGATTTAGCGCGATTTTCAGGGGGTTGTAGGGGTTTACAATGGGTGCAGGTGAGTTTAGAGGGGGTTACAGGGGGTGTAAGTGAGTTTTGAGGGGTTTACAAGGGTTTTCGTGGGTTGCATATGTGTTTATAGGGGGTTTACATGGGTTTATAATGGTTTACATGGAGTTGGACGGGCTTAGATGGGTTTTAGACCGGATTAGAGGGGTTTAGAAGGATTTCGAGAGGTTTCGAGGGGCTCAGAGAATTTTAGGGGTTTCGAGAATTTTAGGGGTTTCGAGGGGTTTAGGGGGTTTCGAGGGGTTTATATGTGTTTATAGGTGTTTAGATGGGGTTTAGAGATGGTTACAGGAGTTTACCGTGGGTATATGTGAGTTTAGAGATGTTTACAGGGGATGTAGGTGAGTTTGGAGAAGTTTACAGGGATTTGCAGGGGTTCGAGCCGTTTAGAGTGTAGGGGCTATCGAGGAGATTAGAGGGGTTTAGAGGAGGTTTGGGGGGTTTTGAGGTATCTGCCGGGTTTTAGAAACATAGAAACATAGAAATTAGGTGCAGGAGTAGGCCATTCGGCCCTTCGAGCCTGCACCACCATTCAATATGAACATGGCTGATCATCCAACTCAGTATCCCGTACCTGCCTTCTCTCCATACCCCCTGATCCCCTTAGCCACAAGGGACACATCTAACTCCCTCTTAAATATAGCCAATGAACTGGCCTCAACTACCCTCTGTGGCAGAGAGTTCCAGAGATTCACCACTCTCTGTGTGAAAAAAGTTCTTCTCATCTCGGTTTTAAAGGATTTCCCCTTTATCCTTAAGCTGTGACCCCTTGTCCTGGACTTCCCTAACATCGGGAACAATCTTCCTGCATCTAGCCTATCCAACCCCTTAAGAATTTTGTAAGTTTCTATAAGATCCCCTCTCAATCTTCTAAATTCTAGAGAGTATAAACCAAGTCTATCCAGTCTTTCTTCATAAGACAGTCCTGACATCCCAGGAATCAGTCTGGCGAACCGTCTCTGCACTCCCTCTATGGCAATAATGTCCTTCCTCAGATTTGGAGACCAAAACTGTACGCAATACTCCAGGTGTGGTCTCACCAAGACTCTGTACAACTGCAGTATAACCTCTCTGCTCCTATACTCAAATCCTTTTGCAATGAAAGCTAACATACCATTCGCTTTCTTTACTGCCTGCTGCACCTGCATGCCTACCTTCAATGACTGGTGTACCATGACACCCAGGTCTCGCTGCATCTCCCCCTTTCCCAATCGGCCACCATTTAGATAATAGTCTGCTTTCCTGTTTTTGCCACCAAAATGGATAACCTCACATTTATCCACATTATACTGCATCTGCCAAACATTTGCCCACTCACCCAGCCTATCCAAGTCACCCTGCAGTCTCCTAGCATCCTCCTCACAGCTAACACTGCCCCCCAGCTTAGTGTCATCCGCAAACTTGGAGATATTGCCTTCAATTCCCTCATCCAGATCATTAATATATATTGTAAATAGCTGGGGTCCCAGTACTGAGCCTTGGGGTACCCCACTAGTCACTGCCTGCCATTGTGAAAAGGACCCGTTTACTCCTACTCTTTGCTTCCTGTTTGCCAGCCAGTTCTCTATCCACATCAATACTGAACCCCCAATGCCTTGTGCTTTAAGTTTGTATACTAATCTCTTATGTGGGACCTTGTCGAAAGCCTTCTGGAAGTCCAGATACACCACATCCACTGGTTCTCCCCTATCCACGCTACTAGTTACATCCTCGAGGAGGGTTTCGAGGGGTTTAGAAGAGTCTAGAGGGCGTTGATTTGTTTTCAGGGGTTAAGAGATGTTTAGAGGTGTTTGAAGGGGTATGGAAAGGTTTCGAGCGGTATCGAGGTGTTTAGACCGGGTTAGAGAGGTTTAGAGCCGTTTCGAAGGGATTAGAGGGGTTTAGAGACCTTTCGTGGGGTTATGATGGGTTTAGAAGTGTTTCGAGGGGGTAGAGAGGTTTTGATGGAATACAGGTATTTCGAGGTGTATATAAGGGCTTAGATAGGTGTTTAGAGAGGGGTTGAGGCCTTTGGATGGGTTTAGATTGTTTAGGGGGATTTGGAGGGGTTTAGACGGTGTCAGAGGTGTTCAGAGGGGTATAGAGGGGATTAGTGCGGATTAGAGTGGTTTAAATAGGTTTAGAGGGGTTAAGATTGGTCTAGAGGGATTGTGAGGTGTTTAGAGGGGGTTAGAGGGGGTTTGTGGTATAGGTGTTTAGAGGTGTTTCGGGTGGTTTCGAGGGGTTTAAAGGGGTGTAGCAGGGTGTAGGGGGTTTTAGATGGTTTCGGAGAGGTTCAGAGGTATTTAGAGGGGTTTAGATGGGATTAGAGTGTTGCGGAGTGGTTTAGAGGGGTTCAGATCGGTTTTCAATGGTTTGGAGGGGCTCTCGGGGGGGGGGTGGGTTCAGATTGGTTTAGAGGGATTTAGATGTGATTAGAGTTAATTATAGGGGGTTTAGAGTGATTTATAGTAGGTCCGATCGGTTCAGAAGACTTCAGAGGTGTTTAGAGGGGCCTAGAGGTGTTCATCCGGAAGTGGCGGCGCTGTTGAACGGCTGCGGCTCGCTTGCAGTTCGTCTGTTATTGCTTTTTTGTGTTTTTTTTGTCTTGTGTAGTTACATTTGTGGTTACTGGGTTGTCTTATATGTGTGTGTGGGCGGGCGGGGTGAACAAGGCTTTCAGTCTCTCCCTTCAGGGGAATGCGACTTTCTTGTCGTATCCCCCTTCTCTCCCTCCGTCTGCGCTGAGGCCTAATGGCGGAGCTGGCGGCCTCCAACCTGCGACCGACCTCGAGGCTCCGGAGGCAGAGCCAGCCAGGACTCACCAACGCGAGGCTGCGGTGGTGTTCGCGCAGCGGAACGACTCAGCGCTCGGGGGTGGGGGTGGGGGGGGGGGGGGGGGGGGGCGGCTCGGAGCTGAGACGATCCGATGGCAGCGGCACGACTCGGAGCTGGAACGGCGTTCCCGTGAGGGCGGCCCGGCTCGGGGCTGGGACAGCGCTCCGGTGGCTGAGGGGGCCCGGCGCAGGGCGGAGACAGTGCTCCAGTGCCTGAGGCGGCGTTCTGGCGGCGGCGACCTGAATCCGGGGCTCGGTCGCGGGCCAGTGGACGTCATCGTCGGGAGCTCGCAGGTCACAGGCTGGTGCCTGTTTTCCGGAGCTCCCGCGGCAACAGCTGCGTCCGCAGAATGGAGGGCGGCAACTTCGACCACCCCTGGGCCGCGGAGCTTGAACCGGCCCGTTCGCGGAGCTCGGTGAGCCGCGGGACTGACTTACCATCGCCCGGTGGGGTATCGCCTCAGCGGAGAGGGTGAAGATGAGGGAAGAGACAGTAACCGTAAGATTTTACCTCCATCACAGTGAGGAGGTGCCTGGTGAACTCATTGTGGTGGATGTTAATTTGTGTTTATTGTGTGTTTTGTTGTTTATTATTACACGTATGGCTGCAGGCAACGACATTTCGTTCAGACCGTAAGGTCTGAATGACAAATAAAGGATCTAATCTAATCTAATCTAGAGGGGGTTAGAGCGGATTGGCGGTGTTTAGAGGGCTTCATATGTGTTCAGAGGGATTAAAGGGGTTTAAAGGTGGGTTCAGGCATTTTGAGCGGTTTAGATGTATTTACAGGGTGTTTAGGCGGGTTCAGAGGGGTTTAGAGGGAATCTGGTGCGAAAACTGTGATCCTGGTACGAAAACTGCGAGCGTAGCGCAAAAGAAGTGTGAGCCCGGTGCGAAAAGTGTGAGACTGGTGCAAAGGCTACGAACCTCGTCTGCAAACTTCAAGCCGGGCGCACAAGCTGCGAGCCTGCTGCGAAAAGAGCAAGCCTCAGTAAATGGGGGACTAGACGAGGGCACTAATATATGGGGAATTAGGGAGCGCAGCATTAAATAGCGAATCAGGGGAGGACACTAATACATGGGGAATTAGGCGAGGGCACTAATACATGGGGAATTAGGCGAGGGCACTAATACATGGGGAATTAGACGAGGGCACTAATACATGGGGAATTAGACGAGGGCACTAATACATGGGGAATTAGACGAGGGCACTAATACATGGGGAATTAGACGAGGGCACTAATTCATGGGGAATTAGACGAGGGCACTAATAAATGGGGAATTAGACGAGGGCACTAATACATGGGGAATAAGGGAGCACAGCATTAAATGGTGAATCAGGGGCGGACACCAGTAAATGGGGATTTAGGAGATGCCACCAGTAAATGGGAAATTAGGGGAGCGCGCCATGGCACAGTGGCCCAGCAATAGAGTTGCTACTTCACGTTCAGAGACCCGGGTTCGATGCCGACCATGCCCGCCGTCCGCACGGTTTGTACCCGTTACCGCGTGGATTTTCTCCAGGGATGCTGCCTGCCCCGCTGTTACTCCAGCTTTTTGAAACCACATATGTTACATATGTGTGTCTCAGCTAAAGCTATACAGCCCGGTGGCACAGCGGTAGAGTTGCTGCCTTACAGCGCCAGACGCGGGTTCAATCCCGACCAAGGGTGCTGTATGTACGGAGTTTCTAGCTTCTCCCGCTGAGCGCGTGGATTTTCTCCGACATCATCGGTTTCCTCCCAAACCCCAGACGCACAGGTTTGTAGATATACAAGTTTAAATGTAAATTGTCCCCAGTGTGTGTAGGATATCGATAATATGTGGGGATTGCTTGTCAGTGCGGACTCGCACTGTTCCCTTTCGAGACACTTTTCTCCAGAGATGCAGTCTGTCACCTGGGTTACTCCAGCATTTTGTGTCTATCTTCGGTTGAAACCAGCATCTGAAGATCCTTCCTGTGCGAAGCTGTTCTTAAGTCTGGACATTTGGGTGGATTAGAAGGGTTTCGAGGGGTTTCAAGGGGGGGGGGGTCGACTGGCTTAGAGGGTTTAGAGAGGCGAGGTTTAGATGGATTTAGAGGGGCTTAGAAGTGTTTAGAGGGTTTTAGAGGGGTTTCGAAGGATTTACAGGGGTTTAGAGGGGATTAGTGGGATGTAGGCGGGTACTGAGGGCTTTAGAGGTCTAGAGAGGTTGGAGTGGTGTAATGGTGTTTTGAAGGCTTTCGAGGGGTTTAGAGCGGTTAAGAGTGGTTAAGAGGGTTATACAGTGGGTAATGGGGTTTAGAAGGATTTAGAGGGGTTTAGTGGGGGTTTTAAATGGTTCAGAGGAGCTGCGATGTGTTTAGAGGGGTTCAGATGGGCTTTGATGGACAGAGGGCTTTGGGCGAGTAAATGGTGAATTAGGGGGGGCACCAATAAATGGGGAATTAGGAAGCGCAGCATTAAATGGTGAATCGGGGAGGACAACAGTAAATGGGGATTCAGTGGATGGAACCAGTAAATTGGAAATTAGGGGAGGGCGCCAATAAACAGTGGTATAGCAATAGAGTTGCTGCCTCACGCTCAGAAACCCGGGTTCGATTCCGACCATGCCCGCCGTCCGCACGGTATGTCCCTTCTACCCGTTACGTGGATTTTCTCCAGAGATGCTGCCTGCCCCGCTGTTACTCCAGCTTTTTTAAACTACATATGGTATATCTGTGTTTCTCAGCTAAAGCTATCCAGCACGGTGGCACAGCGGTAGAGTTGCTGCCTTACAGCGTCAGACGTGGGTTCCGTCACGCGGGTTGCTCCAGCGTTTTGTGTCTATCTTCGGTTGAAACCAGCATCTGAAGCTCCTTCCTGTGCGAAGCTGTTGTTGAGTTTAGACATTTGAGGGGTTTCGAAGAGTTTCGGGGGATTTCCAGGGGGTTCGACTGGCTTAGTGGGTTTACAGGGACCTAGAGGTGTTTAGATGAGTTAGGGGCTTAGAAGAGTTCGGATGGATTTAGAGCGGTTTAGAGGGTTTTCGAGATGTTTCGAGGGGTTTAAATAGTGTTAAAAGGGTTTAGAGAGGTTTAGAAGAGATTAGAGGGGGTTAAATGGGTTTAGAGGGATTTCGTGGCGTTTAGAGGGGGTTTTGAGGGGGTTTCGCTAGGTTTAGAGTAGTTTTTAAGTGTTTAGGGGGGCTTATATGGGGTTTAGAGGGGTTTTAGTAGACGGGGTCTATTGCAGTTGTACTTGGTGAGACCACACCTGCAGTATTGCGTACAGTTTTGTTCTTCAAATCTGAGGAAGGACATTATTGCCATAGAGTGCAGAGAAGGTTCACCAGACTGATTCCTGGGATGTCAGGACTGTCTTATGAAGAAAGACCGGATAGACTTGGTTTATACTCTCTATAATTTTGGAGATTGAGAGGGGATCTTATAGAAACTTACACAATTTTAAGGGGTTGGACAGGCTAGATGCAGGAAGATTATTCCCGATGTTGGGGAAGTCCAGGACAAGGGGTCACAGCTTAAGGATAAGGGGGAAGTCCTTTAAAACCGAGATGAGAATAACTTTTTTCACACAGAGTGGTGAATCTCTGGAACTCTCTGCCACATAGGGTAGTCGATGCCAGCTCATTGGCTATATTTAAGAGGGAGTTAGATGTGGCTAAGGGGATCAGAGGGTATGGAGAGAAGGCAGGCACGGGATACTGAGTTGGATGATCAGCCATGATCATATTGAATGGCGGTGCAGGCTCGAAGGGCCGAATGGCCTACTCCTACACCTAATTTCTATGTTTCTATGTTTCTAGAGGGGTTTTGAGGGGTGTAGAGGGATTTAGATGCATTTAGAGCTTAAGAGGGGTTCCGATGGCTTTGGAGGTATTTAGAGGGGTTTAGAGGGGTTTGCAGGGATATAAAGGGTGTTAGAGGGCCTAGGAGCGGTTTAAAGGTGCTTATACGGCTATAGAGGGGTTTAGAGTGGTGTGGAGGGGTTAAGAGGGGTATAAAGTGGGTAGAGGTTGGTAGAGGGGTTTAGAAGGGTTTAGAGGGGGTTGCAGGGGTTTGTAGGGGTCGAGAGGGGAAAGGGTGTTTATAGGGGTTTAGAGGTTGTTACAGGGGGTTAGAGGGTTTATAGGGATTCTGATGGGGTTTACAGGGCTCCAGATGTGTTCAGAGGGTTTAAACGAGTTTGGAGGTGGGTTCAAAGGGGTTCAGAGGCATTTAAAGCGGTTTAGAGGTATTTACAGGTGGTTTAGACGGGTTCAGATGGGTTTAGAGGGAATCTGGTACGAAAACTGCGAGCGTAGCGCAAAGAAATTGTGGGCCCAGTCCGAAAAGTGCGAGACTGGTGCAGAAGCGGCGAACCTCGCCTGCAAACTACTAGCCGGGCGCACAAATTGCGAGCCTGGTACGAAAAGAGCAAGCCTCAGTACATGGGAAATTAGGGGAGCGCACTCATAAATGGGGAATTAGGGGAGGGCACCAATAAATGGTGAATTAGGAAGCGCAGCATTAACTGGTGAATGAGGGGAGGACACCAGTAAATGGGGAATTAGAGGATGACACCAGTAAATCGGAAATTAGTGGAGGGCGCCAGTAAACAGTGGCACAGCAATAGAGTTGCTGCCTCATGTTCAGAGACCCGGGTTCGATTCCAACTACGGCCGCTGTACGCACGGTTTGTACGTTCTCCCCGTGACCGCGTGGATTTTCTCCAGAGATGCTGCCTGCCCCGCTGTTACTCCAGCATTTTGAAACCACATATGTTATATCAGTGTTTCTCATATGAAGCTATCCAACACGGTGGCACAGCGGTAGAGTTGCTGCCTTACAGCGCCAGCCGCGTGTTCAATACCGACCAAGAGTGTTGTATGTACGGAGTTTCTATGTTCTCCCGCTGAGTGCGTGGATTTTCTCTGACATCATCGGTTTCCTCCTGTAGATGGTTTATGCATGCAACCAATCATATAGCTACCTCAGCACCACTAACCCCGCCTTAGGTATCATTTATAATAACGCCTGCTGCTCCTTCTGCGCAGTACAGTAGCAGACTGGAGTCAGTGACTACTCATGTATCGTTTAACTCTGTATCCTTATTAAAAACTGTTATAAAGTTACACGTGTGTAATGTCTCATTTACATGGTGTCAGCTAGAGACAACTCCTGTTTACCGGTTTTATTTATTTTGCTAAGTTTTTATTTTCATTTTGACGATGGCTTCCTCATGCCGAAAGCCTGCTCAGCTCATCTTCGATTCTGACATCGCGGTGCGTTGGGCTACTTACCGCCACTACATGAATATCGCAGATCGGAACGAACCCGATGAAGTCAAAGCCTCTCTTCTTCTCAACCTTTCCGGCCCCGACGCCATGAGAAAAGCGAAAACTTTCAGTTACGCCCCAGCGGTCCTGGGTGCCGACGATCAGGTACTGATACCCATTGAAACTGCCGACGACCCAGCCGTCCTACTGCGCATTTTCAGGGAGATTTGTCACCTGCCCTCTAATCATATTTTAGAAAGGATGCGATGTTTTACTCGCAAGCAGTTGCCCGATGAGCCTGTGGAGTGCTTAATCCATGATTTACGTTACCTCAGATTCAGATTCAGATTCAATTTTAATTGTCATTGTCAGTGTACAGTACAGAGACAACGAAATGCATTTAGCATATCCCTTGAAGAGCGACATAGCAAACGATTTGAATAAAAAATAAATAATAAGTGTCGGGGGGGGGGGGGGGGGGTGATTGGCAGTCACCGAGGTACGTTGTTTAGTAGAGTGACAGCCGCCGGAAAGAAGCTGTTCCTCGACCTGCTGGTTCGGCAACGGAGAGACCTGTAGCGCCTCCCGGATGGTAGGAGGGTAAACAGTCCATGGTTGGGGTGAGAGCAGTCCTTGGCGATGCTGAGCGCCCTCCGCAGACAGCGCTTGCTTTGGACAGACTCAATGGAGGGGAGCGTAGAACCGGTGATGCGTTGGGCAATTTTCACCACCCTCTGCAGTGCCTTCCGGTCGGAGACAGAGCAGTTGCCATACCATACTGTGATGCAGTTGGTAAGGATGCTCTCGATGGTGCAGCGGTAGAAGTTCACCAGGATCTGAGGAGACAGATGGACCTTCTTCAGTCTCCTCAGGAAGAAGAGACGCTGATGAGCCTTCTTGATCAGAGTAGAGGTATTGTGGGTCCAAGAGAGGTCATCGGAGATGTTGACTCCCAGGAACCTGAAGCTAGAAACACGTTCCACCTCCGTCCCGTTAATGTGGATGGGGGTGTGCGTGCCACCTCTGGACTTCCTGAAGTCTACAATGAGCTCCTTGGTCTTCTTGGAGTTAAGGGCCAGGTTGTTGTCAGCGCATCATGCTGCTAAGTGCTGGACCTCCTCCCTGTAGGCCAGCTCATCGTTGTTGCTGATGAGGCCAATCACCGTTGTATCATCTGCATACTTGATGATGGTGTTAGTACCATGTACAGGTGTGCAGTCATAGGTGAAGAGGGAGTAGAGGAGGGGGCTCAGCACACAGCCCTGAGGAACGCCGGTGTTCAGGGTGAGGGTTGAAGAGGTGTGCTTGTCTAACCTCACAGACTGGGGTCTGTTGGTTAGAAAGTCCAGTATCCAGTTGCAGAGGGAGGGGTCGATGCCCAGGTTACCGAGTTTGGTGATCAGTTTTGATGGAATAATGGTGTTGAATGCTGAGCTGTAATCGATGAACAGCATTCTCACATAAGTGTCTCTGTTGTCAAGGTGGGAGAGGGCGGAGTGAAGTGCCGTTGAGATGGCATCTCCGTACCTAGCCCAGAGGTGCCGGTTCGAAGCAATGAAGGACCAGCTAACTAGAGACATTTTGCTGACGGGGATGCTCGATCAGAAACTGAGATCGAAGCTCCTCCGCAAACCCGATCTGACTTTAAATGAAGCTATACATGCCTGCAGAATGGCTGAGGACATTGACCCGCCAGACAGTCAGCGGGACTCGGGCACTAAATCTATCAATCGGACCTCGAATAGATAACACGAAATTCGTGCCATGGGCCAGCCGGCGTCGGGCGTCGATCCCCCCAAATGCTGGATCTGCAACTATATGCACCTCAGGCAGTCGCCATGCCCTGCCTACGATAAAGCCTGCAACTATTGGAAGAAGTTAAACCATTTGTCTGCTGCCTGCCGTTCTCGTGGGAAAGTTCCACAAGCTTCCAGACCTAACCTAAACATGCTGTTGCAAGTTGATAACACGTATGACTCTCCGTCCTTGCTCGACGCTGCCCACGTTGCCGATCCAATTAATTCGCAAGGTGAGGCAAGTGTGTACTCACTCCTTCATGCACCTGGCCGGCTACCCGATCCACCAGTTCTGATAACTCTCAACAATTCCGATTTTCACGCTAAGCTCGACACGGGGGGCGAAGGTCAATGTAATGTCAATAAGCCTTTTCAAGAAGATATGGAATAATGAGCTCCTGATGGCAGACCGCTCCACTCTGCATGCTTACGGGGGCGAGGTGCTGAGACCGCTGGGTAAAGCTACTTTCACTTGTGTGCTAAAAAACAACGCGTGCCTTGACCTTTTATCTTTTGAACTCTGACTGTGTGACTCTGTTGGGCAACCAGGCATGTCAGGATCTGGGACTGGTGCCGTTCGACTGAACGGTCCACACGGTGATTATATCGGTAGACCCGATAAAGGAATACCCCGACCTGTTTAATGACGAACTGGGCAAGCTGTCCATCAACTACAAAATTGCCACTGATCCTATGGTAGCGGGTGTCTCACGCCATGAAGGACAAAGTCGAGTCCATGTTAAACAACATGGTCTCTATGGGGGTGCTAGAAGCGGTCAGTGAGCCCACCGAGTGGGTGTCCACCATGGTTGCCACGTTAAAAAAGAACAAAAATAAAATCCGTGCGTGCATCAACCCTGAAGACTTGAACCTTGCCATCAGGCGCCCCCACTACCCCATGAGGACGGTTGAGGATGTTCAGCTCAGGTCGGACAGGCCGCCGTCTTCTCTGTCCTCGACGCTAAGAGCTCGTTTTGACAGCTACCGCTGGACAAGGGGTAATCGGATCTGACCACGTTTTCGACACCGTTCGGCAGATTCAAGTTCTAAAATCCATTCGGCATCAACTCTGCCAGCGAGGTGTCCCAGAGGACCAAGGAACAGCTGTTCGCTGGCCTGCCGTGTGCTATCATTGTTAATGACATCCTGGTCTACGGGAAAGACGTGGTGGAGCACGACCAGAACCTACGCTGTGTCCTGGAGCGGGCACGACAGATCAACCTCAAGCTTAACCCCAAGAAGTGCAGGTTCCGGGTGTCCGAGGTCACTTACGTTGGCCATGTATTCACTCCTGCCGGACTCAAGCCCGATCCTTTGAAAGCTGCCGCCATCACTGCGATGCCGGTCCCCACCGACGTGCTTGGTCCACAGCGTTTCCTGGGT
Organism: Leucoraja ocellata; assembly: GCA_036785375.1. NCBI lineage: Eukaryota > Metazoa > Chordata > Chondrichthyes > Rajiformes > Rajidae > Leucoraja > Leucoraja ocellata. Next base: position 445,903 of record JAWMAR010000658.1, read on the forward strand.
ATGGTGAAATATCTTGGGAAATGTATACCCAACCTCAGCGAACTGAGCTCGTCCCTGCGACAGCTGACTAGAAAAGACACCGCCTGGTCCTAGTTCCCGCAGCACCAGCAGGCTTTTGATACTTTAAATTCTAAGCTGATCAGCACTCCTACTCTGACGTTTTTCGACCTGAAGCGCCCCATTACTGTCACCTGTGACACCTCGCGATTCGGGCTCGGTACAGCCTGCCTACAGTCCACTGCCGATGGCTCCATGCTCCCTGTCTCCTATGCCTCCCGTACCATGACCGACACCGAACAACGCTACGCTCAGATCGAAAAGGACCTGCTTGCTGTCGTTTTCGCCTGCTCTAAGATCAAATACTTTCTTTTCGGGAACTTTCACGGTTGAGACTGACCACCAGCCACTGGTGACGATCCTGAACAAGCCGATCCATGTCGTACCTCCCAGGCTGCAACGTATGATGATGCAGCTCCAGCGAGCAGCCCTGAGTACCCACAGAGTAACGGACTTGCTGAGCGGGCTGTCCGGAGTGCCAAGCTGCTGATGGAGCAAGCGCCGTTGGCGAATTCCGACTTTTACCTCGACCTCCTGAACCTGAGGAACATTTCCAGGGTCGCAGCCCTGGGATCTCCTGCCCAGCGGCTGATGTCCAGAACGACTAGACCACCGATTCCGATTGCTCAACATCAGCTGCTGCCTCCAGTGATGGAGCCTGCATCCGTCCAGACGCACATTCAGGAAAAGCACGACATCCAACGACGGTCACATGATAGATCGTGCAAACCACTCAAGCCTCTGCTGCCTGGCCAGGCCGTTGGTCTACAGACTGAATCAGAATCAGAATAATCAGAATGCTTTAATGTCATTGCATGTGTCACATACAACGAGATTACTGTCTCTCCGTTTAAAAGAACTTCAAACTCATACTTTTTACACTCCCTCCCTCCCCAAACCCACCCATGGATTCACATTTACATAAATTAACACCCTCCCACTCCCCCTCCTTCCCCATAACCCGCTCCCGAGACAGAGTTCAGTTCCAAGATTGCTGATGGGTAAAAGCTGTTCTTGAGTCTGGCATTGCGTGACTTTAGCGACCTGTACTTTTTTCCTGAGGGCAGCAGTGTGAAAAGGTGGCGACAAGGATGTGTAATGTCTTTCACGCTATTACAGGTCCTGCTGCGGCAACTGGAGTGGTAAATGTCCTCCAGAGGGGGCAGGGGGACTGCTAGTGGATATTCCCGTCTGGCCACCGTGGTTGGCCTTGCCGACGCGCCTCGTTCGTATCTTGTGGACTTTGAAGAGACTGTTTACCGCAGAAGTCGTCAGCACCTGCTTGCAGTACAGCAGCCGCTCCCGCAGGCAGCGGGACCCTACGCTCCGCCGCTGCAGTTCCAGCCGTCCGCTGCTGATCCCGTTACCGGCCCCTGCATGCCCCAGACCCCTCGCCTGCTTTGTTCACCGCCGGTTTAAAGGGATGTTTAAAGGGACGCCTGTTGCCAACCCTCCTGCACGTTTGTCACCCCTGCCGTTCTCTGTTTCTCCTACGGCTTCGTCGCCTCCGGGTTTGCCGGAGTCCTCTGGTCTTTCTGGTGAGGGGAGGAAGGGTTGGTCCATACGCGCTCGGGCCGTGTCAGCAAGCCGCCTGTTCGGTGTGGTGATTTTGTTTAATTTTGTTACCATGGTTATCCACCATGTTTAATCTTCTAAGGGGAAGGATGTAGATGGTTTATGCATGTAACCAATCATATAGCTACCTCAGCACCACTAACCCCGCATTAAGTATCATTTATAATAACGCCAGCTTCTCCTTCTGCGCAGTACAGTAGTAGACTGGAGTCAGTGACTACTCATGTATCGTTTAACTCTGTATTCTTATTAAAGACTGTTATAAAGTTACACGTGTGTAATGTCTCATTTACACTTCCTAAACTCCAAAGACGCACAGGTTTGGAGATATACAAATGTAAATGTAAATAGTCCCCAGTGTGTGCAGGACACACTGCTTTCAGGTCAGGGACACCGCTTTCAGGTCAGGCGATGCTCGAGCCTACAGTTCATCCAGAGCTAACCTGAAGAGGGGCATCAGGAAGGCCAAGCACTGCCATAAGCTCAGGATTGAGGAGCACTTCAACAACAACTCCGACCCCCGACGCATGTGGCAAGGCATCCAGGCCATCACGGACTACAGACCCTCCAACATCACCCCCACATCCAGCGACGCCTCCTTCCTTGAGGAGCTGAATCACTTCTATGGCCGCTTCGACAGGGACAATCTAGAGACAGCCATCAAGGCTGTGCTACCTGCCGATCACCAACCCCTCACACTCACCCCCTACGACGTGTACGTGGCACTGAGTAGGACTAATGCACGTAAGGCTGCTGGCCCTGACGGCATCCCCGGGCGCGTGCTCAGGGCCTGTGCTGCGCAGCTGACAGACGTCTGGACTGACATCTTCAACCTGTCACTTGCCCAAGCAGTTGTCCCCACTTGCCTTAAAGCCACCTCCATCGTGCCAATGCCAAAACACTCCACTGCGGCAAGCCTCAACGACTTCCGCCCAGTTGCACTTACCCCCATCATCACCAAGTGCTTCGAGAGGCTGGTCCTGGCACACCTCAAAAGCTGCCTACCCCCCACACTGGATCCCTATCAGTTTGCCTACCGCAAGAACAGGAGTACGGAGGATGCCATCTCAACGGCACTTCACTCCGCCCTCTCCCACCTTGACAACAGAGACACTTATGTAAGAATGCTGTTCATCGATTACAGCTCAGCATTCAACACCATTATTCCATCAAAACTGATCACCAAACTCGGTAACCTGGGCATCGACCCCTCCCTCTGCAACTGGATACCGGACTTTCTAACCAACAGACCCCAGTCTGTGAGGTTAGACAAGCACACCTCTTCAACCCTCACCCTGAACACCGGCGTTCCTCAGGGCTGTGTGCTGAGCCCCCTCCTCTACTCCCTCTTCACCTATGACTGCACACCTGTACATGGTACTAACACCATCATCAAGTATGCAGATGATACAACGGTGATTGGCCTCATCAGCAACAACGATGAGCTGGCCTACAGGGAGGAGGTCCAGCACTTAGCAGCATGGTGCGCTGACAACAACCTGGCCCTTAACTCCAAGAAGACCAAGGAGCTCATTGTAGACTTCAGGAAGTCCAGAGGTGGCACGCACACCCCCATCCACATTAACGGGACGGAGGTGGAACGTGTTTCTAGCTTCAGGTTCCTGGGAGTCAACATCTCCGATGACCTCTCTTGGACCCACAATACCTCTACTCTGATCAAGAAGGCTCATCAGCGTCTCTTCTTCCTGAGGAGACTGAAGAAGGTCCATCTGTCTCCTCAGATCCTGGTGAACTTCTACCGCTGCACCATCGAGAGCATCCTTACCAACTGCATCACAGTATGGTATGGCAACTGCTCTGTCTCCGACCGGAAGGCACTGCAGAGGGTGGTGAAAATTGCCCAACGCATCACCGGTTCCACGCTCCCCTCCATTGAGTCTGTCCAAAGCAAGCGCTGTCTGCGGAGGGCGCTCAGCATCGCCAAGGACTGCTCTCGCCCCAACCATGGACTGTTTACCCTCCTACCATCCGGGAGGCGCTACAGGTCTCTCCGTTGCCGAACCAGCAGGTCGAGGAACAGCTTCTTTCCAGCGGCTGTCACTCTACTAAACAACGTACCTCGGTGACTGCCAGTCACCCCCCCCCCCCCCGGACACTTATTATTATTTATTCAAATCGTTTGCTATGTCGCTCTTCAAGGGAGATGCTAAATGCATTTCGTTGTCTCTGTACTGTACACTGACAATGACAATTAAAATTGAATCTGAAATCTGACATGGATAATGTGCGGGGATCGCTTGTCCGTGCGGACGCGCACTGTTCCCTTTCGAGACACTTTTCTCCAGATATGCTGTCTGTCACGTGGGTTACTCCAGCACGTTGTGTCTACATTAGAAGGTTTTCGAATGTTTGAAAGGGGTTTCGAGGGGTTTGGAGTGGTTTACCTGTGTCTAGAGGGTACATGGGTTTAGAGCGGTTACGAGTGGTATAGAGGGCACAACAGGTGTTTTGAAGAGGGTAGAGGGGGTTAGAGGGGGTTACAGGCGGGTAGAGGGTTTTAAGCGCTTTAAAGGGTAGGCGTGTTTTGAGGGATTCAGTGGGGCTAGGAAGGGTTCAAAGGGGTTTGGAGGAGTTTAGAGGGGATTCGTATGATTAAGGGTTTTAAAGGGGTTTCGAAGGATTTCGAGGGGGTTGGAGGGGATTAGAGAGTGTTAGAAGTGTTACTGTGTTTAGAGGGGTTGAGGGGGCTTTAGAGATGTTTAAAGGGTTTTCGAGGGGTTTAGAGGGGTTTCGAGTCATTTAGTTAGTTTGGAGGGGTATAGATGAGGTATAGAGGTGTTGGGGGGGGTTCAGATGGGTTTTGTGGGGTTTAGGTGGATTTCGATCGGGTTAAAGTGGGTTAGAGGGGTTTAAAGGGGTTTAGAGGTGTTTTGATGGGTTTAGATGGGTTTGGAGGTTTAGGGGACTTGATGAGCTGAGAGGGACAGAGGGGTTTAGTGGGGCTCAGAGATTCTGGAGGTGTTTAGAAAGAGTTAGAGGGATTTCGATGTGTATCAAGAGGTTTAGAGCGGTTTAGAGAGGTTTAGAGTGCGCTGGATGGGTTAGTATGGTTTAGAGGTTTCGGTGAATTTAGAGGAGTTTAGAGGGCATTAGAGATGCTTATAGTGCTTTAAAGGGGGTTAGAGTGGGTTAGTGGGGGTTAGAGCGGTGCAGAGAGGTTTAAATGGGCTTAGGCATGTACAGAAGGGTCCAGAGGGGCATAGGTTGGCTTAGAAGGGTTTAGAGGGGTTCAGAGGAGTGTCTTATGAGTTAAAGGGGTTTCGAAGTGTTTCGAGTGGGTTGGAGATGATCAGAACGTGTTAGAAGTGTTTAGATGGGTTTCGATGGGAGTATGGAGGTGTTTAGAGTGGTTTAGAGAGTTATAGATGGGTTTGGATAGCTTTAGAGGGGTTTACAGGTGTTTAGAGGGGATCAGGATGGTTTAAAGTGGCTTAGTAGGGTGTTGCGGTTTTTAGAACATATATTGGTTAGAGGGTTTTAGGGGGAGGGAGTTCGAGGGTTTTAGAGGGGTCCCGGTGGGTTTAAAGGGGTTTAGAGGGCTTTAGCGTGGTTTATAGGTGATTCGAGGGCTTTAGAGAGGTGTAGAACGGCTAAGGCAGGTTTGGAGGTGTTAAGAGGGGTTTAGAAGTGGCAGCGGGGGGTTAGAATGGGTTAGAGGGGTTCAGATACGTTTAGAAGGATTTAGAGGGGTTTGTAGGCGGTTAGAGGGGCTTAGAGGGGTGTGGAGAAGTTTAAATGGGCTTAGACGCATATAGAGGTGTTCAGATGGGCTTAGAGGGGCTTGGAAGGGTTTAAAGCGGTTTAGAGGGGTTTCGAGGGGTTTTGAGAGGTTTAGAGGGTTTAGAGGGGTTTGGATGGGTGAAGAGATGTATCACCCCACTGGATCGACACGGTTTCAACTCCGTTTCTCCCTTTCGCTGTAATCCTGCTGCTCAACGCTCTGACAGTCCGGCACATTTTAGTGGCCAGTCGGGTCCGTAAGGGGCTGAGGGGTGAGAGCAAGGGGGAGAACCGCAGTGACCCGGAGATGGAGAACAGGAGGAGGTCTGTGGTTTTACTCTTCGCCATCTCCGGCAGTTTCATCCTCCTGTGGTTGACGTATGTTGTAGAATTCGTCTATTATCAGATCACAGGAATTGGAGCTGATGGGAATGATTCTCAATAAATCTTTAGTGACGTCGGGTATTTACTGAGGACTCTCAGCTGCTGCACCAACACATTTATTTACGCGGTGACCCAGTCCAAGTTCAGGCAGCAGTTGAAGAGCGCGGTGAAATATCCGCTCACCTCAGTGCTTCGGCTCATTAATATACCCGCGCCCCGAGCGCATCCATCCCAGAGGTGGCCGCAGTCTCCCCGCTCCGGGCTCCGGCTCCAGACATTCAGCGCCGGAGCCATGAGAGAGGAGCTGGCCAAAGTTCACTGGAAAGATACCCTAGCACGGATGAGAGTGCAAGAATAATGGCAGGTGTTTCTGGGAATAATACAGAAGGTGCAGGATCAGTTCCTTCCAAAGGGGAAGTAAGATTCCAAGCGGAGTAACTAAGGGGCGACGGTGGCTGACAAGGGAAGTAAGGGACCGTATAAAAATAAAATAGAAGAAATGCAACGTAACAAAGGTGAGCGGGAAGCCAGATAATTGGGTAATGCAATAGAAAATAACTAAAAAGACAGTACGGGGAGAAAGGATGAGGTACGAAGGTATGCTCACCAAGAACATAAAGGAGGACAGTAACAGCTGCTTTAGGTATCTGAAGAGGAAAACATTGGTTCAGACCAAAGTTGGACCCATGAAGACAGAAAAAGGTGTATTTATTATGAGGAAAAAGGAAATGGCAGAGTTGAACAGGTACTTTGGATCCGTCTTCACTAAGGAGAACACAAACAATCTTCCTGATGTACTAGTAGCCAGAGGATGTGGGGTGACGGAGAAACTGAAGGAAATCCACATTATGCAGGAAATTATGTAAGTAAGTATGTAAGTAAATTTATTGGCAAAGTATTCACATACAAGGCATTTGCCTTGGTGCTCCACCCACAAGTAACAACATGACATACAGTGACAGATACGAATGATTCAGAAAACATGAACCATTAATAATAATGAAACATTAATGATAAAACACCATTGATCAAGCATGTGAACCAACAAAATACCAGGTCAAAGGGAGATGTTTGGCTGTTGAGTAGAGCAACTACTCGTGGATGAAAACTGTTTTTATGTCTGGCTGTGGCAGCTATGACAGTCCGCAGTCACCTTCCAGACGGAAGTGATTCAAAGAGGTTGTGGCCAGGGTGAGAGGGGTCAGAGATGATCTTGCCCGCTCGCTTCCTGGCCCTTGCAGTGCACAGTTCATCAACGGAGGGAAGGTTGCAGCCAATAACCTTATCTGCTGATCGGACGATTTGCTGCAGCCTTCAGATGTCGTGCTTGGTGGCTGAGCCAAACCAGACCACGATGTAGAAGGTGAGAACAGACTCTACGATGGCCGTGTAGAATTGAACCAGAATTGCCTGCGGCGGATTGTGCATCCTCAGCTGCCGCAGGAAATACATCTTCGGTTGTGCCCTTTTGTCTGTGGAGTCGATGGTCAACCCCACTTAAGGTTCTTGTAGATGACGGTTCCCAGGAACTTAAAATATTCCACAGGTGTGACTGTGGTGTTGTTGATGATGAGTGGAGTGTGGGGAGGGTGAGCTTTTCTAAAGTCTACAATCGTTTCCACTGTCTTAAGAGCATAGAGCTCTAGGTTGTTGCTATGGCACCAGGACTTCCTGTCTGTAGGCAGATTCCACCCCGTCCTGGAGCAGTCAAATCAGGGTTGTGTCTTCCGCAAACTTGAGAAGCTTGACAGAGGTGGGTATGGAGGTGCAGTCGTTGGTGTAGAGGGAGTAGAGGAGTGGAGATAGTACGCAGCCTTGCGGTGATCCTATGCTGAGCATTTGCATGTTCGAGGTGTGCTTTCCCAACCTCACATGCTGCTTTTTGTTTGTCAGGAAGTTGGTGATCCACTGACAGAGGGGTTCAGGCACAGTCAACTCGGAGTTTGGAGTGTAGTTGCTCTGGCACAATGGTGTTGCAGATCGAAGATCAACAAACAGCGTCCTCGCATAGGTTCGCTGGCGGTTTAGGTGCTGTAGGATGAAGTGCAGGCCCAGGTTGACTGCATGATCCACAGATCTATTGGCTCGATATCAGATGGTCCAGCAGTACCTTCCGCCCACAAACCAGTACCTTCGGCCCACAACACTCATACTAGCGCAACAGAATGTGCCCCCCCCCCCCCCCCCCCCCACTGGCCAGCAATATTGGAATTGGTGCAGAGGTGGAATGTTGTGTTGGGTGTCCAGCCCTCCCGTGTGCTGGACCCTCTGATAACTGCAGAGGGCCCAGCAGGGTGTTTGTGATATATTTCAGGTGGCCAGCACAAGCTTTTCGAGTGTCTTCGTGACTACAGAAGTCAGTGCGACAGGCATGTAGTCATTAAGGCAAGTAATCCTTGCCTTTTTGGGAACAGAGACAATAGTGGATACTTTGACGCAGGCGGGGACAGTACGTGTTAGCAGGGACAGGTTAAACATTTCTGTATAGACTGTTGTCAGTTGTTTGGCACAGAGCTGAAGAGTAGAGAGGGAAACATTGTCCACACATTACTAGGATGTTGCCTGGGTTTCAGCAACTAAGTTACAGAGAAAGGTTGAACAAGTTAGGGCTTTATTCTTTGGAGCGCAGAAGGTTAAGGGGGGACTTGATTGAGGTCTTTAAAATGATGAGAGGGATAGACAGAGTTGATGTAGATAAGCTTTTCCCACTGAGAGTAGGGAAGATTTAAACCAGGGGACATGACTTGAGAATTAAGGGGCAGAAGTTTAGGGGTAACATGAGGGGGAACTTCTTTACTCAGAGAGTGGTGGCTGTGTGGAATGATCTTCCAGTGAAGGAGGTGGAGGCAGGTTCGTTTTTATAATTTTAAAATAAATAGTAAGATTAAACGAGAACTTACCAGTTCGAAGTTTGCTCGTTATTTTATGAGGAGTAAGTTGAGGGAATACGTGAAGAACCCTGCCAGGCCGCATGCGTGCTTTCTTCAAAGCAGCGGTGTGAAATCACAGATAGCTGTAATGACTAAACATAGTAAGATTAGAGAAGAGATACCAGTTGAGTATATGATCATGGGTGGGAGCGGAGGGCACGTATTCCCTCAACGTACTCCTCATAAAATAACGAGCAAACTTCGAACTGGTAAGTTCTCGTTTAATCTTACTATTTATTTTAAAATTATAAAAACGAACCTTCGGAGTCACGTGAGTGACTACGTGAAGATTTCAAAGCTCTGTGATTTCATGCCGTGGAAACGAGTCCATGCATCACATCTGCCTTAATGACTGTAGGAGGAATTGTGTCAACATAATTTAGACATGAATCTGACATTGAAATCCATGAAATTTATTAACACAAAATTATAGCCCAACATCACAGAAGGCTCGACGTGAGGTTCGATCGTCCAGCGCCGGGGAGTTGAAATCCCCCCGATGCGGGACCTTGATCGCCTCGGAGGGCCAAAACGCCGCTGGCTATGGGAGTCAAGATCATCCCATCCAGGCCCCCGACCTCAGAAGAACAAAGGGAAGAGACTTCAACTTTATTTCGCCTTCCGTCACAATGAGGAATGTGAGGGAGGCCACTGCGGTGGATGTTTACGTGAAAATGTGTTTTGGGTGATCTGTTGCTTTTTATGACTGACTTGGCAAATGAAATTCCTTGTATGCTGCAAAACATACTTGTCAAATAAAGTACTATTCTGATTCTAATTCGTCCCTGCCTTCTCCCCATATCCCCTGACTCCGCTATCTTTGGGAGCCCTATCTAGCTCTCTCTTGAAAGTATCCGGAGAATCGGCCTCCACCTGAGGCAGAGAATTCCACAGACTCACAACTTTGTAAAAAAGTGTTTCCTCCTCTCCGTTCTCAAACTGTGGCCCCTGGTTCTGGATTCCCCAACACCGGGAACATATTCCCTGCCTCTAGCGTGTCCAAACCCTTAATAATCTTACGTGTCCTTGGCACGCAAATTACACCACCTCGTTGTCGCGTTGAGGCGCACGGACATCGTGTGGCCGCGCGGGGCCGGTTCAACTGAGAATCGTGGAGGGGAATGGAGTTGTGCGCGATATCACACGGAGCTCCGATATTTTGTAGTGAACGAAATCTTCGCGCGCCAACTTCGTTGCGTAACTGACGGCCAATGTGGGACAGGCACAAGACCCTGGTGCGACGCAACTCTCACCTCTAACAACAGCAGCAGGAGGCAAACGATCGCCGAACTTGGTCTGGGGCTCACGGCCGCTGCGGTCTGGATCTACTCCCAACAAAGGGCCAACAACATTGAAGATGGACACAAAATGCTGGAGTAACTCAGCGGGACCAGCAGCATCCCTGGAGAGAAGCAATGGGTGAGGTTTCGGGTCAAGACCCTTCTATCAGTCTCGACCCGAAACATCACCCATTGTTTCTCCCCAGAGATGCTGCTGGTCCCGCTGAGTGACTGCGGCATTTTGTGTCCATCTTCCTCCAGACGGCTGCGGGGCGTATGAAGTCGCGCGCAACCTTCGCGGGACCGTCGCGCCTCAACGCGACCACGAGGTGGCGTAATTAGCATGCCAAGGACACGTAGGTGGGACAGGGGCTAAAGGGAAACAAGGGAGGCTGGACCCATACATTTGAAATGTCAGCCTTATTCTCAAATCTTGGCACAGCTTCAGTACAGCTGCCCATTCCGGAAGGACAACTAACTACATTTTGTTTTCAAATGACTTCCATCTTGGTTCCAGAATGGGCATCCGTCTGTGAACTAAAACAAGCTTGGAAGACTTGGATGAAAGCCACTACCTTGTCCTTAGCTGGGACAGGCAGTTCAGACAGATATCTAATATGGTACTGTGCCCAGACTATACATCTCTATGTTAATACATTGTTAATACATTGTTTCAATGATTAGTATAAACCAAGCTTCTAAGATTTTCCCAGAATTTATATTGCTGGGAAAATTATCTTTTAAATTTGACTGCTTTCTGTTTTTCACCAAATCTCCTTTTTTAATTTATGGACCAAATTAAATTCTTTCACAGTGAGGTCAGGATAAACTTGCTTTATTTGTTACATAAGGCACAAATGCGTCAAAACATTGTTTAGAAAAACACTTTCAAATGCCTTAGAAGAAACTGCAGATGCTGGAAAATTGAAGAGAGACAAAAATGATGGAGAAACTCAGCGGGTGGGGCAGCATCTGTGGAGCAAAGGAAATAGGCAATGCTTCGGGTCAAAACCGTTCTTCAGACTGATGTGAGGCTGGGGGAGGCGGGAAGGAGAAAGGAAGAGGTGGAGCCAGTGTGCAGAGGGAGAGCTGGGAAGGGGAGGAGAAAGTAGGGACCTCCTTAAATTTGAGAAGTCAATGTTCATACCGTTGGGGTGCAAACTGCCCAAGCAGAATATGAGGTACTGCTTCTCCAGTTGACGGTGGACCTCACTCTGGCCATGGAGGAGGCCCAGGACAGAAAAGTCGGATTCGGAATGGGAGGGGTAGTTGAAGTGCTGAGCCACCGGGAGATCAGGTTGGTTATTGTGGACCAAGCGGAGGTGTTTGGTGTGTGCATGCGAGTGTGGTGTGTGTGTGTGTGTGAGTGAGAGTGCGTGGATGAGAGAGAGAGCAAGAGACAGAGGGAGTATGTGAGAGAGAGCAAGAGAGAGGGAGTGTGTGTGTGTGTGTGAGAGAGAGAGAGAGAGAGAGAGAGAGAGAGAGAGAGAGAGAGAGAGAGAGAGAGAGAGAGAGAGAGAGAGAGAGAGAGAGAGAGAGAGAGAGAGAGAGAGAGAATGTATGAGAGAGAGAATGTGTGAGAGAGCAAGAGATAGGGAGTGTGAGAGAGGGACAGAGGGAGGGAGTTTAAGTGAGGGAGGGAGTTAAGTGAGGGAGCGAGAGAGGGAGTGTGGGAGAGAGAGGAGGGGGGCACGAGAGGGTGGAGTGGAGAGAATTTGTGAATGAGTGAGGGGGAGTGTGTGGGGAGAGTGGAATGGAAATGTGCAGCTTTAAGAGACATTTGTCAGGTAGCATTTGGAGTATTGCATACAGTTCTGGTCACTCGATTACAGGACTGATGTGGAGGCTTTGGGGAAGGTGCAGAGATGGTTAACAAGAATGGTTTAAGAACAAGGAACTGCAGATGCTGGTTTACAAATAAGGACACAAAGTGCTGGAGTAACTCAGCTGGACAGGCAGCATCTCTGGAGAGAAGGTATGTGTGACTGAAGACACAACCCAAAATGTTACCCATTCCTTCCAGCATTTTGTGTTTATCTAAACAGCGCCTCTCTATCCACGTGGCAGTGTGCCAGCAGGCTGGAGGAGCGGGCAAAGGCCTTGCCACAGAGCGGGCAGGTGAAGGGGCGCTGGCCGGTGTGGACTCACCGGTGCTCCAGCAGGTGGTCAAGGCGGGTGAAGCCCTTACCACAGGACGGGCAGGGGAAGGGACACTCACCGTGTGGGTACGCCAGTGCTGCCACAGGCTGGACATGCGGGTGAAACCCTTGACACACTCAGCGCACACAAAGGGTCTCTCTTCGGTGTTTCTCCACTGGTGCTCCCGCAGCCCCCGTGCTCTCTTGTCACAGTGGGAGCAGTTGCTCGCCGACGTGGGTCCGCTGGTGCTGCCGCAATCCTCGTGAGCTGTCAAACTGCTCACCACAGTACGGGCAGTCGTAGGGCGGGCCACTGGTGTGCACGTGCTGGTGAGACAGGGCGTGGGTGGCCGTGGCAAAGTGCTCTCCACACACCGGGCTGGGGACAGGACGGTCACCGGCGTGCACCCGCTGGTGGGACAGCAGCCGGGTGGAGTTGGTGAAGCCGTTGCCGCACTGGGTGCAGGTGTAGGGGCGCTCGCCAGTGTGGGTGCGCTGGTGCTGCTGCAGGGTGCTGGACTGGGTGAAGCACTTGCCGCACTGGGCGCAGGTGTAGGGGCGCTCGTCGGTGTGGGTGCGCTGGTGGGACAGCAGGTGACTAGACTGGATGAAGCCCATGCCGCACTGGGTGCAGGTGTAGGGACGCTCGCCGGTGTGGGTGCGCTGGTGCCTCAGCAAGTTGCTGTATTGGGTGAAGCCCTTTCCGCAGTTGCTGCAGGTGAAGGGCCGCTCCCCGGTATGCAACCGCCTGTGCAACTTCAAGGCCGTGGACGACTTGAAGCCTTTGCCGCACTGGGCACAGGTGTAGGGACGCTCACCGGTGTGGGTGCGCTGGTGCAACAGCAGGTGACTAGACTGGGTGAAGCCCTTGCCGCACTGGGCGCAGGTGTAGGGGCGCTCGCCGGTGTGGGTGCGCTGGTGCCTCAGCAAGTTGCTGGAGTAGGTGAAGCCCTTGCCGCACTGGGCGCAGGTTTTGGGGTGCTCGCCAGTGTGGGTACGCTGGTGCACCAGCAGGTGACTAGACTGGGTGAAGCCCTTGCCGCAGTCGCTGCATGTGTAGGGACGTTCCCCGGTGTGCTCGCGCCTGTGCATCTTCAGATCCTTGGACGACTTGAAGCCTTTGCTGCAGTCAGAGCAGGTGAAGGGCCGCTCACTGCTGTGCACCCGCTGGTGCTCCCACAGCCCCGACAACTGGGTAAAGCTCTCGCCACATGTGGAGCAGCCATAGGGCTTCTCGCCCGTGTGCACCCGCCGGTGGGCCTTCAGCACATCCGCCCTCTTGAAGCTCTTGCCGCACTCTGTGCTGTTGAAGGGGCGTTCTATCGTGTGCTCCCGACGGTGGGTCTCCAGCCGGCTCAGGCTCTGCCAGGCCTTGCCACATACGTCGCACTCATAACGCTTCTCCTTGTTGTGCCCCGTCATGTGGTCCTCTATCGAAGATCAGCCCTTGAAGCCCGGCCCGCACACCGAGCAGATGGGGGCTCACCGGCACCCTGGCCGCCCTCAATGGCCGCTCACGTTCCCGTCTCTCCATCCACAGCAACGGCTCCTAAACCCTGCAGGAGGGGAACACAGAGGATCACCAAGCTGGCAAACAGGACATTCCTAGCACATATTGGGGGCGTTTATGGCGGTGGAAACCGTTATATAATTCTGTGCTGCACATTGGCGCAGCGGTACAGTTGTAAATTAATCGGCCTCCACAAAATAACTAAATTGTCCCCAATGTGCGTGGGATAGTGCTAGTGTACGGGGTGATCGCTGGTCGGCGCAGACCCCATGGGCCGAAAGACCTGTTGTTTCCGCACTGCATCTCTAAACTGAACTAAACCAAAGAAGGGTGTCGACCCAAAATTTCATCCATTCCTCTCTCCACAGATGCTGCCTGACCTGCTGAGTTACTCCAGCACTTTGTGTCTATCTTCTCCACAGATGCTGCCTGACCTGCGAGTTACTCCAGCACTTTGTCATAGTCATGGAATGATACAGTGTTGGAAACAGGGCCCTTCGGCCCAACTCATACCCGCACTCCTAGATCCCTCGGCTCTACACATTCCGCAAGGCTCAGAGTTCAGAGTCCTAATGAGTCCTAATGGTCTATACCTGCACCCATTGTCCTTTGTCTATTGCCCCAGTGTCCCGCCATTCACAGTGAAGATCCTTCCCTGGTTTGACTTCCTAAACTGCAACACCCTCCCCACCCCCAAACAATGTGACCTCCTCCCTGTGGCTCCCTGCCCCTTACCCTGCTGCCTCATGCTCGTTACCCCCTTTGCTCCCTCCCCCTCCTCCCCACCCCCAAACAATGTGAACCCACCCCCACCAGGCTCCCTGACCCCTTCCATGACTAACTTGACCCCTCCCCCCCCCCCCCCAGTTCCCTGACCCCCCATTCATCCCCCTCGGCATCAAACCCACTCCGCCTTGAATCCCTCCCCTTCCCTTTGCTCCCTGCTTGCCCCCGCTACTCACTTCACCCCCTTTCCCCAGTCTCTCTCCCCCTCCCCCGGACTGTCTCGTCTCTCTCTCTCTGAACCTCTCCCATTATTCCTGCCCCTCTCAGCCCCCACCGCTCAGATATCTCTCTCTCTCTCCCGAACTCTCTCTCCTCAACTCCCCCCTCCCTGTCTCTCCCTTCTCTCTCCACCTTCTATATCTCTGCCCCTCTCACTCTGCCCCTCTGTCTCTCTACCCTCTCACTCTCTCTCTACTCAATCCCTCTCTCTCCCCCCCCCCCCCCCCACCCTCTCACTCTCTCTCTACCGCTCCTATCTCCGTCCCCACACTCCCTCTCTCCCTCTCTCTCTCCCTCTCTCTCACCGTCCAGTGCGGATCGGCTCCCTCTTGGCCGCGACAGATGCGTCATTTCCGGGCTGAATGAGGCCGCCCCGCAGAGTGCGGGGCAAAGGGCGTCCGGGGCGGCGACGTCATTTCCGGGCTAGGGCCGCCCCGCTCGAAGATTCTCGAGAGGTGGAGGGAGAGAGAGGGGGCATGAGCCCGGAAATGACGTCGCGCACAGCCCCGGCCCGGATATGACGTGTCGCCGCGGCCCAAGATGGAGCCGATCCGCACTGGACGGTAAAGATCCGTTAGCAGAGCAAGATGGATTACTCTCACGCAAACGTGAGGTACGATCATGGGCGGATTCATGGGCGATTATAGAACACATTATAGGACTCCGCCATCTTGTTCCGCCATCTTGCTCCCGCCTTCTTGCTTCCGGCCAAAGATTGGATCCGCAGCGGGGAGAAGGAGTGCGGGGCAGCGAGGAGAGAGAGTGCGGGGCCCGGGGCAGCGGGGAGAGAGAGTGCCCCAAGACAATGTTTCTTATTTACAATGTTTCTTATTTAATGTCCCTTGTCTAGTCTGAAATAAAGTTCATTATTGGATTAGAAGAAATATAATTGTGTGTGTTATATACATTTGTATAATTTTCATGTTTGTGTGTTTATAAACATTTTATTCCTTAACAAGAATCAACACAATTATGAACTAACAGAATTATGAATCTAACCCTATTATCACGCACAAAAAGTCCCCCCCTGTCAATCACCCTGCGAGTCGGGTCGATTCCGGTTACTACAAAATCAACTCAAACACTGTTTGTGAGCCATTTAAAAAGAAATGATTTAAAAAACATTAAAAAAGACAATTACCAGAATCAAATGTTATTCTTGACAAGAAGTTTGAACTGACAGATTTATGAATCTGACCCACACAAACTGTTGCCCCGCAACATTGATTACACTGCGAGTCGGGTCGGGTTAGGTAGGCTCAGGTTGCTAAAATGGGCGTGGAAAAATGCCCATGATCCCCTCCATAGCGTACTACACGTCAGTCCATTGCATTTAGCAGGAGTAGCCTATCTTGCTTCGCTATAAGATCTTTGGCTGAGGGAGCGCGGGAGCGTTGACAGTTGGTGGTGGGGGTGACGTAACTGGGCCTCGCGCCGTTACCCGCGGCCGTTTCAAGCGGCGCCGCCCCCGCGCTCTGGCCCCGCCCATACACGCGCGCTCTGGCCCCGCCCACACACACACACGCGCTCGGATCCCGGGTGGAGGCGGGAGAAC
>JAWMAR010000658.1:462277-505876 GCA_036785375.1 Leucoraja ocellata
AGAGAGAAAGAGAGCGAGAGAGAGAGAGAGAGAGAGAGCCTCCATGTTATGGTACCGGCTGGCTACTCTTGTCCCGCCTCCCACTTTTGTAAATGCTTTACAGAAGAAACTGGTGGACTTCTTTAGGGGAAATAGGAAGCACTGGGTTTCCGCAGCTGTCCTGAGCCTCCCGTTAGAGGAGGGCGGCCAGTCCTTGGTATGCGTGCGTACCCAGGTGGCAGCTCTCAGCCTCAGGACTCTGAGGAGGTATATGTATATAGAGAACCCCCCCAGATGGCACGTTTTGGCCACGTATTTTTTCCGACGGGGTCGTTGTCTAAGGGGGGTCTCGCGGCTCCCGGTGGCGGGCATCAGTCGACCCGCCCTAAGGGGCGTGCCTGTTTTCTACCGGGATGTGTTAAGAGTGAGGAATCTGGTTGTTTTCAGCCAGCGTGTTGCTCCACGAAGGGAGAGGGATGTTGCGGCTGCGGGAGTGGCTGCGGTCCTCAACAAATCATGGCGGGTGTCGAGGAGAGGTGTGCGCCCAGAGTGGTTTTAAATGAGCTCTTACCCGCTCCGTCAGATCTGCTCATTGGGCCTCGGTTCCGGGATATACCTCGGGCACCGGTTCCACACAACCTGAGCCGCCTTTCGGAGATGATTAGCGTGCCGTTTCGTGACGCGAAGAGACGCTCACTGTATAGAATGTTCCTGCACATTCTGCACCTCCTTGCCTTCGTCTCCCGTCCCGACACACCATGGCGGACGGTGTTACCACCTGAAGGTGGGGAAGGTCCCCAGTGGGGGTCCCTCTACAAGGGAGTTGTCCCCCTATACGTGGGGGACCTGGGGTGGAGAGTGCTGCACAGAGCGGTGGCATGTAACAAACTTTTGAGTCGGTTCACAGACTCGTCCGCTGCCTGTATTTTTTGTGGCGAGGAGAGACCGTGTTCCACATTTATATGGAGTGTGAGAGGCTACTGCCCCTGTATCAATATCTGAAGGGGTTGGTCCTAAAGTTCTGGTTACATTTTAGTCCTACGATTCTTGTGTTTGGACACAAGGGAGGGTGTGGGGAGAGCCAAGTGGGAGGGTGGGACCTACCTGTCGGTCTACTCCTGGGCCTGGCCAAGATGGCCATACGCGGGTCCAGGCAGCAGGCGATGGATGGTAACGCAAGGGTAGGCTGCTTGCCCCTCTTTCGGGCCTACGTCCGTGCACGTGTGTCCCTGGAGAGGGAACATGCGGTGTTCACGGGGACTTTGGAGGTATTCCGTGGGCGCTGGTCACCGCGTGGGGTTGAGAGTATTGTGAATAATGATTGTAATGTTGTACTATAATGACACGATATAATGTAAGTTCGTTTTGTGTATGACTTGATCTGTTGTATTATTTGATGTGTTGAATAAAGTCTTTGAAAAAGAAAAGAAAAAGAGAGAGAGAGAGAGAGAGAGAGAGAGAGAGAGAGAGAGAGAGAGAGAGAGAGTCTTCCCCTCCCTTCCTCTCTGACATCGCGGTGACCCAGCGGTAGAGATGCAGCCTCAGGGCGCCATAGATCCGGCTTCCATCCCGACCGCGGGTGCTGTCTGTGCGGAGTTCGCATGTTCTCTCCCGTGACCTGCGTGGGTATTCTCCTGGCGCTCCGGTTTCCTCCCACACTCCAGAGACGTGCGGGTTTGTAGGTGAATTGGCTTCTGGAAAGATTGTAAATTGTCCCAAGTGTCTGTGTGTAGGGTAGTGTTAGTGTGCGGGGATCGCTGATTGGCTGGGACTCGGTGGGCCGAAGGGCCTGTTTCCGTGCTGCATCTCAAAACTAAACGAGACTAAACTGTTTGAAGAACATATTTCAAACATTCAGTTGTCCACAAAGTGTAAAATATGTTTTCATTTTATTTGGAATGTACACTAAAGAAAAACAGAGAAAGAGTTGAGTCTAGGAGCAAAGAGGTCCTTCTGCAGTTGTACAGGGCCCTGGTGAGACCACACCTGGAGTAGTGTGTATAGTATAGGCCTGTTGGGCTTCATAACAAGAGGAGTACAGGAGCAAGGAGATCCTTCTGCAGTTGTACAGGGCCCTGGTGAGACCACACCTGGAGTAGTGTGTGCCCGCACACACGCACGCCCTCACGCACGACCTCTGCTGTTAAATAACGACTGAATGGCGGTAGACACAAATGCTGGAGAAACTCAGCGGGTGCAGCAGCATCTATGAAGCGAAGGAAATAGGCGGGACCCATCTTCAGACGCCGGGTCAAACTTGCAAATCTGCTCCGATAGTGAAAACTGCAATTCCTTTAAAATTCACCACTCTCACTTCCCTCCTCTATCTTTCCCTCTCCCTCTACTCTCTCCCTCTCTCTCCCCCGCTCCCTCGCTCTGTCTCCTCTCCTCTATATTTCCTTCTCCCTCTCTCTCCTCTCCCTCTGTCTCTCTGCCCTCTCCCCTCTCCTCTATATCTCTCTCTCTCGCTCTCCCTCCAACTCTCCTTCCCTCCCTACCACCTTTCCGCTCTCTTTCTCAATTATTCAATTCTACCTCTCTCTCCTTCCCTCACCCCACCTCCCCTCATCCCTCCTGCAGCCCACACTCCTCCATCTCTCTCCCTCCATCTCTCTCCCTCTCTTTCCCTCTCCCTCTATCTCTCCCCTATTTGTCTCTGTCTCTCTCTCCTCCCCTCCATCTCTGTCCCCTCCACTCTCCGCTCCTGTCCTATATATATCCATCTCCATCTCTCCCTTCCACCTTTCTCTCTGCCCTCTCCGTTCTCTCTCTCCATCTCTCTCTCCCTCTCCTCCAGAGTAGGCAGGAACGGGGTACTGATTGGGGATGATCAGGCATGATCACATTGAATGGCGGTGCTGGCTCGAAGGGCCGAGTGGCCTCCTCCTGCACCTGCTGGCTATTGTATTCCGTACTACGGTACATTGTGTGTGGATTTTGGATTTCTGGCATCGATAGTTGGTGCAGTTCCCCACCAATATTTACCACTTTTTATCCAATAGACAGTTTCCCCAGAACAATTATTTTTACGGACGACATCTTCGAAAATAAAAGTGCGTGGAATGAAGGCAAGCGATCATGCAACATGTTTTATTCAATCGTTCTGCTGTTTTTGTTTTCATTGTAACTGAGTGTCGCGTGTGCCGGACACAAACAACGGAACGTCTTCCTGTAGAATGTTTCATCTACCGCGTAGTTTCTTTACAACATGACATCGTCAAAGAACATGATGCAATCTCCACTTGGCCTTCGGGGCAGCGCCGGAGACATTTTCCATTTTTCATTTGGCAGTCGAACTCTGGTCATGAAACAAAATCAACATTACCAACGTTTGAAGATGATATTAGACAGACACCACTGAACATCAATGGGAAATGCGGCCCCGTGTATATCGTGGTATGCAGGACACGGATATCTTGGCCCATATCCCACACCTGTTCCCTCTCATGATTTGTACATTCTGATCGGTTTCATTTGGCGCTGGAAAAAAGAGGGGCAATGATTGTAGAGGATTTAACATTTCGATAGCACTAATGAGCGCTCGTTAGGAGCGGAATAAAACAGGAGTGTGATTGGCGGGACT
This sequence comes from Leucoraja ocellata, assembly GCA_036785375.1. Taxonomy (NCBI): domain Eukaryota; kingdom Metazoa; phylum Chordata; class Chondrichthyes; order Rajiformes; family Rajidae; genus Leucoraja; species Leucoraja ocellata. The sequence goes on from JAWMAR010000658.1 coordinate 465,840, forward strand.
TTGCGCTTCACAATTGCACGAGGACAGGCCCTGATTCACAAAGGGCTACCACCTTCCTATCCAACATTAACGCAAAACAAAATGGGGAGGTATAAGTAGGGACGGCGTGGGAGGAATATGTCCGTTCACTTGAGATTGCAGAATTAGCGAAACTCCACACGCTAGTGCCTCATCGATATACGTTATTTTACTGAGCCGTAGAGGCAGGGGTGATGCAGCCACTTCTGCCGCCGTGTAATAAAGACTGCACGGTTATGATGACGCAAAGGGAAACTGACAAGCGCTTGGCCATAATTTTGGACTATGAGCTCCTCCGCTTGAAACGATTGTTCACCAGTACAATCAGAGGGAAAATCGGCATTGAACAGCAATGAGCACCGCGCACACCAGTTAACGTGAACGATCTTTATTCTACAATTTTACTTCGGAGTCACGTGAGTGATTCCGTGAAGACCCCAGCGCAGTGCGCATGTGCGACATAATCGCACAGCTGTGCAGAACGCGGCCGCGGGAGTCGGGCAGCTCCCGCATCCAAGGAACGAGAGGTAAGTACTTACCTTAATCGGGCCTTGTGGTTTTTTGCTCCAGGGGGAGCAAAGTAGAGAGGCATGGTGAGCGGCCCCGTTTCGACTCCAGCGTGGAGCCGACAGTGGACGGGGAAAAGGCGCTACCCGGACCGCAAACGCTGCGGACCGCTGCAAGGAGCTGCGCTAATGCCGGTCCGCTGAACAGCTGTTTGGTAACAGCAGCGGACCGGCGGGAAGTTTAAAAACCCGACCGGCAGCCCTGCAGACTCCTGACAAAGAGAATCGCCGCCCGGGAACCGCCACAATGCCGCCTGGAAAACGGCAGGCAGCCTCTACATACAGGTAAGAGAAAAATCTTCCCAATTCAACAGGTTCTACAGGAGCCAACTTCCTCCAAAACTGGAACAGGTTGGAGACAGCAAAAATAAGTATGTCTGTCTCCCCAAGCCAGAGGAGGTCATGGAGTTCACCTCCAGGAATAAAGGGCCACTGGCTGAATGCCAAGGGAGTGACTCCTACCCCAGTGCTATTGCACTAGCCATCTCCCTTGTCGAGGGATTGATGCAACAGCGGAGTTTGAGCTATGCCTCCTCCAATTTATAGCACACCCTTTTGCTCCCTCTTTTGAGGCTAGCTAAGGAGGCCAGGGCTGGGCTGGCTTAAACGCTGGGCAGGGCGGACGAGAACAGCAGTATGCCAGGGGAGCAGGATCAGGAAGAGCTACTGGGTGTCGTGGGCCACTACATGGCTCCTCCACGCGACCATCTTCCCAACAAAGCCCTGCAGGAGCAGGCCTTTCCAGAGGCAAATCCGCAGGCAGCTGGGTCAGCGGACTCGCAGACAAGCAGCGAATTCTACAGAAGGGTCAAGATGTTACCGCCTTTGCTCGTTTTTTCCACGGATTATACTCTCCCAGGATGAGACTATCCCATTGCACTACCAGGGTGCTGACGCCTAAGATGTTCCCAAATTTGGGATACTCGACTGAACAATGGTGCAAAAAGACCTGCCCGCAACCCCAAATATATGGGGCTATGCAAACCGCTGCTGCGGGAAGAGAGGCAGCTAAACCTGTGCGCCTCATGAAGGCAGGCCATGGAACGAGCAGGACATCGCATCCAACACCCAGCTGGCAGCACCCCTCGGCATCCACCAGCGATATCAAACAAGGACTGGTGAAAGCCTGGCGACCGCTTCACATTACCCCCAAAGTTCTTTTTAGACGGGGCCCAGAGCGGAGCCGTGGGAAGATGCGCCGCCCCACCGACAGCACCAGCATACCAGCAAACTACGCCTTCATGAAAAAACAACAAACATGGAGGTAGGTAGTCTGGTTCCTCCCAGTTTACACTAAACAAGGGTGTTCTACTAACTGCGGGGGGGGGGGGGGGGGGGCATTTACACTTGTTAATAAAGCATGGGATGCTGTCACAAATAACTAAAATATACTCAACAGTGTTAGAGGATAAAAACGAATTCAAATTGGGCATATTACCGCCAGTTCAGCAATGCGCCCAAAGGGCACTTTCTCCCTCTAAGAAAAGAGAAGTGAGAAGGTCAAGCTGAACTAGAAAGGCTCATTACTAAACGGATCATGGGAGTAAACATGAACCATTGGAAACTACAAAAGATGGTGAATGTAGCATCATCATTGATCTAATATCACTAAATAAATCTGTTGAGTATATATACACTTTAAGATGGAGATGGGTTTTTGTCACTGCCAGGCATCTGATCTCCCAAGGATACCTAAAAATTTTACCTGGATAATGGATATCCCGGTTAGGGCAACCATGGGAGCATAGAGCAGTCCCTATGGTCTAACGTCTGCCCTAAATCTATTATAAATATCAAACGGCCATGAAAATATTAAGAAAACAAGCATAATCATGGCATATATTGGATGATATCCTCATATTAGGGGAAACAAAGGAATTAGCTGTGGCAGCAGTTCTAGCTACGAAACAGCTCCCTAAGCTCTGAGGTTTATCCCACGCCCAGATAAACCAGTATTGAAGCGTTAACTACCAAGGATTATCTGGGCTTCAATAATAATTCCGTCCATATGACTGTTACTTTGCCTAGGTTTGGGTCACTATAATCAAATCATGAATGAACCCACTGAAGCTATATCACAACTAAGGTGGTGGGTAGACATCTATTTGGCATAGTTTTCAGCCCTATTATCATCACCAATCCCAATTTGGTTATTAAAAACCAATGCCAATACTTTAGGCTGGGGAGCAACTAAACTCCATATCCAGCACAGGTAACAGATGGACCAATTCACAAACATCGTTACTACACATACCGGGCATCAACTACTTGGGATTGGTGAGCGCCTATTGGGCTAAAAAACATATGCATTTCAAATGCAGCACGTACATATGTGGTTACGGATTGATAATACTATGGTGGTGGCTTATATCAACCATATGGGGAGCATAATAATCATTGTTGTGCATCAAATTGGTCAAACAAATCTGGCAATGGTGTGTCAAAAGACATTTTAACTATCAGCTGCCTATGTCCTAGGAAGCTAGAACACAGTGGGAGACACCAGGTCACGGGGTAAATTTATGATTACATTGAATAGATGTTAAACCCAAAATATCTGCTAAAGGTATTAAGCAGTTTGAAAGCCAGATATCAATTTGGTTGCACAAGAAGGAATCACCAGTAACCTATGTATGTGACTTGGGAACCAGATTAGAGGCAGCAGCGATAGATGCCTACACGCTGGAAGGGGGAATTTCTGCTTTGCCTTCCTCCCTTCTGCCTCATCAGACGGGCACTTCGGAATACAGATGGGAGTCTCCGAGATATTGAACGTGCCCGACCGGCCTACACAGCCATGGTTCCCAGTTCATCACGACACGGTGGGCGAGTCACCTATGGATTTCCCTAGTGGACCATGGTGCTGACTCAACCCAGTATCAGGCACAAGCCACCCATGCCAGGGAAACATCAAACTCCTGGGTGCAAGGTTTGAATAGACCTTACCAGGGACTGGGATTATCCAAGGGACCACCATGTCGGCATCCCTGCGAACAGTCACTAAAAGCTAACATGGGTAAAATACTGCCACGACGCAGGGACAACATACCGAATTATTCAACCACTGACGTATTGGAGTTCCTGGAACATCTACACCATGACCAAAATGTGAGTTACAATGCCGTAAATACAGCATGAAGCGCCTTATCTGCTTATCTAAAACAGCATGACAGCGGAGCATGGGATCCCATCCACTGAAGGTAAACTTATGAAGGGCAACTATAATATAAGCCCAAACACCCAGGTATATACCCATGTATGGGATATTGGTGTGATATTGACATACCTCAGAGAATGGCACCAGCCAGATCCCTCAGCTTGCTTAATCTATGTTTTAAAAAACGCTCATGCTTATGGCTCTCGTACACGCTCACAGAGTCCGGTCACTCCATAAACTAGACTAGATACATGGTGATTACCCCGGACGCATCACGTTCATATTTAGGTCTGGTAAAATCTAACTCGCAGGTATTTGGGACTAGGCGAGATTATGAGTTCGGCACGAACTAGTAGGGTCGAGATCGCCTGTGTTTCCGTGCTGTAGTCGTTATATGGCTATATGGACCAGGAACGCCCAATTCACTGGTGGGGTTCCGGGCCTACCCACCAGAGTCCAGGTTGAGTGTGGTGACCCATCTACTACTATATATAGACACAACACACAATCTTAGAGGGAGAGGAAAGCCTATGGGTCAACCACAGTAACCCAAGACGGGGTACGAGCCAAACCACTCCAAGGTGGCTCAAACAGGTACTGAAAGCTGCCGGAATAGATAATAATACATTTAATCCCATTCCACTAGGGCAGCATTGGTATCAGCGGCTGAACGAATGGACATCCCGGTTGACCACATTTTCAATACAGCAGGATGGTCAAGGGAACGACGTTCTGAACATTTTTTATTATAAACCGTTGATAAACCTGATTTAATTGCAGGAGAATATTACAAACTGCAATATTAATTTAAGCTCAGAGGAGCTCTTTTATGTTGTTATTGTTAACAAATACCTTTCTGTTTCTTTTGAAAGCAGATCCACTGGTTGATTACGATAACACTTCCTCCCTCATAAACTTCGGCAGTGAGTGAAATAAAAACTGTTACACGGTTTGAAATCACAGACCTTTGAAGTCTTCACGGAATCACTCACGTGACTCCGAAGTAAAATAGTAAGATTAAACGAGTACTTACCAGTATGAAGTTTGATCTGTATTTTATGAGGAGTTACGGTGAGGGATTAAGTGCCCGCCGCTCCCACCCTCAATATACAGATCAAACTAATAAACTGATGTCTCATGATCTTTACTATCTTACTTCAAATATTGTGTCTATCCTGTGATTTCACACCGTTGCTTCGAAGTATGCCGCACATGCGCACTGCGCTGGGGTCTTCACTTAATCCCTCACCGTAACTCCTCATAAAATACAGATCAAACTTCATACTGGTAAGTACTCGTTTAATCTTACTATTAAAGCAGGTATCAAAGCAGGTGTGTGTGTGTGTGTGTGTGTCAAAATGTGTCAACTTCAAAATCACTTCCCAGTACGATCCTATCATCGTTGTATTATTGGAAATGAAAAGGCTAACCGGAGAATAGATCAGTTTTAAAAATGCCCTCGTCCATCGATACATACGGTCCTTGAAGATTAATCGCGCTCCGTCTACCAATGGCTGACACAGCAACAATAATCCAAAAACGATGAAAATCGTGGTTGTCATTTCCTGCGATGTCCTGTGGACTGGGTCAGAGAGATGGAGATGGAGAGTTTGAATAATTTACGAATTATTGCTGTATTTGTACTGAACCAGGTTGTGACGTGTCTTGGCAGGATTGTTTGGTGACGATGGGCGCATGACCGGGAGTGGGTAATGGTCGATATTTTACTACACGGAGAGCGGTTCTTGTGTTGTGGTTGTGACTGGTCATCATTCATAAGCCCAGGAAAGTGACACGTTGTATGTGATACAGTAAATCAGTAGAACATTTGAATATGTTTATGTAATTCAGCTCTCAGGCCAGAACCGAAATCGTCATGAGAGGGATAGATCGGTGAGATGCACAGTCTATTGCCTTGTGTAAAGGAATCGAGGCAAGATGACATAGGTTGAAGGTGAATGGGAAAATATTTAATAATAATCCGATGGGTAACTTTTTCACACAAAGGGTGGTGGGTGTATAGAACAAGCTACCAGAGAAGGTTGTTAAACTATCCCATCACAACGTTTAAGACACAAGTAGACAGGTACATGGATAGGAGATATTTAGAAGGATATGGACCAAGTGCAGGCAAGCGGGACCATTGTAACTGGGACATTGTTGGCCGGTGTGGGCAAGTTGGGCCGAAGGGCCTCTTTCCACACTGTATCACTCCATGACGCTATGATTCTACGCAAACATTGGGTTGTGTCTCGTACACAACAGCAGATACGGCCATTCATTCAAGACAGTTCTTAATTATCCTTCAATCCATCTTTACTTCACTGGATCATGGCTTTAAAATTAATATCAGAAACATTCACAGATGCAATATAGTTTAATTTAAGGACAGGGAATGGTAACAAGCCCCTCGGATCACCCCTTCCACGCCACGACCCGTTCGCACTAGTTGTATTATCCCAATTTATCATCCGCTCCCTACACACGTGGGGCAATTTGCAGAGGCCAATCAACTTTGGTATGCGTAAGGAAACCGGTGCAGCGGGCGGAATCCCAGGCATTCACAGGGAGAATGTACAAACTCTGCATAGGCAACATACGAGGTTATGATCGAAACCTTGTCTCTGACGGTTTTACATGGCTGTTCTATCCGCTGCGCCAGTGTGTCGACCTTTTGGAAATATAGGTTAGATCCAGTTTTGTTGTTTAGTGCTTCATTTTTTTAAGAAGCTTGTTTCAGCCTTAAATTAGATTGTCAACACCAATGGAGTTATAGATTCCCACGGTACAGGAATAGGACCATGTGCCATGACATTCCTGATTCCCATCAAGGACCTAGTTACATCCTCTGATGAGTATGAAGAAGGTTTCGACTGGAAACGTCAACCACCCCTTTTCTCCAGATATGTTGCCTAACCCGCTGATGTGTCCCAGTGCTTTGTGTCTGTACTATTTCTACTCATAATTGGTCCATAGTTTGCAATTACTTTCTATTATTTTCCATGCCTGTGTAGGTAAGTCTTAATATTGCGAGAGATTTGTTCTCCACCACACACCGGGAACAGCGTGGCAGATGCAAATTTGTGTCAGGGCTAAAATTTGGTTCACTATATTTTTCACAACTGTATCATTATTTTGGCCAGAACTGGAATATTGTGTTGCATTGCTGGTCGCCATGTTTTAGGTTGGAGGAAATTGCATGGAGGAGGGTGTAGGTGAAATTTACGAGGGTATTGGCTGGACCGTCATAACACGGGAACGACTGCAGAGGTCGGTTTGTTGCCTCTGCATGTTGGGAAAATATTTCCCATCATGCAGTGTATCCATGACTTTATATGTCAATCGTTTTCCTTGCAAAGCCAATCAATTATGGTGATCCGTGTGACTAAATTATTTAATCCCAGGCATTATTAATGGTGGAGTAGCAAGATGGATTCAACACTGGCTAAATGGGAGATGCCAGAAAGTAATGGCGGATGGCTTTTTGTTATATACGAAACATAGAAACATAGAAAATATGTGCAGGTGGAGGCCATTCGGCCTTTCGAGCCAGCATCGCCATTCATTGTGATAATGGCTGATCGGCCCCTGTCAATAACCCGTGCCTGCCTTCTACCCATATCCCATAGAAACATAGAAAATAGGTATATATTGTTCTGATGCCATCCACCAGTATGAGGACAAGGCACTCCGGGCTGATCGGCGATGCTTGCAGTGTGATATGCAATATTCTCCCGGAAGCAGAACACCTCCCATTTCCTGACATGAGCGATGTATTGCTTTTGGGTAGAAACATAGAAACATATAAATTAGGTGCAGGAGTAGGCCATTCGGCCCTTCGAGCCTGCACCGCCATTCAATATGATCATGGCTGATCATCCAACTCAGTATCTCGTACCTGCCTTCTCTCCATACCCTCTGATCCCTTTAGCCACAAGGGCCACATCTAACTCCCTCTTAAATATAGCCAATGAACTGGCCTCGACTACCCTCTGCGGCAGAGAGTTCCAGAGATTCACCACGCTCTGTATGAAACAAGATCTTCTCATCTCGGTTTTAAATGATTTCCCCCTTATCCTAAAGCTGTGACCCCTTGTCCTGGACTTCCCCAACATCGGGAGCATTCTTCCTGCATCTAGCCTGTCCAACCCCTTAAGAATTTTGTAAGTTTCTGTAAGATCCCCTCTCAATCACCTAAATTCTAGAGAGTATAAACCAAGTCTATCTAGTCTTTCTTCATAAAACAGTCCTGACATCCCATGAATCAGTCTGGTGAACCTTCTCTGCACTCCCTCTATGGCATTAATGTCCTTCCTCAGATTTGGAGACCAAAATTGTACGCAATACTCCAGGTGTGGTCTCACCAAGACCCTGTACAACTGCAGTAGAACCTCCCTGCTCCTATACTCAAATCCTTTTGCTATGAAAGCTAACATACCATTCGCTTTCTTCACTGCCTGCTGCACCTGCATGCCTAGTTTCAATGACTGTTGTACCACGGCACCCAGGTCTCGCTGCATCTCCCCTTTTCCTAGTCGGCCACCATTTAGATAATAGTCTGTTTTCCTTTTTTTGCCACCAAAATGGATAACCTCACATTTATCCACATTATACTGCATCTGCCAAACATTTGCCCACTCACCCAGCGTATCCAAGTCACGTTGCAGTCTCCTAGCATCCTCCTCACAGCTAACACTGCCCCCCCCCCCCCCCCCCCCAGCTTAGTGTCATCCACAAACTTGGAGATATTGCCTTCAATTCCCTCATCCAGATCATTAATATATATTGTAAATAACTGGGGTCGCAGCACTGAGCCTTGCGGTACCCCACTAGTCACTGCCTGCCATTGTGAAAATGACCCGTTTACTCCTACTCTTTTCTTCCTGTTTGCCAGCCAGTTCTCTATCCACTATCCCTCCGGGCCGCAATGATCAAATTCACGGTTCGATCGGATAGTCTTCTCCCCAGGTATGGCCTCCTCAGTATCTGCAAATTAACAGATCAATGCGGTCATGTAAAGGATGTTGATCGTCAGTTACAGGGTGCGCTACGTTTGGGAACTGTCATAAGTGGCTGTGTAATTATTTCCAAAGCTAGAGGGAACCATGGCTGAGTAGGCCAGTCCGCTACCACTAACACTCCTGAGGCGGAGTCCTGCTTGATCTTGAGCAGACACCGGCTGATGAGACAAAATAGAGGAAAGGAAAAAAAAAACATTCTACCCCAGTGTAGCGAGAATGCATCACACGGTACTGCCCCAGGGTCTGTTTCCCATGAAACATGTTTAGGTAACTGGTGGTTGAGACTGGATGCAAACAAATCGATATCTGGCATCCCATACTGAGCAACAATATTATTAAATACATCATGATTCAACATCCATTATGTGTTGTCATAGAATTTGTGTAACCTGGTGGCTGCCACTCTATTGAATCTATCTGGTAGGTTGATAGCTGAAAGTCAAATATTTCTTGTAATACAGTGGCTTGCAAAAGTTTTCATACCCTTTGAAATTTTCCACATTTTGTCACGTTACAACCACAATGTATTTTATTGGGGTTTTATGTGATAGACCAACACAAAGTGATGCATAATTGTGAAGTGGAAGGAAAATGATACATGGTTTTCAATTTTTTTTACAAATAAAAAACTGAAAAGTGTGGCGTGCAAAAGTATTCAGCTCCCCTGAGTCAATACTTTGTAGAACCACCTTTCGCTGCAATTAGAGCTGCAAGTCTTTTGGGGGTATGTCTCTACCACATTTGCCCATCTAGAGACTGAAATGTTTGCCCATTCTTCTTTGCAAAATAGCTCAAGCTCAGACAGATTGGATGGAGAGCGTCTGTGAACAGCAATTTTCAAGTCTTGGCAGAGATTCTCAATTGGACTTAGGTCTGGACTTTGACTGGGCCCTTCTATCACATGAATATGCTTTGATTTAAACCATTCCATTGTAGCTCTGGCTGTATGTTTAGGGTCGTTGTCCTGCTGGAAGGTGAACCTCCGCCCCAGTCTCAAGTCTTTTGCTGATTCTACAAGGTTTTCATCCAAGATTGCCCTGTATTTGGCTCCATCCATCTTACCATCAACTCTGACCAGCTGCCCTGTCCCTGCTGAAGAAAAGCATCCCCACAGCATGATGCTGCCACCACCATGTTTCACAGTGGGGATGGTGTGTTCAGGGTGATGTGCAGTGTTAGTTTTCCACCACACATAACGTTTTGCATTTACTCCAAAAACTTCAATTTTGGTCTCATCTGACCAGAGCACCTTCCTCCACATGTTTGCTGTGTCCCCCACATGGCTTGTGGCTAACTGCAAACGGGACTTCTTATGGCTGTTTTTCAACAATGGCTTTCTTCTTGCCACTCTTCCATAAAGGCCCGATTTGTGGAGTGCACGACTAATAGTTGTCCTGTGGACAGATTCTCCCACCCGAGCTGTGGATCTCTGCAGCTCCTCTAGAGCGGCTGCTTCACTGATGAATGCTCTCCTTGCCTTTCCGTTTAGGTGGACGGCCATGTCTTGGTAGGTTTGCAGTTGTGCCATACTCTTTCCATTTTCGGATGATGGATTGAACAGTGCTCCGTGAGATGTTCAAAGCTTGGGATATTTTTATATAACCTAACCCTGCTTTAGACTTCTCCACAACTTTATCCCTGACCCGCCTGATGTGCCCCTTGGGCTTCATGATGCTGTTTGCCCACTAATGTTCTCTAACAATCCTCTGAAGCCTTCACAGAACAGCCTCACTGACAATTAGAAGAGCAATAAGCCTTAAGCCCATAAAATGTCCCCCAAAAGATCTAATTAATGAATCCCATGTGTTTGCAGACGACGTGCCTCATGGATAGTCAATCTGCCTCCACAGCAAGAAATGGTATCAGTAACACCCCAACCTAGAGCACTGACATCTGTCTGAAGGGCCATGGTTGGTCAACCAGAATTTTGCTGGAACCACTTGAGATGTTCATTATCCACCAGTACACTACAGCAAGGGCTTCAGCTGGAAATTGCATGGGCCTGTCACAACGCCCTGTATTATCATTTAAAAATAAATTGGATAGTTATATGGACGGGAAAGGAATAGAGGGTTATGGTCTGTGCGCAGGAATATGGGACTAGGGGAGAATACGTGTTCGGCACGGACTAGAAGGGTCGAGATGGCCGGTGGCTGTGCTGTAATTGTTATATGGTTATATGTTTATATGGTATCCTGAGTGCTTCTTATTTTGCCCGTTGTAAATTTTGGTAATGCAAAGGTCCAAATTGAACTGCTGGAAAAGCAGCCACTAATTTGCCAACCAAGCTGGACACCTGTCTAATTGAAGGTCGTTGCTTCTCTATAAGCTTGTTACAACCTCTAGCCTTTGCTCCTGGTCAGCGTCGCTGATTTGAGTTAATAGTGAATCCCAAAAAATCAATAAATCTGACTGGTGTTAATTTGGATTGATCTGGATGAATGATGAACCCCAATCACTCAATAGTGATACCAACTGAAATAGATGATTCAGCTGGTTCCTGAATCTATCCTATGATTAAAATATCATCCAAATTGGCCATTACAATACGATCCTGTGCCCGGAGTAGCCCCAGCACTGGTTTTTAATAATTTCGTAAATAGTCTAGGGGCTGAGATTAAGCCATTAGGCAGTGTTTTGAATTGCCATTATTGACTCATCCAGCTAAATTTCAAATATCTCTTATCATCGCTATGAACAGGCACTGAGTAATATGCATCTTTAAGGTCTTACATGCTATATAACATCTTCTGCAAACAAGTTGCTTGACAGTAACAAAAGTTACCATTTTGAAATGCTTATACTGTACAAAGGGGTTAAGGCTCGTCAGGTCGATGATTCTTCATCCTGCATCCGGGGGGAAATATTAGACACGATTGGTGGAGTTGCCGAACCGACTTACCCCTTTTTTGTATAATTTTTCAAGCTCTGCCATACGTCCATATTCTCTTTTTGTGAGAAAATGGGTGTCCGGCTTGGAACATGCTGAGTTGTGATTGGGAAGGAATTCAATTCGAAAACCCTGAATACTGCAGAGTATATACGGATCTGATGTTATCTCATACCATTCCTTTAGGAACAAGTGTAATCTTCCACCAACTTGTAGGTGTTTCTCCTTTAATATGATCGTATGAGAACCAGACCCACCTACCTCCACGGTTACCGCTGGAATTGCTGCTTCCGGTTTCTGGTGGGAAAAATCATGTTTGCTCATGCCCCGGTTGCAGCCCGCCAGCTGCGCATATTAGTGAATGGCCGGCTTGTTCCTTGACCGGACCCGGTCTCTGCAACCCGTCTGGAGTAGGAGTTGCCGCCAAGCCATTCTGCTGCCCATCGGTGCTTTAATCAATTCCGCCGTTCATGTCTCGTCGTCGAACTCTTTAACTCTTTTCGCCAGGTATTCCACAAACAGCAGATTTGGTGCTTGAGATTTGGGCAGAGAGAGTACAGAGGAGATTTACTAGAATGTTGCCTGGGTTTCAACAACTAAGTTACAGAGAAAGGTTGAATAAGTTAGGTCTTTATTCTCTGGAGCGCAGAACGTTAAGGGGGGACTTGATAGAGGTCTTTAAAACGATGAGAGCGATATACAGAGTTGATGTGGACAAGCTTTTCCCTTTGAAAATAGGGAAGATTCAAACAAGAGGACATGACTTCAGAATAAAGGGACAGAAGTTTAGGGGTAATATGAGGGGGAACTTCTTTACTCAGAGAGTAGTAGCGGTGTGGAATGAGCTTCCAGTGGAAGTGGTGGAGGCAGGTTCGTTGGTATCATTTAAACATAACTTGGATAGGCATTTGGATGAGAAGGATATGGAGGGTTATGGTATGAGTGCAGGCAGGTGGGACTAAGGGAAAAAAGTTGTTCGGCACGGACTTATAGGGCCGAGATGGCCTGTTTCCGTGCTGTATTTGTTATATGGTTATATGGTTATATGATTGTTGCAAATTACACCGTTGAAGCCACAGTTCGTTGGCTATATTGAAGAGGGAGTTAGATGTGGCCATTGTGGCTAAATTGAGCAGGGGGGTATGGGGAGAAGGTAGGGATGGGATACTGAGTTCGACTCAGGGCCGAACGGCCTACTCCTGCACCTATTTTCTATGTTTCTAGGAATGGGCGACGGTTCGCGACGAGACCATTCTTCAGACTGATGTCAGGGGACAATAGCCAATAGGTGCAGTAGGAGGCCATTCGGCCCTTCCAACCAGCACCACCATTCACTTTGATCACTGGCCCTCAACACCAGCAAAACCAATGAACTGATTGTACACTTTGGAAAGAGTAGGAGGGGGACCCACAGCCCCATTTATATCAACGGATCAATGGTTGAAAGGGTCAAGAGCTTCAAATTCCTGGGCGTGCAAATCTCTGAAGATCGCTCCTGGTTCGAGAACACTGATGCAATTATCAAGAAAGCTCATCAGCGCCTCTACTTCCTGAGAAGATTACGGAGAGTCGGTCTGTCAATGAAGACTCTCTCTAATTTCTACAGGTGCACAGTAGAGCGCATGCTGACCGGTTGTGTGGTGGCTTGGTTCGGCAATTTGTGCGCCCTGGAGAGGCAAAGACTACAAAAATTAGTAAACACTGCCCAGTCCATCATCTGCTCTGACCTTCCTTCCATCGAGGGGATCTATCGCAGTCGCTGCCTCAAAAAGGCTGGCAGTATCATCAAAGACCCACACCATCCAGGCCACACACTCATTTCCCCGCTACCTACAGGTGGAAGGCCTTTAAAGTGATGAGATAGATGTCTTTAAAATGATGAGAGGGATAGACAGAGTTGATGTGGACAAGCTTTTCCCATTGCGAGTAGGGAAGATTCAAACAAGAGGACATGACTTCAGAATTCAAGGACAGAAGTTTAGGGGTAACATGAGGGGGAACTTCTTTACTCGGAGAGTGGTAGCTGTGTGGAATGAGCTTCCAGTGGAAGTGGTGGAGGCAGGTTCGATGTTATCATTTAATAATAAATTGAATAGGTATATGGACGGGAAAGGAATGGAGGGTTATGGTCTGAGTGCAGGCAGATGGGACTAGGGGAAAATAATTGTTCGGCACGGACTTGTAGGGCCGACATGGCCTGTTTCCGTACTGTAATTGTTATATGGTTATAGAAACATATACAATTATGAAAGGACTCGACCAGCTAGATGCAGGAAAAATGTTCCCAATGTTGGGCGAGTGCAGAACCAGCGGCCACACAGTCTTAAAATAAAGGGGAGGCCATTTAACACTGAGGTGAGAACAACTTTTTCACCCAGAGAGGTGTGAATTTGTGGAATTCCCTGCCACAGAGAGCAGTGGAGGCCAAGTCAGTTGATGGATTTAAGAGAGTTAGATAGAGCTCGAGGGGCTAGTGAAGTCAAGGGATATGGGGAGAAGGCAGGCACGGGTTATTGATAGGGGATGATCAGCCATGATCACAATGAATGACGGTGCTGGCCTGAAGGGCCGAATGGCCTGCTCCTGCACCTATTGTCTATTGATCTGGGTTTTTTATTGTATTGTAAATATTATTTGTTAATAATTGATAGAGGTCTTTAAAATGATGAGAGAGATAGACAGAGTTGATGTGGACAAGCTTTTCCCTTTGAGAATAGGGAAGATTCAAACAAGAGGATATGACTTCAGAATTAAGGGGCAGAAGTTTAGGGGTATGTTGTTCGGCACGGACTTGCAGGGCCGAGATGGCCTGTTTCCGTGCTGTAATTGTTATATGGTTATATGGTTATATGAATACATTTTTTAGATTAAAATATAAAGTGAAACACGGATACAAGGGGCGGTGAAATTAGCGGCCTGCAGATGCATGACATTGTGTCGATCGCTTATTGAGTCCACATGCTCACAGTCACCAGCGTTCCGCCTGACCTCAGCCAACGCCAGGTTGTTTTTGGCACCACATGCACAGACCCAGCTGGTTTTGGCCCGTGCTCTGTGCTTTCAGGGGCAGGCCCTCCAGAAAATGTCGGCGAGCATGCCAGCTCTGGGTACGTTCTGCTTTGATGACCGGGGTTGTTTTGATAGAGGGGGTATTGTGCTGGTGTTTTGTACAAGACTCATACCCTGGCACCGGGACCCAGTGTCGGCGCCAGTCGATGTACATGAGCAACTTAGGCCTCTTTCCCCACGCAGTCCTACCAGGATGTAGTTAGGGCCACTAGGACTGCCGGTGCCTTTAATCATGTCGCTGGCAGCGAAATTGTCCGGGCACAGTCACGAACCAGTAATATGAAACACACCTGCAGAGAGGAACTGCAGGCGCTGGTTTCATCCGAAGATAGACACAACATGCTGGCGTATATATCCTCTTGCTATATTTAACAGGGAGTTATATATTAATGATTTGGACGAGGGAACTGAATGCAACATCTCCAAGTTTGCGGATGACACGAAGCTGGGGGGGGGGGGGGGGGGCAGTGTTAGCTGTGAGGAGGATGCAAGGATGCTGCAAGGTGACTTGGTAGGCTAGGTGAGTGGGCAGATGCATGGCAGATGCAGTATAATGTGGATACATGTGAGGTTATCCACTTTGGTGGCAAAACAGGAAAGTAGACTATTATCTGAAGGGCGGCCGATTAGGAAAGGGGGAGATGCAACGAGACCTGGGTGTCATGGCACACCAGTAATTGAAAGTAGGCATGCAGGTGCAGCAGGCAGTGAAGAAAGCGAATGGTATGTTAGCATTCAGATCATAAGGATTTGAGTATAGGAGTAGGGAGGTTCTACTGCAGTTGTACACGGTCTTGGTGCGACCACACCTGGAGTATTGCGTTCTCCCAATCTGAGGAAAGACATTATTGCTATAGAGAAGGTTCACCAGACTGATTCCTGGGACGGCAGGACTTTCATATGAAGAAAGACTGGATAGACTCGGCTCGTACTCGCTAGAATTTCGAAGATTCAGTGGGGGGGGGGCATATGAACTTACAGCATTCTTGAGGGGTTGGGCAGGCTAGATGCAGCAAGATTATTCCCGATGTTGGTGAAGTCCAGAACTAGGGGTCACAGTTTAACGATAAGAGGGAAGTATTTTAGTACCGAGATGAGAAAATCATTTTTTACACAGAGAGTGGTGAATGTGTGGAATTCTCTGCCACATATGGTAGTTGAGGCCACAGTTCATTGACAATATTTAAGAGGGAGTTAGATGTGGCCCTTGTGGCTAAAGGGATCAGGGGGTATGGAGAGAAGGCAGGGTTGGGATACTGAGTTGGATGATCAGCCATGATCATCTTGAATGGCGGTGCAGGCTCAAAGGGCCGAATGACCTACCCCTATATGGTTAACTGAGAAGTGGGAAAGGTGTAGCAACACTTATAGGGGTGTATTATAGACCACCAAATGGGGAACGAGAATTGGAAGAGCAAATATGTAAGGAGATAGCAAATATTAGTAGTAAGCACAAGGTAGTGATTGTGGGAGATTTCAACTTTCCACACATAGACTGGGAAACACATTCTGTAAATGGGCTGGATGGTTTGGAGTTTGTAAAATGTGTGCAGGATAGTTTTTGCAGCAATACATAGAGGTACCTACTAGAGGAGGGGCAGTGCTGGACCTCCTGTTAGGAAATGAGACTGGACAGGTGGAGGAGGTATGCGTTGGCGAGCACTTCGGGTCCAGTGATCACAATACCATTAGTTTCAATATAATTATGGAGAGGGTCAGAACTGGACCTAGGGTTGAGATTTTTGATTGGAGAAAGGCTAACTTTGATGAGATGCGAGATGATTTAAAAGGAGTGAACTGGGACATTTTGTTTTATGGGAAAAATGTAGAAGATAAATGGATGACATTTAAAGAGGAAATTTTAACAGTACAGAATCTTTATGTTCCTGTTCGGTTGAAAGGAAACAGTAAAAATTGGAAAGAGCCCTGGTTTTCAAGGGGAATTGGACATCTTGTTCGGAAAAGAGGGAGATCTACAATAATTATAGGCAGCATGAAGTAAATGAGGTGCTTGAGGAGTATAAGGAATGTAAAAAGAATCTTAAGAAATAAATTATAAAAGCTAAAAGAAGATATGAGGTTGCTTTGGCAAGTAAGGTGAAAGTAAATCCAAAGAGTTCTAGAGCTATATTAATAGCAAAAGGATAACGAGGGATAAAATTGGTCCATTGGAGAGACAGAGTGGACAGCTATCTGCAGAGCCAAAAGAGATGGGGGAGATATTGAACTTTTTTTTTTCCTTCGGTATTCACCAAGGAGAATGATATTGAATTATATGAGGTAAGGGCAACTAGTAGAGTAGCTATGGAAACTGTGAGGTTCAAAGTAAAATAAGTACTGACACTTTTGAAAAATATAAAAGTGGACAAGACTCCACGTCCTGACAGGATATTCCCTGGGACATTGAGGGAAGTTAGTGTAGAAATAGCCAGGGCTATGACAGAAATATTTCAAATGTTATTAGAAACTGGAATAGTCCCCGAGGATTGGCGTACTGCGCATGTTGTTCCATTGTTTAAAACGGGTTCTAAGAGTAAACCTAGCAATTATAGACATGTTAGTTTGACTTCAGTGGTGGGCAAATTAATGGAAAAGATACTTAGAGATAATATATATATAAGCATCTGAATAAACAGGGTCTGATTAGGAAGTCAACATGGATTTGTGCCTGGAAGGTCATGTTTGACTAATCCGGTAGGCGGCGCGACTCTCGTCAGCAGCGGCCTCTGCAGCCTGTCCGCGTTTTTATTATTTTTTGTCTATGTTTATATGTAGTTTTTGTTATTTTTTGTTGGGGGGTGTGTGTGTGGGGGGGTGGAGGTGGGGTGGGAGGGGGGGGAAACTTTTAAATCTCTCCCTGCACTGGAGACCCGATCTTTTCTTGTCGGGTCTCAGTTGTCGTTGGGGCTGCAATGAGGAGCGGCCTCCAACAGAAGAAGCCGGGGACTATGGTGCCGACTCACCTCACCGTCGCGGAGCTGGCCGAGTCCAGAGCGGGTGGTGGAGCGCTGCTGCTGCTGCCGCCGCTGCTGCTGCTGATGCGGAGGCTGCAACTGCGGGTCTGCGGACGGCGGCACCCGGAGCCCGCGGGTCCCTGGAGGGAGACCGCTTTTCAGGGCTCCTGCAACGGCGACTTCTCCCGCCCGAGGTGCGGGGTCGAAGAGCTCCTGGAGCGGGGCCTAACATCACCGCCCCGCGCGGCTTGGAATGGCCGCGGGACTCTGCGAGCGCACGCCGGGGGCTCTAACACCAAGACCCGGTGTGCGCCCTCGCACCACCCGGCGTGGCTTTAATGGCCGCGGGACAATCGCCATCGCCAGCCGGGGGCTTTGACTTTGACTCTGACATCGGGGGGGGGGGGGGGGGGGGGGGAGTGCAGTGGAGAGATAAGATTTTTTTGGCCTTCCATCACGGCAATGTGATGGATGTTTATGTAAAATGTAAATTATGTTGTGTCTGGGGTCTATTTGTTTGTAATGTATGGCTGCAGAAACGGCATTTCGTTTGGACCTCCAGGGGTCCAAATGACAATTAAATTGACTATTGACTATTGACTATTCTTCTTGAATTTTTGAAGAGGTTACTAGGGAAATTGACGAGGGTAAAGCAGTGGATGTTGTCTATATGGACTTTAGAAAGGCCTATGACAAGGTTCCTCATGGAAGGTTGGTTAAGAAGGTTCAACTGTTGGGTATAAATGCAGGAAACGCAAGATGGATTCAACAGTGGCTGAATGGGAGAAGCCAGAGGGTAATGGTGGATGGCTGTTTATCGGGTTGGAGGCAGGTGGCTAGTGGTGTGCCTCAGGGATCTGTGTTGGGTCCTTTGTTGTTTGTCATGTGCATCAATGATCTGGATGAAGGTGTGGTAAATTGGATTAGTAAGTATGCAGATGATACCAAGATAGGGAGTGTTGTGGATAATGAAGAGGATTTCCAAAGTTTACAGAGTGATTTAGGCAATTTGGAAAAATGGGCTGAAAGATGGCAGATGGAGTTTAATGCTGATAAATGTGAGGTGCTACACCTTGGCAGGACAAATCAAAATAGGACGTACATGGTAAATGGTAGGGAATTGAAGAATACAGTTGATCAGAGGGATCTGGGGATAACCGTGCATAGTTCCTTGAAGGTGGAATCTCATATAGATAGGGTGGTAAAGAAAGCTTTTGGTATGCTAGCCTTTATAAATCAGAGCATTGAGTATAGAAGCTGGGATGTAATGTTAAAATTGTACAAGGCATTGGTGAGACCAATTTCAGGAGTATGGTGTACAATTTTGGTCGCCCAATTATAGGAAGGATGTCAACAAAATAGAGAGAGTACAGAGATTTACTAGAATGTTGCCTGGGTTTCAACAACTAAGTTACAGAGATAGGTTGAATAAGTTAGGTCTTTATTCTCTGGAGCGCAGAAGGTTAAGGGGGGACTTGATAGAGGTCTTTAAAATGATGAGAGGGATAGAAAGAGTTGATGTGGACAAGCTTTTCCCTTTGAGAGTAGGGAAGATTCAAACAAGAGGACATGACTTCAGAATTAAGGGACACAAGTTTAGGGGTAACATGAGGGGGAACTTCTTTACTCAGAGAGTGGTAGCGGTGTGGAATGAGCTTCCAGTGGAAGTGGTGGAGGCAGGTTCGTTGGTATCATTTAAAAATAAATTGGATAGGCATATGGATGAGAAGAGAATGGAGGGTTATGGTATGAGTGCAGGCAGGTGGGACTAAGGGAAAAAAAAGTTGTTCGGCACGGACCTGTAGGGCCGAGATGGCCTGTTCCCGTGCTGTAATTGTTATATGGTTGTATGATTATATGGTGAGGTCTCACTAGGGCTCTGTAGAACTGCAGAAGGACCTATTTGCTCCTATACTCAATTCCTCTTGTTATGAAGGCCAACAGGCCAAAACTGCGCCCAATACTCCAGTTGTGGTCTCACTTGGGCCCTGTACAACTGCAGAAGGACTTCTTTGCTCCTATACTTAACTTCTCTTGTTATGAACGCCAACAGGCCCGTTATCAGCGGCCTTAACGACTACCGACCGGTCACTCTCACGCCAGTCATCATGAAGTGTTCGAGTGTTTGATGGTCCAGCAGCACATCAAAGCCAGCCTCCCGCCCACCTTCGATCCACACCAGTTTGCCTACACAGCAAATAGGTCCACTGGGGATGCCATCGCCACTGCTCTTCACACTGCACTGACCCACCTCGAACACCAGGGGAGCTATATGTGGATGCTTTCATTGACTTTAGCTCCGCCTTCAATACCATCATCCCCAGCAGACTGGTCACCAAATTCATGCATTTAGGACTCTCCCAACCCATCTGCCTCTGGATCAAGGACTTTCTGCCTAACTACCCCAGACCGTCAGACTGGGCCATCCCCTCTCCACCCCCATCATACTCAGCACCGGCTCCCCGCAGGGTTGTGTGTTGAGCCCCCTCCGCTACGCCCTCTACACCCACGATTGTGCCCCCGCCCACTCCACCAACACCATCGTCAAGTTTGCGGACAACACGATTGTGGTTGGACGTATTTCAGGAGGAGATGAAACAGCCTACAGAGAAGAAGTCTAAAGACTGGCAGCGTGGTGTTCAGACAACAACCTCATCCTAAACACCACAAACACAAAGGAAATTATCATAGACTTCCGTAAGAACAGTGCAGCCCCCAAACCCCTATTCATCAATGGGGCTGTGTGGAAAGGGTCTCAGACTTCAGATTCCTAGCACACAAATTACAGAGGATCTCTCCTGGACTGCAAACACCACCACAGCAGTCACGAAGGCCCAGCAGCGACTCTATTTTCTGAGTATCCTCAGGAAAAACAACCCGGAGGAAAAGCTGCTGGTGTCATTCTGCCGCTACTCCATCGAGAGTGTGCTGGCGTACTGTATAACCACATGGTATGCAAGCTGCTCTGCTGCGGACAGAGAGCCCTTAAAGGGTCATCAACACCGCACAAAAAATCACTGGCTGCCCACTGCCATCCTTGAAGGACATCTTCAGCTCTCGCTGCCTTGGCAGGGCAGCCAACATCCTGAAGGACCCTTCCCACCCTGGACACATCCTGTTACGCCTGCTGCCCTCTGGCAGACGGTACAGGTCTTTAAAAACGCGCACAGACAGACTCAGAGACAACTTCTACCCCATAGCCATACGTGAACTTAACGCAAAATAAGCAATAATACTCACATTCAACTAAATGGTTCTCTCAGCTGCTATTGTTATTTATCTGTATTTTTTTATATGTATATATTTTTACCTTTTCTTATATATTTATAATTGCTCTTGTGAATCGCACCGTGGATTCACTTTTAAATTTCGTTGTACCATGTGAAATGACAATTAAAGAGATCCATTCATCATTCAACAGGCCAAAACTGCACACTGTACTCCAGGTGTGGTCTCGCACCGCCCTGTACAGCTTGATTGGGTTGTGGGAGGCTGCCAGGCAGTGGACAGCATCTGGCAGTTGCTGAGAGGGCAACATGCTCCAATGCTTGTTACACACAGTCAGACTCATGGTGCAGTGCGGAGACCAGCCAACGTCCCCAACATCAGCACGAAGCCTGTCGACACCAATCCCACGCCTGTTCCCCCCACACCCCAAGATAGACACTAAATGGGGTGGCGCGACTGTCCCCGCATCACACCTGACCCTGGAAAATAAACATTTTATTTTTTTATTTGAAAAACACCATATTTCCATATTTTCTACATAAACTTGTTTCCCTCTAATTGCTGAAATAAATATTTTTCTACTGAAATAAACATTTTTTAAATTTTTCTTTGAAAAACAAACTCTTTCTATATTTCCGAAAAAAACTTTTTCCTTTCTAATTACGAAAATATACACATTTTTTCTCTCAGAATGCATAAATAAACTTACTCAAATGTAATTTATTGGCATAGCCGACCTGCGAACATTCAACTGTGATTGGAGAAAGAGAAGAGAGAGAAAGGGTTGCGAGGAAGAGAGGGAGAGAGAAACAGAGGGGGAGGATGAGAGGGAGAGGGAAAGAGGGGGGGGGGTGAAGAGAGGAGAGAGGGGGGAGAAAGAGAGAAAGAGAGAGGAGAGAGCGAGAGGGGGAAGAGGAGGAAGAGTAAGAGACGATATAGAGAAAGGAAAGGGGGGGAGAAAGAAAGGGAAAGAGAAAGAGCGTAGAGAAAGAGGGGGAGAAAGAGAGTAGAGAAAGAGAGAGGAGAAAGAGGGGAGATAGAGAGAAGAGAAAGGGGAACAACGAGAGGAGAGTGCAAGAGAGGAAAGTGACAGAAGAGTGAGGAAGAAAGGATAGAAAAAGAGAGGAGGGAAAGAGAGAGGAAAGAGAAAGAGAGGAGAGATAGAGAGTGGGAGAAAGAGGATGGAGAAAGAGGAGAGAGAAAGAGAGGCGACTGAAAGAGAAGAGAGAGAGAAAGAGAGGAGTGAAAGAGAGGACAGAGAGGGGAGAGAAAGAGGGGGAAGAACGGGAGGAAAGAAAGAGAGGGAAAGAGAATGAGAGAGGAGAGCGAGAGAGGAAAGAGGAGGAGAGATAAAGAGACGCGAGAGAGGATCGAGAAAGAGAGGAGATAAAGAGAGGCGAGAAAGAGAGGGGGGAGAGTAGATTAAAAAGAGGAGGGGCAGAGAGGTAGGGGAGAGAAAGAGGGGGAGCGGGAGAGAGGATTAAAAAGAGGAGAGAGTGAGGGGCTGAGAGAGAGGGGGCGAGAAAGAGAGGAGGGAGGAGATTAAACAGAGGATAGATGGGCAGAGAGAGAGAGAGAGAGAGAGAGAGAGAGAGAGAGAGAGGGAGGGAGGGAGGGAGAGAGGAGAGAGAGAGAGAGAGAGAGAGAGAGAGAGAGAGAGGAGAGAGAGAGAGAGAGAGAGAGAGAGAGAGAGAGAGAGGTGAGAAAGAAAGCGGGGGAGTAAGGTAATAGGTGAATAGGCAAGGGGTGTAGTTGTTGTGGTGCGATCCCTTTAATTCAGTCTCATATCACAAATTATTCCCCCTCCTTTACCTATTCACCTTAAAAAGTTACCCCTCAGATCCCTATACAATTACTCCTCATCCCCGCGTCTATCCCCTTAAACCCATGTCTTCTGGTCCTCAATTCCCCTACTGTGGACACGAGACTGTGCGTCTACCCGATCTATTCCCCTCAGATCCCTATACAATTTCTCCCCATCCCCGCGTCTCTCCCCTGAAACCCATGTCCTCTGGTCCTCAATTCCCCTACTGTGGACACGAGACTCTGCGTCTACCCGATCTATTCCTCTGGTGATTTTGTACACCTCTATAAGATCATCCCTCATCCTCATGCGCTATAAGGAATATCGTCCCAGCCCTGCCTCAACCTCTCCCTGTAGCTCAGACCCCTCGAGTCCTGGCAACATCCTCGTAAATCTTCTCCACGCCCTTCTCTACTC
Organism: Leucoraja ocellata; assembly: GCA_036785375.1. Lineage (NCBI taxonomy): Eukaryota > Metazoa > Chordata > Chondrichthyes > Rajiformes > Rajidae > Leucoraja > Leucoraja ocellata. Next base: position 488,964 of record JAWMAR010000658.1, read on the forward strand.
CAGCTTCCTGTTCAACCTACTCCTCCAGCTTCTCTCCCCTTCTTTCTTTCTCTCCCCCCCCCCCCTCTTTCTCATTGCTCTCTTTCTCTCCCTCGCTCTTCCTCCCCTTCTCTTTCTCACCTATTTGTTCCCCCTCTTTTTCTCTCATCTATTTCTCTCCCCCTCTTTCTCTCCCTTTCTCTCTCCTCTTTGTCTTTCCTCTCGTTCTCTTCCTCTCTCCTCTCTTTCGCTCTCCCTCACACCCCATGCCTGTTTCCACCTATCACTACAGCAACATTCCTCCAGCACTTTGTGTCTTTAATTTAAAAAAAAATTGCAGTTCCTTGTGTTTCAAAAATGGAACGGTGGGGATTCGGGGTGAAGGGTGGAAGTGATATCTCTGAACCCGACACTGACCTCCTCGCACCACTTCTCTCTCTCTCTCTCTCTCTCTCTTGTCTTTCTCTCCTTTCTTCCTCTCCTTCCTCTCACTCTCTCTCTCTCTCTATTTATCTCTCTCTCTCTTTCTCTCTCTCTCTCTCTCTCTCTCTCTATTTCTCTATCTCTCTCTCTCTCTCTCTCTCTCTCTCTCTCTCTCTCTCTCTCTCTCTCTCTCTCTCTCTCCCTCTCTCTCTCTCTCTCTCTCTCCCCCCCCCTCTCTCTCTCTCTCTCTCTCACACACACACACACACACACACTCCTTCTCACTCTCTCTCTCGCTCTCTGTCTCTGTCTGTCTCTCTCTCTCTCTCTGTCTCTCTCTCTCCTCTCTCTCTCTCTCTTTCTATCTCTCTCCCTCTCCCTCTCTCTCCCCTTCTCTCACTCTCTCCCTACCTCCCTCCCTCCCCTGGGGTTGGGGTTGGGGTTGGCGGAGCTCGGGGAGCTGGGCCTGGGGTGGGCTTGGGCCTGGGGTTGGGGTTGGCCGAGCTCGGGGAGCTGGGCCTGGGGTTGGGTTTAGGGTTGGGCCTGGGGTTGGGGTTGGTCCTGGAGTTGGGTTTGGCGGAGCTCGGGGAGCTGGGCCTGGGGTTGGGCCTGGCGTTGGGGTTGGGTTTGGCGGAGCTCGGGGACCTGGGCCTGGGGTTGGGGCTGGGCCTGGGGTTGGGGTTGGGGTTGGGCCTGGTGTTGGGGTTGGCCGAACTCGGGGAGCTCGGCCTGGGGTTGGGGCTGGGCCTGGGGTTGGAGTTGGGGTTGGGGTTGGGGTTGGGCCTGGGTTTGGGGCTGGCGGAGCTCGGGGAGCTGGGCCTGGGGTTGGGGTTGGGGTTAGGGTTGGGCCTGGGGTTGGGGATGGCGGAGCATGGGGAGCTGGGCCTCGGGTCTGGGGTTGGGTGCCGCCGCCGCCCCACCACCACCATCATTAATCTGTGTGTGTGTAGGGGGGGGGGTGCTGATGGGTTGGAGCGTCGTGTGGCCGCTGGCGGTGCTGGAGGATTCATGTTGGGGCTGAGGGGGGCGGGGAATCAGGGCGGCCAGGCTGTACAGTCACTCAGACCTGGCAGGCTGGCAGCTGAGAATCTGCCAGAAATTCTGCCCAAAGCAAGTGACAGACTGTGAGGGAGAAGGGGAGAGGGTGAACTGAATGGATTATTGGGCTGGCAATTCAGCCACTTCCGCAGGTCACATTGCAGATTTTCTTCCCCGCTGTTAATTATGCTTCAAACTGTTATGTATGATCTATTTTAAAAATAAAATGCACGCAGAGACAAAAAGGATAAAATCACCTGCCGGACAAATTATTTCAACGCTTTTCCAGACGGGTACACAGTGGGGGTGGGGCGTGGGCAGGCACGTCCTGGTTGTATCAGTGTTCACGACAAACTGAAACATGGATCGTGTCACCGAGTGAAACATCAATAACCGGGCCCAAATCTGGTCTTTGGTTTGCACCTTGTTTACGCTTCAGCTCCTGTCGTGTTGTCTCTACCTGTTTTATTGTCAGCCACTTTGACATTGTTTCTTTTCAGGGATTTGAATGGGAACAACATCACAAGAATCACCAAATCAATCTATTCAGGATTAAGACATTTGTGAGTTCTGTAAGTCCAAATATTGCTTTTTGCACGATTTGGTTACATTTCTGCAGCTGCTTCGTGCTTCCAGCTGTTCACTCTCTGCCATCAGTGTTTCTGTTTGTAAATTGCAGCTTGTTATTTAATATAACTTTTCACAGTCCCTTGTGAATGAAGTGCAGGAGTGAGGTGTTGGGATTAGTACACGGCCAAGTCAGCTAATACTATATTCCACAGTATTGTCCCTAACATATTTACCCCTGAGTAATGTGAATTATGACAGTTCCCTCCATAATGTTTGGGACAAAGACCCATCATTTATTTATTTGCTTCTGTACTCCACAATTTGAGATTTGCTATAGAAAAAATCCCATGTTGCTAAAGTGCACACTATTAGTTTTTAATAAAGGCCATTTTTTTACATTTTGGTTTCACCATGTAGAAATTCAGGGCATTTCAGGGCACCATAATGTTTGGGTCACAGCAATGTCATGTCAATGAAAGTAGTCACGCTTAGTATTTTGTTGCATATTCTTTGCCTGCAATGACTGCTTGAAGTCTTTGATTCATGGACATCACCAGTTGCTGGGTGTCTTCTCTGGTGATGCTCTGCCAGGCCTGCATTGCAGCCATCTTTAGTGATGCTTGTTTTGGGGGCTAGTCCTCTTCAGTTCTCTCTTCAGCTTATAAAAGGCCTGGGTTCAGATCGGGTGATTGACTTGGCCACTCAAGAATTGACCATTTATTAGCTTTGAAAAACTCCTTTGTTACTTTAGCAGTATGTTTGGTATAATTGTCTTGCTGTAGAATGAACCGCCAGCCAATGAGTTTTGAGGCATTTGTTTGAACTTGAACAGATAGGATGTATCTACACACTTCAGAATTCATTATGCTACTACCATCAGCAGTTGTATCATCAATGAAGATAAGTGAGCCAGTACCTTCAGCAGCCATACAGGCCCAGGCTATATCACCCCCACCACTGTGTTTCACAGGTGAGGCGGTATGTTTTGGATCATGGACAGTTCCTTCAGTCATCCATACTTTGCTCTTGCCATCACACGGATATGTTAATCTTCATCTCATCTTTCCACAAGAACTTTTCCCAGAACTGTGGTTGCTCTTTGCATTACTTCTTGGCAAACTGTAACCCGGCCATCCTATTTTTGTGGCTACCCAGTGGTTTGCATCTTGCAGTGTAGCCTCTGTATTTCTGTTCATGAAGTCTTCTGCAGACAGTGGTCAGTGACAAATCCACACCCGACTCCTGAAGAGTGTTTCTGATCTGTCGGACAGGTGCTTGGGGGTTTTATTTATTATACAGATAATTCTTCTGTCATCAGCTGTGGAGGTCTTCCTTGGCCTGCCAGACCCTTTGCGATTAGTGAGCTCACCAGTGCTCTCTTTCTTCTTCATGATGTTCCAAACAGTTGGTTTTGGTAAGCCTAAGGTTTGGCTGATGTCTCTAACAGTGTTATTCTTGTTTCTCAGTCTCATAATGGCGTATTTGACTTTCATTGGCACAACTTTGGTCCTCATGGTGATTAACAACAATAAAAGTTTCAAAGGTGGTGGAAAGACTAGGTGCTGAGAGCTCTCTCATACCTACATTAAGGAGGCAATTGAATTAACACACCTGAGCAATTAAAAACGCCCGTGACTCCTTGTGTCCCAAACATTATGGTGCCCTGAAATGGAAGGACTATGTATAAACCCAGCTGTCATTTCTACATGGTGAAACCAAAATGTATAAAAATGGTCTTTATTAAAGGCATCCTGTCCATTTGCAGTATGGTGCAACGTTGGTTGCCCGAAGTGCTTGTTTGTTGTAGCCAGTAAAGGTTTTGGAAGTGCATGGAAGGCAAGTTTCAGTGTTGTCCAGGATTCTGTGATATTTCAGCTGGGTCTGAGATCATGATTTTCAAACCCATTTCCTCAACCCACTGTGAGCTGTGTTGGCACAATGAATGAAGGCTGTGATGAATTGGACCATTGATTCTGTCCTCGCCAAGAGATGGCTTCCAAGGTACAGGACATGGCCCAGCCTATCACCATGAACCTTTGTTGGAGAGCGGAGTGCTATGCGTTGGACAAATTAGTTGGAGAACATGTGTAAGCAGGTAAGTAACAAAATATTCAGTTGGCGATTATAGGGAGAAAGGTGCGTTTTGGAAAGGCTGGACTGCTGTTGAGCCATGGGGTTGCAAATATTGCTATTTAGCATATCCTTCTGACTGGCTAAGTGGAAATACATTTCCCCCTGGCAAAAATTGTTTATTTGCATTCTAGGCATTAGTTTAAGTATTCATCCCACGTGATGGCAGCCGCGCCAACAGCCTGTCCGTCCCTTCAATGTTTACCTTATTTTTTAGTATGTCTTAAAATATGTTTCAATGTTTCTCAAAGGTAGACAAAAATGCTGGAGAAACTCAGCGGGTGAAGCAGCATCTATGGAGCGAAGGAATATGTGACGTTTCAGTTGGAGACCCTTCTTCAGACTGATGTGGAGGAGGGGGTGGGGGGAAGAAGAAAGAAAGAGGCGGAGACAGTGGGCTGTGGGAGATGGGAAGGGGAGGGGAAAGAGGGAGAAAACAGGGACTTCCTGAAATTGGATAATCATACATCATATTGGTTCATACTGCTGGGCTGTAAACTTTCAGGGTATGTTTTACGTGGGGGGTCGAGGGAAACTTTGTTCAAGTCACTTACCTCTGCGGAGAAGCGGTTTTCTCCGTGTCGCGTCTCCGTCCCCCCCTGCGGCCTAACAACTTGGATTGGTGCGGCCTTTCCTGGAGACCGGCTTCAGGGCGCGGCGCGGACTTACCATCGAGGAGCGGCGACCCGTTGCCGAGGATCGCTGTGGATGTGCTCCGAGCGCGGGGCCTGTGGACTTTAACATCACGAAGCCGCGGGCTCCGGTAAGAAGAGGCCGACTCGATCTCCATGCCGCGGAGTGTTCCGATCCATCCCGACGCCGGAGTTTCCATCACCCCGATGCGAGGGCTTGGACATTGGGCTGTCGGCAGCTGGCGACTGTGGAGGGTTCAGCACCGACTACGGGTGAACAAAGGAGGAAGATGAATGAACTTTATTGTTTTCCATCACAGTTAGGAATGTGGATTCCACTGTGATGGATGTTTATTTTAAATGTTATTGTGTAATGTGTTATTTTTACTTGTATGGCTGTATGGTCATTCAAATATCACTATAACTTAATTGGTGCATGTGACAATAAATGTGACCTTGAACTGGAAGTTAATAAGTCGACTAATTTTAGTAGGTCGGCAATGTTGTCAACCCAGCATTTCATGTGACCTTTGTGTTTGCCAGTGGGTTTTCTGGATTTAGTAGTAAACTGTCACCAGAATGATAGACTTGGAGGTCAGAACCATTACAAGTAAAAGTGTTTGATTGTGGTAGAATCGCATGATGGATTAATGATCACTGTCACACTGTATGTTCCTGATGGTCAGCCGTGTATTCAGCATTGGTGTTTAAATGGGATTTTACTTCGGAGTCACGTGAGTGACTACGTGAAGAACCCACCCAGTGCGCAGGCGCGGCTCATTACGCCAGCAGCGCAACAGCGGCGGCAGCTGGAGCCAGGCTCTCCAGCTGCAGGATAAAAGACAAGACCTCAGGTAAGTGAGTCTTTTGTATTACAGAGTCGCTAGCATGGCTACCCGCAAGCGACAAAGCAAACGGACTGCCTGCCCAACTCCCCCCGAGGAAGGGTCGACATCTGGGCGGCAGCCACCGGCGGCAGAGGAGCATTTTCAGCGCTCCCGTACACCCGACCCCGAGCCGCTCCCTGTGCTGCCGACTTCAACACCTCGCACAGGGAGGAAATCCACCCGTAAAACGGACCGGCCGGTGGTCTCTGACTCGTCGGAGGAACGGGAACATTCTCCACCGGCTAAACGGGGAGACAGCCGCTTAAGCTGCATGAGGCAGCTCCTCGAACAAATGTTCGAGCAGGAGATGCAGGCAAGGCATCTCCAGGGAGGACGGGCTGAGGCCTCCTCCAAACCGTCACCTTACCCCTCTGCTCCCTCCTTGTTTGAGGTCAGCAAGGGAGGCCAGGACTGGGCTGGCTTATCGCAGGGGCAGGCGGACGACTGCACAAGTATGCCAGGGGAGCAGGAGGAAGAAGAGCTGCTGGGTGTGGTCAACAGGTATGCGGCGCCCCCGAAGGCCGGGAGAATGCTGACCCCAAAAATGGCGGCCAGCATAAACCGGCTATCCAACAAGCCTCTCCAGGAAAAAGTAATCCAGGAGGCTCTCGAGACATACACGGCACCCGAGAACTGTGAGGCGCTGCGGGTTAAGACCGTCAATGGCCAGATATGGAGCCAGCTAGGCCAACATATTAGGAGCCAAGAGCTGAAAATGCAGCGCATCCTGAAGCTCCATACCGCTGCCATCACCGCCTTTGCTCGGTCCGCAGAGCACACGGACCTCACTACACCTCAACAGGATGTCCTAGCTCTGATGTGTAACACCCACTTTGAGATGAACAACTTAAGGCGGGAAAACATCAGGCCTGCCCTCAACCCCAAATATGCAGGGCTTTGCAAAGCTCCTGCACCAGAGAAGGAGGCGCTGCTATTTGGGGCTGACCTGGGAAAAAGGCTCAAAGAACTTGAAGAGGCGGCCAAACCAGTAGGCCTCATGAGGGCAGGACCAGCGCCGAGCAGGGCGAAGACACCCAGTTGGCAGCACCCCTCGGCATCCACCAGCAGATACCGGACTGGTGAAAGCCTGGCGACCGCTCCTCACTACCCCCATAGCTCTTTTTTAGAGAGGGGCCCAGAGCGGAGCCGTGGGAAGATACGCCGCCCCGTGACAGCACCAACAAAAACGCCCGCGAGCCAAACCCACCAACGAAGACGCTCCCAAAAATGAACATGGAGGTAGGTGGGTCTGGTTCCTATCAACATACAATAACCAAGGGTGTTTTACTAACAGGAGGGCGTTTACGATTATTTAAACATGTTTGGTGTACTATCACTAACAACCAATACATACTCAACAGTATTAGTGGATACAAAATTGAATTTAAAACAGGCATAATACCGCCGGTTCAGCATATACCCCAAAGGGTATTCCTTCCCACTGAACTAGAGAAGGAGGAAGGACAGGCTGAACTAGATAGGCTCATGTCTAAAGGAGTCATTGAAAGGACCAGACATGAGCCATTGGAATTTGTATCAAATATATTTATTAAAACCAAAAAAGATGGTGGATGTCGCATCATCATTGATCTAACATCACTAAATCAATCTGTTGAGTATCAACATTTCAAAATGGAGACATTTGTCACTGCCAGACAACTGATCTCCAAGGGATACTTCATGGCAAGCATAGACATCAAAGATGCTTACTATTTAGTACCCATTCACAAGGATCATTTTAGATACCTGAAATTTATCTGGATGGGGCAACTATGGCAATATAGAGCACTGCCCAATGGGTTAACAACAGCTCCCAGATTATTTACCAAAATTCTTAAAGTAGCCATGAAAATATTGAGAGAACAAAAATACCTAGTCATGGCTTATCTGGACGATATTCTCATAATGGGGAGAACCAAGGAACTAGCTGTCGCAGCAGTTTCAGCTACTAAACAACTCCTTGAAACGTTGGGATTTGTTCTACACCCAGATAAATCGAAATTGAAGCCGTCAACTAATATGGACTATCTAGGCTTCACCATCGATTCTACCCACATGACTGTTACTCTGCCAAGGGATAAAAAGGTTGCATTAGCGCAAGCATGCAACAATTTAATCGCAAATACACAACCAAGGATCCGGCATGTTGCCAGAGTCATTGGGAGTATTGTAGCAGCATTTCCAGCTGCACAATATGGACCCTTGCATTACCAAAATTTACAAAGAGCAAGGACACATGCACTACACCAAAATAGGGGGCATTATGACCGAACAATGTATTTACCCACTGAGGCCATATCAGAACTTCAGTGGTGGTCAGAAAATATTTGGCACAGTTACAGTCCCATTGCCATCACTAATTCTAACATAGTCATCACGACCGATGCCAGTGCTTTAGGCTGGGGAGCTACTAACTCTATATCCAGCACAGGTGGCAGATGGACTAATCTCGAGACATCGCTACTACACTCACTAGGCATAAATTATTTGGAAATGCTGGCCGCCTTTTATGGGCTAAAAGCATATTCATCCAATATGCAGCACGTGCATGTTAGGTTAATGATTGACAACACAACGGTGGTGGCCTACATCAAGCACATGGGTGGCATAAAATCAGTATCATGCGACAAATTGGCTAATATAATCTGGCAATGGTGTGTCGAGAGACATATTTGGCTATCAGCTGCCTATCTACCAGGTAAGCTAAACACAGTGGCAGACACCAGGTCACGAAAATTCAATGATAACATCGAATGGATGTTACATCCAAAAATATTTGCAAAAATTACTAAGCAATATGGAACGCCAGATATAGATTTGTTCGCGTCTAGATTGAATCACCAGTTACCCATGTATGTGGCTTGGGAACCAGACCCAGAGGCAGCAGCGGTAGATGCCTTCACGCTGGATTGGGGAAATTTCTTCTTCTATGCTTTCCCTCCCTTCTGCCTCATCAGCCGGGTACTCCAGAAAATACAGTCAGACTCTGCTTCAGGTATTTTGGTCGTACCCGACTGGCCTACCCAACCATGGTTCCCAGTCTTTCACGACATGGTGGTAGAGTCACCTATGGTCTTTAACAGTCACCCACAGCTATTGACTCACCCAGTATCCGGCATAAGTCATCCATGCCATAAAAAATTAAAACTCCTGGTTTGTAGGCTTTAACCAGGCCTTACCAGGAACTGGGTTTATCAGAGAGAACAATCACCACCATGTCGGCATCCCTGCGAGACTCAACCAAGAAGCAGTACCTGACATACATCAAGAAATGGGAGCAGTACTGCTTGGATGCAGGGACGTCGTATAAGACAGCCACAATCACGGACGTGTTGGAGTTCCTGGCCCATTTACACCATGACCAGAAGATGAGCTACAGTGCCGTCAATGCAGCACGAAGTGCCCTGTCTGCTTATCTTATGCCAACAGGACACCATAGCATCGGGTCCCACCCGCTAGTCATAAAACTCCTCAAGGGGATTTACAATATCAAACCCCCTACACCCAGGTATACCCATGTATGGGATATAAGTGTCGTGCTATCACACCTCAGAGGATGGCCACCGGTGGGATCCCTCAGTCTAGAGCAATCCACACTCAAGACCCTCATGCTAATGGCGCTCGTCTCTGCACAAAGGGTCCAGTCACTACATCAACTACGACTGGACAACATGGTAACTACCCCAGACTGCATCACATTTACTATGCCGGGGTTAGTTAAACAAAGCAGGCCAGGTATGTCCAACTCGCCATTAATCTTCCGGGCCTACCCTCCAGAACCTAGGCTCTGTGTAGTGACCCATTTATACAACTATGTAGACACAACCCATACACTTAGAGGGAGTGAAAAAGCCTTATGGGTCAGCCACAAGAAGCCTTTTGGACGGGTAACCAGCCAAACTATATCCAGGTGGTTAAAACAGGTCCTGAAAGCTGCAGGGATTAACACTGATGTTTTTAAATCCCATTCTATCAGGGCAGCATCTACATCAGCTGCGGAACGGATGGATGTTCCCATCGACCACATCCTAAGCACAGCAGGATGGTCAAGGGAATCAATGTTCCGGATATTTTATCATAAACCGCTGATGCAGAAAGACTTGTTTGCAGAGAAAATTTTAGAAACTGCAAACTTATAATTTAAGCCCAAGGGAGCTATTTTTGTTATTGTTTAATAAACATTTTTGTTTTCAAAAAACAAACAGATTCGTTGGTCTTTAGATACCACTTCCTCCCTCGATAACTTCGGCAGCGAGTGATATAGCTGTTACACGGTTTGAAATCACAGATCTTTGAAGTCTTCACGTAGTCACTCACGTGACTCCGAAGTAAAATAGAGAGATTAAACGAGTACTTACCAGTACGAAGTTTGATCTGTATTTTATGAGGAGTTACGATGAGGGATTACGTGCCCTCCGCTCCCACCCTCAGTATATGGATCAAACTCGAGCTGATGTCTCTTTAATAGTTAGATTAAACGAGTACTTACCAGTATGAAGTTTGATCTGTATTTTATGAGGAGTTACGGTGAGGGATTAAGTGAAGAACCCAGCAGGTACTGCGCATGCGGCATACTTCGAAGCAGCGGTGTGGAATCACAGAATAGACACAATATTTGAAGTAAGATAGTAAAGATCACGAGACATCAGTTTATTAGCTTGATCTATATAATGAGGGTGGGAGCGGCGGGCACTTAATCCCTCACCGTAACTCCTCATAAAATACAGATCAAACTTCATACTGGTAAGTACTCGTTTAATCTAACTATTTTACTTCGGAGTCACGTGAGTGATTCCGTGAAGACTTCAAAGGTCTGTGATTTCAAACCGTGTAACAGTTTTTATTTCACTCACTGCCGAAGTTTATGAGGGAGGAAGTGTTATCGTAATCAACCAGTTGATCTGCTTTCAAAAGAAACAGAAAGGTATTTGTTAACAATAACAACATAAAAGAGCTCCTCTGAGCTTAAATTAATATTGCAGTTTGTAATATTCTCCTGCAATTAAATCAGGTTTATCAACGGTTTATAATAAAAACAAAATGTTCTGAACGCCGTTCCCTTGACCATTCTGCTGTATTGAAAATGTGGTCAACCGGGATGTCCATTCGTTCAGCCGCTGATACCAATGCTGCCCTAGTGGAATGGGATTAAATGTATTATTATCTATTCCGGCAGCTTTCGGTACCTGTTTGAGCCACCTTGGAGTGGTTTGGCTCGTACCCCGTCTTGGGTTACTGTGGTTGACCCATAGGCTTTCCTCTCCCTCTAAGATTGTGGGTTGTGTCTATATATAGTAGTAGATGGGTCACCACACTCAACCTGGACTCTGGTGGGTAGGCCCGGAATCCCACCAGTGAATTGGGCGTTCCTGGTCCATATAGCCATATAACGACTACAGCACGGAAAACACAGGCGATCTCGCCCTACTAGTTCGTGCCGAACTCATAATCTCGCCTAGTCCCATATACCTGCGAGTTAGATTTTACCAGACCTAAATATGAACGTGATGCGTCTGGGGTAATCACCATGTTATCCAGTCTGGTTTATGGAGTGACTGGACTCTGTGAGCGTGTACGAGAGCCATAAGCATGAGCGTTTTTTAAAAACATAGATTAAGCAAGCTGAGGGATCTGGCTGGTGCCATCTCTGAGACATGTCAATGTCACACCAATATCCCATACATGGGTATATACCTGGGTGTTTGGGGCTTATATTATAGTTGCCCTTCATAAGTTTACCTTCAGTGGATGGGATCCCATGTTCTGCTGACATGCTGTTTTAGATAAGCAGATAAGGCGCTCCATGCTGTATTTACGGCACTGTAACTCACCTTTTAGTCATGGTGTAGATGTTCCAGGAACTCCAATACGTCAGTGGTTGAATAGTTCGTTGTCCCTGCGTCGTGGCAGTATTTTACCCATGTTAGCTTTTAGTGACTGTTCGCAGGGATGCCGACATGGTGGTAATGGTTCCTTTGGATAATCCCAGTCCCTGGTAAGGTCTATTCAAACCCTGCACCCAGGAGTTTGATGTTTCCCTGGCATGGGTGGCTTGTGCCTGATACTGGGTTGAGTCAGCAACCATGGTCCACTAGGGAGATCCATAGGTGACTCGCCCACCGTGTCGTGATGAACTGGGAACCATGGCTGTGTAGGCCGGTCGGGCACGTTCAATATCTCGGAGACAGATCCCTCTGTATTGCGAAGTGCCCGTCTGATGAGGCAGAAGGGAGGAAGGCAAAGCAGAAATTCCCCCTTCCAGCGTATAGGCATCTATCGCTGCTGCCTCTATCTGGTTCCTAAGTCACATACATGGGTTACTGTGATTCCGTCTTGTGCAACCAAATTGATATCTGGCTTTCAAACTGCTTAATAAATTTAGCAGATATTTTGGGTTTGACATTATTGAATGTAATCATGGATTTACCCCGTGACATGGTGTCTCCCACTGTGTTCTAGCTTCCTAGGACATAGGCAGCTGATAGTTAAAATGTCTTTTGACACACCATTGCCAGATTTGTTTGACCAATTTGTTGCACAATAATGATTATTATGCTCCCCATATGGTTGATATAAGCCACCACCATAGTATTATCAATCCGTAACCACATATGTACGTGCTGCATTTGAAATGCATATGCTTTTTAGCCCAATAGGCGATCACCAATCCCAAGTAGTTGATGCCCGGTATGTGTAGTAACGATGTTTGTGAATTGGTCCATCTGTTACCTGTGCTGGATATGGAGTTTAGTTGCTCCCCAGCCTAAAGTACTGGCATCGGTTTTTAATAACCAGGTTGGGATTGGTGATGATAATAGGGCTGAAAACTATGCCAAATATATGTCTGCCCACCACCTTAATTGTGATATAGCTTCAGTGGGTACATTCATGATTTGATATAGTGACCCAAGTACCTTGGCAAAGTAACAGTCATATGGACGGAATTATTATTGAAGCCCAGATAATCCTTGGTAGTTAACGCTTCAACTCTGGTTTATCTGGGCGTGGGATAAACCTCAGCTTTAGGGAGCTGTTCGTAGCTAGAACTGCTGCCACAGCTAATTCCTTTGTTTCCCCTAATATGAGGATATCATCCAATATATGCCATGATTATGCTTGTTTTCTTAATATTTTCATGGCCATATATAATAGTTTAGGGCTGAGGTTAGACCATAGGGAATGCTATATGCTCCCATGGTTGCCCTAACCGGGATATCCATTATCCAGGTAAAATTTTTTAGGTATCTATAATGATCCTAGTGTATGGGTATAAGATAGTTAGCATCTTCCATATCAATGCTCCCCATAGGTATCCTAGGGAGATCAGATGTCTGGCAGTGACAAGAACCCATCTCCATCTTAAGTGTATATACTCAACAGATTTATTTAGTGATATTAGATCAATGATGATGCTACATTCACCATCTTTTGTAGTTTTGGTGAATATATTCGATACAAATTCCAATGGCTCATGTTTACTCCCCTGATCCGTTTAGTAATAAGCCTTTCTAGTTCAGCTTGACCTTCTCACTTCTCTTTTCTTAGAGGGAGAAAATGCCCTTTGGGCGCATTGCTGAACTGGTGGTAATATGCCCAATTTGAATTCGTTTTTATCCTCTAAGACTGTTGAGTATATTTTAGTTATTTGTGACAGCATCCCATGCTTTATCCACAAGTGTAAATGCCCCCCCACGCAGTTAGTAGAACACCCTGTTTAGTGTAAACGGGAGGAACCAGACTACCTACCTCCATGTTTGTTGTTTTTTCATGAAGGCGTAGTTTGCTGGTATGCTGGTGCTGTCGGTGGGGCGGCGCATCTTCCCACGGCTCCGCTCTGGGCCCCGTCTAAAAAGAACTTTGGGGGTAAAGTGAAGCGGTCGCCAGGCTTTCACCAGTCCTTGTTTGATTCACTGGTGGATGCCGAGGGGTGCTGCCAGCTGGGTGTTGGATGCGATGTCCTGCTCGTTCCATGGCCTGCCTTCATGAGGCGCACAGGTTTATCTGCCTCTCGTCCCGCAGCAGCGGTTTGCATAGCCCCATATATTTGGGGTTGCGGGCAGGTCTATATGCACCATTGTTCAGTCGAGTATCCCAAATTTGGGAACATCTTAGGCGTCAGCACCCTGGTAGTGCAATGGGATAGTCTCATCCTGGGAGAGTATAATCCGTGGAAAAGGCGAGCAAAGGCGGTAACATCTTGACCCTTCTGTAGAATTCGCTGCTTGTCTGCGAGTCTGCTGACCCAGCTGCCTGCGGATTTGCCTCTGGAAAGGCCTGCTCCTGCAGGACTTTGTTGGGAAGATGGTCGCGTGGAGGAGCCATGTAGTGGCCCACGACACCCAGTAGCTCTTCCTGATCCTGCTCCCCTGGCATACTGCTGTTCTCGCCCGCCTGCCCAGCGTTTAAGCCAGCCCAGCCCTGGCCTCCTTAGCTAGCCTCAAAAGAGGGAGCAAAAGGGTGTGCTAAATTGGAGGAGGCATAGCTCAAACTCCGCTGTTGCATCAATCCCTTGACAAGGGAGATGGCTAGTGCAATAGCACTGGGGTAGGAGTCAGCTCCCTTGGCATTCAGCCAGTGCCCCTTTTCTCCTGGAGGTGAACTCCATGACCTCCTCTGGCTTGGGGAGACAGACATACTCATTTTTGCTGTCTCCAACCTGTTCCAGTTTTGGAGGAAGTTGGCTCCTGTAGAACCTGTAAATTGGTAAGATTTCCCCTTACCTGCATGTAGAGGCTGCCTGCCGTTTTCCAGGCGGCGTTGTGGCGGTTCCCGGGCGGTGATTCTCCTGGTCAGGAGTCTGCAGGGCTGCTGGTCGGGTTTTTTAAACTTCCCGCCGGTCCGCCGCTGTTCCCAAACAGCTGTTCAGCGGACCGGCATTAGCGCAGCTCCTTGCAGCGGTCCGCAGCGTTTGCGGTCCGGGTAGCGCTTTTTCCCCGTCCACTGTCGGCTCCACGCTGGAGTCGAAACGGGGCCCGCTCACCATGCCTCTCTACTTTGCTCCCCCTGGAGCAAAAACCACAAGGCCCGATTAAGGTTAGTACTTACCTCTCGTCCTTGGATGCGGGAGCTAGCCCGACTCCCGCTGGCCGCGTTGCACAGCTGTGCGATAATGCCGCATGCGCAGTACCTGCTGGGTTCTTCACGGAATCACTCACGTGACTCCGAAGTAAAATCTTTACTATCTTTACTTCATATATTGTGTCTACCTGTGATTCCACACCGCTGCTTGGAAGTATGCCGCGCCTGCGCACTGGGTGGGTTCTTCACGTAATCCCTCATCGTAACTCCTTATAAAATACAGATCAAACTTCGTACTGGTAAGTACTCGTTTAATCTCTCTAGTCTCCTTGCTGGAATGTTAAATATATAACTACAGACGCTGGTAACATCGAAGGGAAACACAAACTGCTGGAGAAACTAAGCGGGCGACGCAGCGTCTATGGAGAGAAGGAATTGGCAATGTTTCAGGTTGAGACCCTTCTTCAGACTGACGTCAGAGGAGAGGGCTGGATAAAGAAAGAATGTAGGCAGAGACAGTAAGGCCAGTGGGAAAACGAGGAAGGGGAAGGGATGGGATATGAGGCGCTGTTCCTCCAATTAGCGCTGGGCATCACTTTGCCAATGGAGCCCTAGGACAGAAAGGTCAGATTGGGAATGGGAGGGGGAGTTAGTGCTGGGCCCCAGGAGAGTCTGCGCCTGGTTTTGCCCATGTAGAGAAGATGACACCTGGAATAGCGGATGCAGAAGATGAGGTTGGAGGAGGTACAAACTTGATTGTAATATAACAGGGATAAGGATAATATTCTTAAAACAAGTTCATTAAATTGTTTATGTAGGAGCGGCACAAAAATGGGAACAGACCAAATCACTCTTAAAATTCCAAGGAGTGAAGTGAAATGTGGAAAGATTCTTGCTAAGATTGAAAGTAAAAGGCTCTGGAAGTAATCTCGGCTGCGTCTCATTTTGAGATTAATGACTGAGGCCCAATTGTCTTGTGGTGTCCTTTTTTTATATCGTTTGATTCAGATTGATGTTATGTTTTACAAAGTATTCACATGTTTAACTTTACAAAATCCCACCTTGACAACAATTGCTTCCATCTGCACACGGGCAGTTACAGCTATGATGCCACAATGGGATCCAATCCTTGCTGGCCCTCCCCACTTAGTCCTGCAGGAAGTTTTTTAAAAGTTTAAAAACAGGGAGGCTGAAGAGGAGGGGTAGGGGAGGGAGTGCTGGAGAGGCAGGGGAAGTGCAATTGGATTATTTTTTAAATTCTTGGGAGCAAGTGCAATTGCTGAATTGGAGGGGAGGGAGTGCTGGGGGATAAGGGGAAATAAGCTGTCCGTGCACATTTGGGGGATTTGGGTGAGTTGTGGATTATTGTATTGGGGGAACAGGTGAGTGGTGGAATATTGCATTAGGGAACTGGTTACGTTGGGGGACCAGACCTACCGTGTGACAGGGACACAACTGATCCACTTGGTCTGGTACCAAGCTAAAAGTTTGTATCAGCAGAGATAAGCAATGGTCACCATTGACGGCTGAAATGGCTTCAAACAGTGATGATTGGTAAGAATAGACTGAAACAAAATGTAACATAGTTTGCTGTCAAAACGTATGTTGTGCAGAATGTGTATAATAATTGCCCTTTTTCTTCTGCAACATCGGTGACAGCTGCTGTAGGAAAAGGTGACAGTGTTCACTGGGATTTGACCACAATTGAATCAATGGATCATATTTTGTACAGCTAATCCATTATTTTGTCAGACATACCGTGCAGTACAAATCTTCAGTCTCTTCATAAAGGCAAGAGTGGGCATGTTGCTATAGAAACTCCTCAGAGGAATGACCTTGTATGAAAGGTAACATTTCCTAATCTAATCAAATCCATGAAACAAATAAAACACAACAGCAGCCAAACGATATTGCCAAGTGTAGGAACTATCTTTGATGTAGTGGAGAGGTGTGCAACTGCCAAGATCACATTGAATAGCGGTGCTGGCTCAAAGGGCCAAATTGCCTCCTCCTGCACATATTGTCTATTGCCCCAGCGCCCGCCATTCACAGTGAAAATCCTTCCCTGGTTTGACTTCCTAAACTGCAACACCCTCCCCACCCCCAAACAATGTGACCTCCTCCATGTGGCTCCCTACCCCTTACCCCTGCCGCCTCCTGCTCTTTACCCCCCTTTGCTCCGTCCCATTCCTCCCAATCCCCAAACAATGTGACCCCTCACCAGGCTCCCTTCCCC
>JAWMAR010000658.1:506076-508576 GCA_036785375.1 Leucoraja ocellata
TATAGAAGCTGGTATGTAACGTTAAAATTGTACAAGGCATTGGTGAGACCAAATCTGGAGTATGGTGTACAATTTTGGTTGCCCAATTATAGGAAGGATGTCAACAAAATAAAGAGAGTACAGAGGAGATTTACTAGAATGTTGCCTGGGTTTCAACAACTAAGTTCCAGAGATAGGTTGAATAAGTTAGGTCTTTATTCTCTGGAGCGCAGAAGGTTAAAGGGGTACTTGATAGAGGTCTTTAAAATGATGAGAGGGATAGACAGAGTTGATGTGGACAAGCTTTTCCTTTGAGAGTAGGGAAGATTCAAACAAGAGGACATGACTTCAGAATTAAGGGACAAAATGTAGGGGTAACATGAGGGGGAACTTCTTTACTCAGAGAGTGGTAGCGGTGTGGAATGAGCTTCCAGTGGAAGTGGTGGAGGCAGGTTCGTTGGTATAATTTAAACATAAATTGAATAGGCATATGGATGAGTAGAGAATGAAGGGTTATGGTATGAGTGCAGGCAGGTCGGAATAAGGGAAAAAAAGTTGTTCGGCACGGAATTGTAGGGCCGAGATGGCCTGTTTCCGTGCTGTAATTGTTATATGGTTATATGGTTATATGGTGTGGTCTCACTAGGGCTCTGTACAACTGCAGAAGGACCTATTTGCTCCTATACTCAACTCCTCTTGTTATGAAGGCCAACAGGCCAAACTGCGCCCAATACTCCAGTTGTGGTCTCACTTGGGCCTATACAACTGCAGAAGGACTTCTTTGCTCCTATACTCAACTCCTCTTGTTATGAACGCCAACAGGCCTGTTATTAGCGGCCTTAACGACTACCGACCGGTCACTCTCACACCAGTCATCATGAAGTGTTTCGAGAGGCTGGTCCAGCAGCACATCAAAGCCAGCCTCCCGCCCACCTTCGATCCACACCAGTTTGCCTACAGAGCAAATAGGTCCACTGGGCATGCCATCGCCACTGCTCTTCACACTGCACTGACCCACCTCGAACACCAGGGGAGCTATGTGAGGATGCTTTTCATTGACTTTAGCTCCGCCTTCAATACCATCATCCCCAGCAGACTGGTCACCAAATTCATGGATTTAGGACTCTCCCAACCCATCTGCCTCTGGATCAAGGATTTTTTGTCTAACTGCCCCAGACCGTCAGACTGGGCCATCCCCTCTCCACCCCCATCACACTCAGCACCGGCTCCCCGCAGGGTTGTGTGTTGAGCCCCCTCCTCTACGCCCTCTACACCCACGATTGTGCCCCCGCCCACTCCACCAACACCATCGTCAAGTTTGCGGACAACACGATTGTGGTTGGACGTATTTCAGGAGGAGATGAGACAGCCTACAGGGAAGAAGTCTAAAGACTGGCAGCGTGGTGTTCAGACAACAACCTCATCCTAAACACCACAAACACAAAGGAAATTATCATAGACTTCCGTAAGAACAGTGCAGCCCCCAAACCGTTATTCATCAATGGGGCTGTGTGGAAAGGGTCTCAGACTTCAGATTCCTAGCACACAAATTACAGAGGATCTCTCCTGGACTGCAAACACCACCACAGCAGTCACGAAGGCCCAGCAGCGACTCTATTTTCTGAGTATCCTCAGGAAAAACAACCGGAGGAAAAGCTGCTGGTGTCATTCTGCCGCTGCTCCATCGAGAGTGTGCTGGCGTACTGTATAACCACATGGTATGCCAGCTGCTCTGCAGCGGACAGAGAGCCCTTAAAAGGGTCAGCAACACCGCACAAAAAATCACTGGCTGCCCACTGCCCTCCTTGAAGGACATCTTCAGCTCTCGCTGCCTTGGCAGGGCAGCCAACATCCTGAAGGACCCTTCCCACCCTGGACACATCCTGTTACACCTGCTGCCCTCTGGCAGACGGTACAGGTCTTTCAAAACTCGCACAGACAGACTCAGAGATAGCTTCTACCCCATAGCCATACGTGAACTTAACGCAAAATAAGCAATAATACTCACATTCAACTGAATGGTTCTCTCAGCTGCTATTGTTATTTATCTGTATTTTTTTATATGTATATATTTTTACCTTTTCTTATATATTTATAATTGCTCTTGTGAATCGCACCGTGGGATTCACTTTTAAATTTCGTTGTACCATGTGAAATGACAATAAAGAGATTCATTCATCATTCAACAGGCCAAAACTGCACACATTACTCCAGGTGTGGTCTCGCCACCGCCCTGTACAGCTTGATTGGGTTGTGGGAGGCTGCAGGGCAGTGGACAGCATCTGGCAGTTGCTGAGAGGGCAACATGCTCCAATGATTGTTACACACAGTCAGACTCATGGTGCAGTGCCAACCAGCCAACGTCCCCAACATCAGCACGAAGCCTGTCGACACCAATCCCACGCCTGTTCCCCCCACACCCCAAGATAGACACTACATGGGGTGGCGCGACTGTCCCCGCATCACACCTGACCCTGGAAAATAAACATTTTATTTTTTTTATTTGAAAAACAGCATATTT
>JAWMAR010000658.1:513576-550929 GCA_036785375.1 Leucoraja ocellata
ACTATGAACCTTTGTTGGAGAGCAGAATGCTATGCTGTGGACAAATTAGTTGGAGAAAATGTGTAAGCAGGTAAGTAACAAAATATTCAGTAGGGAGAAAGATGCGTTTTGGAAAGGCAGGACTGCTGTTGAGCCATGGGGTTGCAAATATTGCAATTTAGCATGTCCTTCTGACCGTCTAAGTGGAAATACATTTCCCCCTGGCAAAAAATGGTTTATTTGCATTCTAGGCATTAGTTTAAGTATTCATCCCACGTGATGGCAGCCGCGCCAACAGCCTGTCCGTCCCTTCAATGTTTACCTTATTTTTTAGTATGTCTTAAAATATGTTTCAATGTTTCTCAAAGGTAGACAAAAATGCTGGAGAAACTCAGCGGGTGAAGCAGCATCTATGGAGCGAAGTAATATGTGACGTTTCAGTTGGAGACCCTTCTTCAGATTGATGTGGAGGAGGGGGTGGGGGGAAGAAGAAAGGATGAGGCGAAGGCAGTGGGCTGTGGGAGAGCTGGGAAGGGGAGGGGAAAGAGGGAGAAAGAGTTTCCTGGAATTGGAGAAGTCAATGTTCATACTGCTGGGGTGTAAACTTTCACGGTATGTTTTATGTGGGGGGTCGGGGGAAACTTTGTTCAGTCACTTACCTCTGCGGAGAAGCGGTTTTCTCCGTGTCACGTCTCCGTCCCCCCCTGCGGCCTAACAACTTGGATTGGTGCAGCCTTTCCTGGAGCCCGGCCCAGAGCTTCAGGGCGCGGAACGGACTTACCTTTGGCGAGGATCGCTGTGGATGTGCTTTTCGTACACGGCCAAGTCAGCTAACACTATATTCCACAGTATTGTCCCTAACATGTTTACCCCTGAGTAATGTGAATTATGACAGTTCCCTCCATAATGTTTGGGACAAAGACCCATCATTTATTTATTTGCTTCTGTACTCCACAATTTGAGATTTGCTATGGAAAAAATCCAATGTTGCTAAAGTGCACACTATTAGTTTTTAATAAAGGCCATTTTTACACATTTTGGTTTCACCATGTGGAAATTAAAGCAGTGTTTATTCATAGTCCCCCATTTCAGGGCACCATAATGTTTGGGTCACAGCAATGTCATGTCAATGAAAGTAGTCACGCTTGGTATTGTGTTGCATATTCTTTGCCTGCAATGACTACTTGAAGTCTGTCATTCATGGACAACACCAGTTGCCGGGTGTCTTCTCTGGTGATACTCTGCCAGGCCTGCATTGCAGCCATCTTTAGTGATGCTTGTTTTGGAAGCGAGTTCCCTTCATTTTTCTCTTCAGCATATAAAAGGCATGGGTTCAGATCGGGTGATTGACTTGGTCACTCAAGAATTGACCATTTATTAGCTTTGAAAAACTCATTTGTTGCTTTAGCAGTATGTTTGGTATAATTGTCTGGCTCTAGAATGAACCGTCAGCCAATGAGTTTTGAGGCATTTGTTTGAACTTGAACAGATAGGATGAATCTATATGCTTCAGAATTCATTATGCTACTACCATCAGCAGTTGTATCATCAATGAAGATAAGTGAGTCAGTACCTTCAGCAGCCATACATGCCCAGGCCATAACACACCCACCACTGTGTTTCAAAGATGAGGCGGTATGTTTTGGATCTTGGACAGTTCCTTCACTCATCCATACTTTGTTCTTGCCATCACACGGATATGTTAATCTTCATCTCATCTTTCCACAAGAACTTTTCCCAGAACTGTGGTTGCTCTTTTAAATACTTCTTGGCAAACTGTAACCCGGCCATCCTATTTTTGTGGCTACCCAGTGGTTTGCATCTTGCAGTGTAGCTTCTGTATTTCTGTTCATGAAGTCTTCTGCAGACAGTGGTCTTTGACAAATCCGGACCCCACTCCTGGAGAGTGTTTTAGATCTGTCGGACAGGTGTTTGGGGGTTTTCTTTATTATAGAGTTAATTCTTCTGTCATCAGCTGTGGAAATCTTCCTTGGTCTGCCAGTCCCTTTGCGATTAGTGAGCTCACCAGTGCACTCTTTTTTCTTCAGGATGTTCCAAACAGTTGGTTTTGGTAAGCCTAAGGTTTGGCTGATGTCTCTAACAGTTGTATTCTTGTTTCTCAGTCTCATAATGGCTTATTTGACTTTCATTGGCACAACTTTGGTCCTCGTGGTGATAAACAACAATAAAAGTTTCAAAGGTGGTGGAAATACTAGGTGCTGAGAGCTCTCTCGTACTTACATTAAAGAGGCAATTGAATTAACACACCTGAGCAATTAAAAACGCCTGTGAATCCATGTGTCCCAAACATTATGGTGCCCTGAAATGGAGGGACTATGTATAAACACAGCTGTCATTTATACATGGTGAAACCAAAATGTATTAAAATGGTCTTTATCAAAGGCATCCTGTCCATTTGCAGTATGGTGCAACGTTGGTTGCCCGAAGTGCTTGTTTGTTGTAGCCAGTCAAGGTTTTGGAAGTGCATGGAAGGCACGGAAGGAAATACAAAAGCTTTTCCCACTGAGAGTAGGGAAGATTCAAACACGGGGACATGACTTGAGAATTAAGGGACTGAAGTTTAGGGGTAACATGAGGGGGAACTTATTTACTCAGAGAGTGGTAGCTGTGTGGAATGAGCTTCCAGTGAAGGTGGTGGAGGCAGGTTCGTTTTTATCATTTAAAAATAAATTGGATAGATATATGGATGGGAAGGGAATGGAAGGTTATGGTCTGAGCGCAGGTATATGGGACTGGGGGAGATTATTTGTTCGGCACGGACTAGAAGGGTCGAGATGGCCTGTTTCCGTGCTGTAAATTGTCATATGGTTATATGGTTATAAGTTTCACTGTTGTCCAGGATTCTGTGATATTTCAGCTGGGTCTGAGATCATGATTTTCAAACCCTTTTCCTCAACCCACTGTGAGCTGTGTTGGCACAATGAATGAAGGCTGTGATGAATTGGACCATTGATTCTGTCATCGCCAAGAGATGGCTTCCAAGGTACAGGACATGGCCCAGCCTATCACCATGAACCTTTGTTGGAGAGCGGAGTGCTATGCTGTGGACAAATTAGTTGGAGAAAATGTGTAAGCAGGTAAGTAACAAAATATTCAGTTGATGATTATAGGGAGAAAGATGCGTTTTGGAAAGGCAGGACTGCTGTTGAGCCATGGGGTTGCAAATATTGCAATTTAGCATATCCTTCTGACTGGCTAAGTGGAAATACATTTCCCCCTGGCAAAAATGGTTTATTTGCATTCTAGGCATTAGTTTAAGTATTCATCCCACGTGATGGCAGCCGCGCCAACAGCCTGTCCGTCCCTTCAATGTTTACCTTATTTTTTAGTATGTC
The DNA here is from genome assembly GCA_036785375.1 of Leucoraja ocellata. Lineage (NCBI taxonomy): Eukaryota > Metazoa > Chordata > Chondrichthyes > Rajiformes > Rajidae > Leucoraja > Leucoraja ocellata. The sequence continues at coordinate 516,912 of JAWMAR010000658.1, forward strand.
TTAAAATATGTTTTAATGTTTCTCAAGGGTAGACAAAAATGCTGGAGAAACTCAGCGGGTGACGCAGCATCTATGGAGCGAAGTAATATGTGACGTTTCTGGTGGAGACCCTTCTTCAGATTGATGTGGAGGAGGGGGTGGGGGGAAGAAGAAAGGAAGAGGCGGAGACAGTGGGCTGTGGGAGAGCTGGGAAGGGGAGGGGGAAGAGGGAGAAAGAGTTTCCTGGAATTGGAGAAGTCAATGTTCATACTGCTGGGGTGTAAACTTTCACGGTATGTTTTATGTGGGGGGTCGGGGGAAACCTTGTTCAGTCACTTACCTCTGCGGAGAAGCTGTTTTCTCCGTGTCAAGTCTCCGTCCCCCCTGCGGCCTAACAACTTGGATTGGTGCAGCCTTTCCTGGAGCCCGGCCCAGAGCTTCAGGGCGCGGAACGGACTAACCTTTGCCGAGGATCGCTGTGGATGTGCTCCGACCGCGGGGCCTGTGGACTTTAACATCACGAAGCCGCGGGCTCCGGTAAGAAGAGGCCAACTCGATCTCCATGCCGCGGAGTGTTCCGATCCATCCCGACGCCAGAGTTTCCATCACCCCGATGCGAGGGCTTGGACATTGGGCCGTCGGCAGCTGGCGACTGTGGAGGGTTCAGCACCGACTACGGGTGAACAAAGGAGGAAGATGAATGAACTTTATTGTATTCCATCACAGTTAGGAATGTGGATTCCACTGTGGTGGATGTTTATGTTAAATGTTATTGTGTAATGTGTTCTTTTTACTTGTATGGCTGTATGGTCATTCAAATATCACTATAACTTAATTGGTGTTTGTGACAATAAATGTGACCTTGAACTGGAAGTTAATGTCGGCTAATTTCGGGAGGTCAGCAATGTTGTCGACTCAGTATTTCATGTGACCTTTGTGTTTGCCAGTGGGTTTACTGGATTTAGTAGTAAACTGTCAGGGAGAGAGTGAGAGAAGGGGAGAGAGAGGGAGGGAGAAAGAGAGGCCCAACCCCAAACCCAGGCCCAGCTCCCCGAGCTCCGCCAACCCCAACCTCAACATCAACCCCATGCCCAGGACCAGCTCCCCGAGCTCCGCCAACCCCAACCCCACACACCCTCCACCTCACACACACACCCTCCACCTCTGCAAATCTTCCAACGTCTGCAGTTCCTTCTTAAACATAGTGAAATACAAAGGTTTGGTTCAGACACAACAGGCCATTCTGCCCATTCAGTCTCCTGTTCCCCTGCTCTCCCTACCTCTCTCTCTCTCCTATTTAATGGTGAGAGAGGAATGAGTTGGGGAGAAAGTGGGAGTTGAAGGAGCAGGAGGAGTGAGGGAAGGGGAGAGAGCATTGAGACGGGGAAAGAAAGAGAGACGGAGAGCGGAGAGGAAAGGACGAGAGAAAGAGAGAGAAAGATGAGGGAGAGAGAGAGAGAGAGAGAGAGAGCGAGAGAGAGAGAGAGAGAGAGAGAGAGAGAGAGAGAGAGAGAGAGAGAGAGAGAGAGAGAAATAGAGAGAGAGTGAGAGGAAGGAGAGGAAGAAAGGAGAGAAATAGAAGAGAGAGAGAGAAGTGGTGCGAGGAGGTCAGTGTCGGGTTCAGAGATATCACTTCCAACCTTCAACCCGAATCCCCACCGTTCCATTTTTGAAACACAAGGAACTGCAAATGTTTTTTTTTAAATTAAAGACACAAAGTGCTGGAGGAATGTTGCTGTAGTGATAGGTGGAAACAGGCATGGGGGTGTGAGGGAGAGAGGAAGAGAGGAGACAGGAAGAGAAAGAGAGGAAAGACAAAGAGGAGAGAGAAGGGGGAGAGAAAGAGGGGGAGAGAAATAGATGAGAGAAAAAGAGGGGGAACAAATAGGTGAGAAAGAGAAGGGGAGGAAGAGCGAGGGAGAGAAAGAGAGCAATGAGAAAGAGAGGGGGGAGAGAAAAAAACAGGGGGTAGAGAAGCTGGAGAAGAGAAGGGCGCGGAGAAGATTTACGAGGATGTTGCCAGGACTCGCGGGGTCTGAGCTACAGGGAGAGGTTGAGGCAGGGCTGGGACGATATTCCTTGGAGCGCATGAGGATGAGGGGTGATCTTATAGAGGTGTACAAAATCATCAGAGGAATAGATCGGGTAGAAGCAGAGTCTCTTGCCCAGAGTACGGGAATCGAGGACCAGAGGACATGGGTTTAATGTGAGAGACGCGGGGATGTGAAAAAAATAACCAGGAATCTGAGGGGAATAGATCGGGTAGACGCACAGTCTCGTGTCCACAGTAGGGGAATTGAGGACCAGAGGGCATGGGTTTCAGGGGAGAGACGCGGGGATGGGGAGAAATTGTATATGGATCTGAGGGGTAACTTTTTTAGGTGAATAGGTAAAGGAGGGGGAATAATTTGTGATATGAGACTGAATTAAAGGGATCGCACCACAACAACTACACCCCCTTGCCTATTCGCCTATTACCTTACTCCCCCCGCTTTCTTTCTCACCTCTCTCTCTCTCTCTCTCTCTCCTCTCTCTCTCTCTCTCTCTCTCCCTCTCTCTCTCTCCCTCTCTCTCTCTCTCTCTCTCTCTCTCTCTCTCTCTCTCTCTCTGCCCATCTATCCTCTTTTTAATCTCCTCCTCTCTTTCTCGCCCCCTCTCTCTCAGCCCCTCTCTCTCTCCTCTTTTTAATCCTCTCTCCCGCTCCCCCTCTTTCTCTCCCCTACCTCTCTGCACCTCCTCTTTTTAATCTACTCCCCCCCTCTCTTTCTCGCCTCTCTTTCTCTCCTCTCTTTCTCGATCCTCTCTCGCGTCTCTTTATCTCTCCTCCTCTTTCCTCTCTCGCTCTCCTCTCTTTCTCTTTCCCTCTCTTTCTATCCTCCCGTTCTCCCCCCTCTTTCTCTCCCCTCTCTGTCCTCTCTTTCCCTCCTCTCTTCCTCACTCTTCTGTCACTTTCCTCTCTTGCACCCTCCTCTCGTTGTTCCCCTTTCTCTTCTCTCTATCTCCCCTCTTTCTCCTCTCTCTTTCTCTACGCACTTTCTCTTTCCCTTTCTTTCTCTCCCCCTTTCCTTTCTCTATATCGTCTCTTACTCTTCCTCCTCTTCCCCCTCTCGCTCTCTCCTCTCTTTCTCTCTTTCTGCCCCTCTCTCCTTTCTTCACCCCCCCTCTTTCCCTCTCCCTCTCATCCTCCCCCTCTGTTTCTCTCTCCCTCTCTTCCTCGCATCCCTTTGTCTCTCTTCTCTTTCTCCAATCACAGTTGAATGTTCGCAGGTCGGCTCTGCCAATAAATTACATTTGAGAAAGTTTATTTATGCATTCTGAGAGAAAAAATGTATATATTTTCGTAATTGGAAAGAAAAAAGTTTTTTTCGGAAATATAGAAAGAGTTTGTTTTTCAAATAAAAATTCAAAAAATGTTTATTTTAGTAGAAAAATATTTATTTCAGCAATTAGAGGGAAACAAGTTTATGTAGGAAATATGGAAATATGCTGTTTTTCAAATAAAAAAAATAAAATGTTTATTTTCCAGGGTCAGGTGTGATGCGGGGACAGTCGCGCCACCCCATGTAGTGTCTATCTTGGGGTGTGGGGGGGAACAGGCGTGGGATTGGTGTCGACAGGCTTCGTGCTGATGTTGGGGACGTTGGCTGGTCTCCGCACTGCACCATGAGTCTGACTGTGTGTAACAATCATTGGAGCATGTTGCCCTCTCAGCAACTGCCAGATGCTGTCCACTGCCTGGCAGCCTCCCACAACCCAATCAAGCTGTACAGGGCGGTGGTGAGACCACACCCGGAGTAATGTGTGCAGTTTTGGCCTGTTGAATGATGAATGAATCTCTTTATTGTCATTTCACATGGTACAACGAAATTTAAAAGTGAATCCCACGGTGCGATTCACAAGAGCAATTATAAATATATAAGAAAAGGTAAAAATATATACATATAAAAAATACAGATAAATAACAATAGCAGCTGAGAGAACCATTCAGTTGAATGTGAGTATTATTGCTTATTTTGCGTTAAGTTCACGTATGGCTATGGGGTAGAAGCTGTCTCTGAGTCTGTCTGTGCGCGTTTTTAAAGACCTGTACCGTCTGCCAGAGGGCAGCAGACGTAACAGGATGTGTCCAGGGTGGGAAGGGTCCTTCAGGATGTTGGCTGCCCTGCCAAGGCAGCGAGAGCTGAAGATGTCCTTCAAGGATGGCAGTGGGCAGCCAGTGATTTTTTGTGCGGTGTTGATGACCCTTTTAAGGGCTCTCTGTCCGCAGCAGAGCAGCTGGCATACCATGTGGTTATACAGTACGCCAGCACACTCTCGATGGAGCAGCGGCAGAATGACACCAGCAGCTTTTCCTCCGGGTTGTTTTTCCTGAGGATACTCAGAAAATAGAGTCGCTGCTGGGCCTTCGTGACTGCTGTGGTGGTGTTTGCAGTCCAGGAGAGATCCTCTGTAATTTGTGTGCTAGGAATCTGAAGTCTGAGACCCTTTCCACACAGCCCCATTGATGAATAGGGGTTTGGGGGCTGCACTGTTCTTACGGAAGTCTATGATAATTTCCTTTGTGTTTGTGGTGTTTAGGATGAGGTTGTTGTCTGAACACCACGCTGCCAGTCTTTAGACTTCTTCTCTGTAGGCTGTCTCATCTCCTCCTGAAATACGTCCAACCACAATCGTGTCGTCCGCAGAAAGTCCTTGATCCAGAGGCAGATGGGTTGGGAGAGTCCTAAATGCATGAATTTGGTGACCAGTCTGCTGGGGATGATGGTATTGAAGGCGGAGCTAAAGTCAATGAAAAGCATCCACATATAGCTCCCCTGGTGTTCGAGGTGGGTCAGTGCAGTGTGAAGAGCAGTGGCGATGGCATCCCCAGTGGACCTATTTGCTGTGTAGGCAAACTGGTGTGGATCGAAGGTGGGCGGGAGGCTGGCTTTGATGTGCTGCTGGACCATCAAACACTCGAACACTTCATGATGACTGGTGTGAGAGTGACCGGTCGGTAGTCGTTAAGGCCGCTGATAACGGGCCTGTTGGCGTTCATAACAAGAGAAGTTAAGTATAGGAGCAAAGAAGTCCTTCTGCAGTTGTACAGGGCCCAAGTGAGACCACAACTGGAGTATTGGGCGCAGTTTTGGCCTGTTGGCCTTCATAACAAGAGGAGTTGAGTATAGGAGCAAATAGGTCCTTCTGCAGTTGTACAGAGCCCTAGTGAGACCTCACCATATAATCATACAACCATATAACAATTACAGCACGGGAACAGGCCATCTCGGCCCTACAGGTCCGTGCCGAACAACTTTTTTTTCCCCTTAGTCCCACCTGCCTGCACTCATACCATAACCCTCCATTCTCTTCTCATCCATATGCCTATCCAATTTATTTTTAAATGATACCAACGAACCTGCCTCCACCACTTCCACTGGAAGCTCATTCCACACCGCTACCACTCTCTGAGTAAAGAAGTTCCCCCTCATGTTACCCCTAAACTTGTGTCCCTTAATTCTGAAGTCATGTCCTCTTGTTTGAATCTTCCCTACTCTCAAAGGGAAAAGCTTGTCCACATCAACTCTTTCTATCCCTCTCATCATTTTAAAGACCTCTATCAAGTCCCCCTTAACCTTCTGCGCTCCAGAGAATAAAGACCTAACTTATTCAACCTATCTCTGTAACTTAGTTGTTGAAACCCAGGCAACATTCTAGTAAATCTCTGTACTCTCTCTATTTTGTTGACATCCTTCCTATAATTGGGCGACCAAAATTGTACACCATACTCCTGAAATTGGTCTCACCAATGCCTTGTACAATTTTAACATTACATCCCAGCTTCTATACTCAATGCTCTGATTTATAAAGGCTAGCATACCAAAAGCTTTCTTTACCACCCTATCTATATGAGATTCCACCTTCAAGGAACTATGCACGGTTATCCCCAGATCCCTCTGATCAACTGTATTCTTCAATTCCCTACCATTTCCCATGTACGTCCTATTTTGATTTGTCCTGCCAAGGTGTAGCACCTCACATTTATCAGCATTAAACTCCATCTGCCATCTTTCAGCCCATTTTTCCAAATTGCCTAAATCACTCTGTAAACTTTGGAAATCCTCTTCATTATCCACAACACTCCCTATCTTGGTATCATCTGCATACTTACTAATCCAATTTACCACACCTTCATCCAGATCATTGATGCACATGACAAACAACAAAGGACCCAACACAGATCCCTGAGGCACACCACTAGCCACCTGCCTCCAACCCGATAAACAGCCATCCACCATTACCCTCTGGCTTCTCCCATTCAGCCACTGTTGAATCCATCTTGCGTTTCCTGCATTTATACACAACAGTTGAACCTTCTTAACCAACCTTCCATGAGGAACCTTGTCATAGGCCTAAAGTCCATATAGACAACATCCACTGCTTTACCCTCGTCAATTTCCCTAGTAACCTCTTCAAAAATTCAAGAAGAATAGTCAATAGTCAATAGTCAATTTAATTGTCATTTGGACCCCTGGAGGTCCAAACGAAATGCCGTTTCTGCAGCCATACATTACAAACAAATAGACCCCAGACACAACATAATTTACATTTTACATAAACATCCATCACATTGCCGTGATGGAAGGCCAAAAAAATCTTATCTCTCCACTGCACTCCCCCCCCCCCCCCCCCCCCCCGATGTCAGAGTCAAAGTCAAAGCCCCCGGCTGGCGATGGCGATTGTCCCGCGGCCATTAAAGCCACGCCGGGTGGTGCGAGGGCGCACACCGGGTCTTGGTGTTAGAGCTCCCGGCGTGCGCTCGCAGAGTCCCGCGGCCATTCCAAGCCGCGCGGGGCGGTGATGTTAGGCCCCGCTCCAGGAGCTCTTCGACCCCGCAACTCGGGCGGGAGAAGTCGCCGTTGCAGGAGCCCTGAAAAGCGGTCTCCCTCCAGGGACCCGCGGGCTCCGGGTGCCGCCGTCCGCAGACCCGCAGTTGCAGCCTCCGCATCAGCAGCAGCAGCGGCGGCAGCAGCAGCAGCGCTCCACCACCCGCTCTGGACTCGGCCAGCTCCGCGACGGTGAGGTGAGTCGGCACCATAGTCCCCGGCTTCTTCTGTTGGAGGCCGCTCCTCATTGCAGCCCCAACGACAACTGAGACCCGACAAGAAAAGGTCGGGTCTCCAGTGCAGGGAGAGATTTAAAAGTTTCCCCCTCCCTCCCACCCCACCTCCACCCCCCCACACACACACCCCCCAACAAAAAATAACAAAAACTACATATAAACATAGACAAAAAATAATAAAAACGCGGACAGGCTGCGGAGGCCGCTGCTGACGAGAGTCGCGCCGCCTACCGGATTAGTCAAACATGACCTTCCAGGCACAAATCCATGTTGACTTCCTAATCAGACCCTGTTTATTCAGATGCTTATATATATTATCTCTAAGTATCTTTTCCATTAATTTGCCCACCACTGAAGTCAAACTAACATGTCTATAATTGCTAGGTTTACTCTTAGAACCCGTTTTAAACAATGGAACAACATGCGCAGTACGCCAATCCTCGGGGACTATTCCAGTTTCTAATAACATTTGAAATATTTCTGTCATAGCCCTGGCTATTTCTACACTAACTTCCCTCAATGTCCCAGGGAATATCCTGTCAGGACGTGGAGTCTTGTTCACTTTTATATTTTTCAAAAGTGTCAGTACTTCTTTTACTTTGAACCTCACAGTTTCCATAGCTACTCTACTAGTTTCCCTTACCTCACATAATTCAATATCATTCTCCTTGGTGAATACCGAAGGAAAAAAAAAAGTTCAATATCTCCCCCATCTCTTTTGGCTCTGCAGATAGCTGTCCACTCTGTCTCTCCAATGGACCAATTTTATCCCTCGTTATCCTTTTGCTATTAATATAGCTCTAGAACTCTTTGGATTTACTTTCACCTTACTTGCCAAAGCAACCTCATATCTTCTTTTAGCTTTTATAATTTATTTCTTAAGATTCTTTTTACATTCCTTATACTCCTCAAGCACCTCATTTACTTCATGCTGCCTATAATTATTGTAGATCTCCCTCTTTTCCGAACAAGATGTCCAATTCCCCTTGAAAACCAGGGCTCTTTCCAATTTTTACTGTTTCCTTTCAACCGAACAGGAACATAAAGATTCTGTACTGTTAAAATTTCCTCTTTAAATGTCATCCATTTATCTTCTACATCTTTCCCATAAAACAAAATGTCCCAGTTCACTCCTTTTAAATCATCTCGCATCTCATCAAAGTTAGCCTTTCTCCAATCAAAAATCTCAACCCTAGGTCCAGTTCTGACCCTCTCCATAATTATATTGAAACTAATGGTATTGTGATCACTGGACCCGAAGTGCTCCCCAACGCATACCTCCTCCACCTGTCCAGTCTCATTTCCTAACAGGAGGTCCAGCACTGCCCCTCCTCTAGTAGGTACCTCTATGTATTGCTGCAAAAACTATCCTGCACACATTTTACAAACTCCAAACCATCCAGCCCATTTACAGAATGTGTTTCCCAGTCTATGTGTGGAAAGTTGAAATCTCCCACAATCACTACCTTGTGCTTACTACTAATATTTGCTATCTCCTTACATATTTGCTCTTCCAATTCTCGTTCCCCATTTGGTGGTCTATAATACACCCCTATAAGTGTTGCTACACCTTTCCCACTTCTCAGTTAACCATATAGGGGTAGGTCATTCGGCCCTTTGAGCCTGCACCGCCATTCAAGATGATCATGGCTGATCATCCAACTCAGTATCCCAACCCTGCCTTCTCTCCATACCCCCTGATCCCTTTAGCCACAAGGGCCACATCTAACTCCCTCTTAAATATTGTCAATGAACTGTGGCCTCAACTGCCATATGTGGCAGAGAATTCCACACATTCACCACTCTCTGTGTAAAAAATAATTTTCTCATCTCGGTACTAAAATACTTCCCTCTTATCGTTAAACTGTGACCCCTAGTTCTGGACTTCACCAACATCGGGAATAATCTTGCTGCATCTAGCCTGCCCAACCCCTCAAGAATGCTGTAAGTTCATATGCCCCCCCCCCTGAATCTTCGAAATTCTAGCGAGTACGAGCCGAGTCTATCCAGTCTTTCTTCATATGAAAGTCCTGCCGTCCCAGGAATCAGTCTGGTGAACCTTCTCTATAGCAATAATGTCTTTCCTCAGATTGGGAGAACGCAATACTCCAGGTGTGGTCGCACCAAGACCGTGTACAACTGCAGTAGAACCTCCCTACTCCTATACTCAAATCCTTATGATCTGAATGCTAACATACCATTCGCTTTCTTCACTGCCTGCTGCACCTGCATGCCTACTTTCAATTACTGGTGTGCCATGACACCCAGGTCTCGTTGCATCTCCCTCTTTCCTAATCGGCCGCCCTTCAGATAATAGTCTACTTTCCTGTTTTGCCACCAAAGTGGATAACCTCACATGTATCCACATTATACTGCATCTGCCATGCATCTGCCCACTCACCTAGCCTACCAAGTCACCTTGCAGCATCCTTGCATCCTCCTCACAGCTAACACTGCCCCCCCCCCCCCCCCCCAGCTTCGTGTCATCCGCAAACTTGGAGATGTTGCATTCAGTTCCCTCGTCCAAATCATTAATATATAACTCCCTGTTACATATAGCAAGAGGATATATACTCCAGCATGTTGTGTCTATCTTCGGATGAAACCAGCGCCTGCAGTTCCTCTCTGCAGGTGTGTTTCATATTACTGGTACGTGACGGTCCCCGGACAATTTCGCTGCCAGCGACATGATTAAAGGCACCGGCAGTCCTAGTGGCCCTAACTACATCCTGGTAGGACTGCGTGGGGAAAGAGGCCTAAGTTGCTCATGTACATCGACTGGCGCCGACACTGGGTCCCGGTGCCAGGGTATGAGTCTTGTACAAAACACCAGCACAATACCCCCTCTATCAAAACAACCCCGGTCATCAAAGCAGAACGTACCCAGAGCTGGCATGCTCGCCGACATTTGCAGGAGGGCCTGCCCCTGAAAGCACAGAGAACGGGCCAAAACCAGCTGGGTCTGTGCATGTGGTGCCAAAAACAACCTGGCGTTGGCTGAGGTCAGGCGGAACGCTGGTGACTGTGAGCATGTGGACTCAATAAGCGATCGACACAATGTCATGCATCTGCAGGCCGCTAATTTCACCGCCCCTTGTATCCGTGTTTCACTTTATATTTTAATCTAAAAAATGTATTCATATAACCATATAACCATATAACAATTACAGCACGGAAACAGGCCATCTCGGCCCTGCAAGTCAGTGCCGAACAACATACCCCTAAACTTCTGCCCCTTAATTCTGAAGTCATATCCTCTTGTTTGAATCTTCCCTATTCTCAAAGGGAAAAGCTTGTCCACATCAACTCTGTCTATCTCTCTCATCATTTTAAAGACCTCTATCAATTATTAACAAATAATATTTACAATACAATAAAAAACCCAGATCAATAGACAATAGGTGCAGGAGCAGGCCATTCGGCCCTTCAGGCCAGCACCGTCATTCATTGTGATCATGGCTGATCATCCCCTATCAATAACCCGTGCCTGCCTTCTCCCCATATCCCTTGACTTCACTAGCCCCTCGAGCTCTATCTAACTCTCTTAAATCCATCAACTGACTTGGCCTCCACTGCTCTCTGTGGCAGGGAATTCCACAAATTCACACCTCTCTGGGTGAAAAAGTTGTTCTCACCTCAGTGTTAAATGGCCTCCCCTTTATTTTAAGACTGTGTGGCCGCTGGTTCTGCACTCGCCCAACATTGGGAACATTTTTCCTGCATCTAGCTGGTCGAGTCCTTTCATAATTGTATATGTTTCTATAACCATATAACAATTACAGTACGGAAACAGGCCATGTCGGCCCTACAAGTCCGTGCCGAACAATTATTTTCCCCTAGTCCCATCTGCCTGCACTCAGACCATAACCCTCCATTCCTTTCCCGTCCATATACCTATTCAATTTATTATTAAATGATAACATCGAACCTGCCTCCACCACTTCCACTGGAAGCTCATTCCACACAGCTACCACTCTCCGAGTAAAGAAGTTCCCCCTCATGTTACCCCTAAACTTCTGTCCTTGAATTCTGAAGTCATGTCCTCTTGTTTGAATCTTCCCTACTCGCAATGGGAAAAGCTTGTCCACATCAACTCTGTCTATCCCTCTCATCATTTTAAAGACATCTATCTCATCACTTTAAAGGCCTTCCACCTGTAGGTAGCGGGGAAATGAGTGTGTGGCCTGGATGGTGTGGGTCTTTGATGATACTGCCAGCCTTTTTGAGGCAGCGACTGCGATAGATCCCCTCGATGGAAGGAAGGTCAGAGCAGATGATGGACTGGGCAGTGTTTACTAATTTTTGTAGTCTTTGCCTCTCCAGGGCGCACAAATTGCCGAACCAAGCCACCACACAACCGGTCAGCATGCGCTCTACTGTGCACCTGTAGAAATTAGAGAGAGTCTTCATTGACAGACCGACTCTCCGTAATCTTCTCAGGAAGTAGAGGCGCTGATGAGCTTTCTTGATAATTGCATCAGTGTTCTCGAACCAGGAGCGATCTTCAGAGATTTGCACGCCCAGGAATTTGAAGCTCTTGACCCTTTCAACCATTGATCCGTTGATATAAATGGGGCTGTGGGGCCCCCTCCTACTCTTTCCAAAGTGTACAATCAGTTCATTGGTTTTGCTGGTGTTGAGGGCCAGTGACCAAAGTGAATGGTGGTGCTGGTTGGAAGGGCCGAATGGCCTCCTACTGCACCTATTGGCTATTGTCCCCTGACATCAGTCTGAAGAATGGTCTCGTCGCGAACCGTCGCCCATTCCTAGAAACATAGAAAATAGGTGCAGGAGTAGGCCGTTCGGCCCTGAGTCGAACTCAGTATCCCATCCCTACCTTCTCCCCATACCCCCTGCTCAATTTAGCCACAATGGCCACATCTAACTCCCTCTTCAATATAGCCAACGAACTGTGGCTTCAACGGTGTAATTTGCAACAATCATATAACCATATAACCATATAACAAATACAGCACGGAAACAGGCCATCTCGGCCCTATAAGTCCGTGCCGAACAACTTTTTTCCCTTAGTCCCACCTGCCTGCACTCATACAATAACCCTCCATATCCTTCTCATCCAAATGCCTATCCAATTTATGTTTAAATGATACCAACGAACCTGCCTCCACCACTTCCACTGGAAGCTCATTCCACACCGCTACTACTCTCTGAGTAAAGAAGTTCCCCCTCATATTACCCCTAAACTTCTGCCCCTTTATTCTGAAGTCATGTCCTCTTGTTTGAATCTTCCCTATTTTCAAAGGGAAAAGCTTGTCCACATCAACTCTGTATATCGCTCTCATCGTTTTAAAGACCTCTATCAAGTCCCCCCTTAACGTTCTGCGCTCCAGAGAATAAAGACCTAACTTATTCAACCTTTCTCTGTAACTTAGTTGTTGAAACCCAGGCAACATTCTAGTAAATCTCCTCTGTACTCTCTCTGCCCAAATCTCAAGCACCAAATCTGCTGTTTGTGGAAGACCTGGCGAAAAGAGTTAAAGAGTTCGACGACGAGACATGAACGGCGGAATTGATTAAAGCACCGATGGGCAGCAGAATGGCTTGGCGGCAACTCCTACTCCAGACGGGTTGCAGAGACCGGGTCCGGTCAAGGAACAAGCCGGCCATTCACTAATATGCGCAGCTGGCGGGCTGCAACCGGGGCATGAGCAAACATGATTTTTCCCACCAGAAACCGGAAGCAGCAATTCCAGCGGTAACCATGGAGGTAGGTGGGTCTGGTTCTCATACGATCATATTAAAGGAGAAACACCTACAAGTTGGTGGAAGATTACACTTGTTCCTAAAGGAATGGTATGAGATAACATCAGATCCGTATATACTCTGCAGTATACAGGGTTTTCGAATTGAATTCCTTCCCAATCACAACTCAGCATGTTCCAAGCCGGACACCCATTTTCTCACAAAAAGAGAATATGGACGTATGGCAGAGCTTGAAAAATTATACAAAAAAGGGGTAGTTGAGAAGTCGGTTCGGCAACTCCACCAATCGTGTCTAATATTTCCCCCCGGATGCAGGATGAAGAATCATCGACCTGACGAGCCTTAACCCCTTTGTACAGTATAAGCATTTCAAAATGGTAACTTTTGTTACTGTCAAGCAACTTGTTTCCAGAAGATGTTATATAGCATGTAAGACCTTAAAGATGCATATTACTCAGTGCCTGTTCATAGCGATGATAGGAGATATTTGAAATTTAGCTGGATGAGTCAATAATGGCAATTCAAAACACTGCCTAATGGCTTAATCTCAGCCCCTAGACTATTTACGAAATTATTAAAAACCAGTGCTGGGGCTACTCCGGGCACAGGATCGTATTGTAATGGCCAATTTGGATGATATTTTAATCATAGGATAGATTCAGGAACCAGCTGAATCATCTATTTCAGTTGGTATCACTATTGAGTGATTGGGGTTCATCATTCATCCAGATCAATCCAAATTAACACCAGTCAGATTTATTGATTTTTTGGGATTCACTATTAACTCAAATCAGCGACGCTGACCAGGAGCAAAGGCTAGAGGTTGTAACAAGCTTATAGAGAAGCAACGACCTTCAATTAGACAGGTGTCCAGCTTGGTTGGCAAATTAGTGGCTGCTTTTCCAGCAGTTCAATTTGGACCTTTGCATTACCAAAATTTACAACGGGCAAAATAAGAAGCACCCAGGATACCATATAAACATATAACCATATAACAATTACAGCACAGCCACCGGCCATCTCGACCCTTCTAGTCCGTGCCGAACACGTATTCTCCCCTAGTCCCATATTCCTGCGCACAGACCATAACCCTCTATTCCTTTCCCGTCCATATAACTATCCAATTTATTTTTAAATGATAATACAGGGCGTTGTGACAGGCCCATGCAATTTCCAGCTGAAGCCCTTGCTGTAGTGTACTGGTGGATAATGAACATCTCAAGTGGTTCCAGCAAAATTCTGGTTGACCAACCATGGCCCTTCAGACAGATGTCAGTGCTCTAGGTTGGGGTGTTACTGATACCATTTCTTGCTGTGGAGGCAGATTGACTATCCATGAGGCACGTCGTCTGCAAACACATGGGATTCATTATTTAGATCTTTTGGGGACATGTTATGGGCTTAAGGCTTATTGCTCTTCTAAGTGTCAGTGAGGCTGTTCTGTGAAGGCTTCAGAGGATTGTTAGAGAACATTAGTGGGCAAACAGCATCATGAAGCCCAAGGGGCACATCAGGCGGGTCAGGGATAAAGTTGTGGAGAAGTCTAAAGCAGGGTTAGGTTATATAAAAATATCCCAAGCTTTGAACATCTCACGGAGCACTGTTCAATCCATCATCCGAAAATGGAAAGAGTATGGCACAACTGCAAACCTACCAAGACATGGCCGTCCACCTAAACGGAAAGGCAAGGAGAGCATTGGTCAGAGAAGCAGCCACTCTAGAAGAGCTGCAGAGATCCACAGCTCAGGTGGGAGAATCTGTCCACAGGACAACTATTAGTCGTGCACTCCACAAATCGGGCCTTTATGGAAGAGTGGCAAGAAGAAAGCCATTGTTGAAAAACAGCCATAAGAAGTCCCGTTTGCAGTTAGCCACAAGCCATGTGGGGGACACAGCAAACATGTGGAGGAAGGTGCTCTGGTCAGATGAGACCAAAATTGAAGTTTTTGGAGTAAATGCAAAACGTTATGTGTGGTGGAAAACTAACACTGCACATCACCCTGAACACACCATCCCCACTGTGAAACATGGTGGTGGCAGCATCATGCTGTGGGGATGCTTTTCTTCAGCAGGGACAGGGCAGCTGGTCAGAGTTGATGGTAAGATGGATGGAGCCAAATACAGGGCAATCTTGGATGAAAACTTTGTAGAATCAGCAAAAGACTTGAGACTGGGGCGGAGGTTCACCTTCCAGCAGGACAACGACCCTAAACATACAGCCAGAGCTACAATGGAATGGTTTAAATCAAAGCATATTCATGTGATAGAAGGGCCCAGTCAAAGTCCAGACCTAAGTCCAATTGAGAATCTCTGCCAAGACTTGAAAATTGCTGTTCACAGACGCTCTCCATCCAATCTGTCTGAGCTTGAGCTATTTTGCAAAGAAGAATGGGCAAACATTTCAGTCTCTAGATGGGCAAATGTGGTAGAGACATACCCCCAAAAGACTTGCAGCTCTAATTGCAGCGAAAGGTGGTTCTACAAAGTATTGACTCAGGGGAGCTGAATACTTTTGCACGCCACACTTTTCAGTTTTTTATTTGTAAAAAAAATTGAAAACCATGTATCATTTTCCTTCCACTTCACAATTATGCATCACTTTGTGTTGGTCTATCACATAAAACCCCAATAAAATACATTGTGGTTGTAACGTGACAAAATGTGGAAAATTTCAAAGGGTATGAAAACTTTTGCAAGCCACTGTATTACAAGAAATATTTGACTTTCAGCTATCAACCTACCAGATAGATTCAATAGAGTGGCAGCCACCAGGTTACACAAATTCTATGACAACACATAATGGATGTTGAATCATGATGTATTTAATAATATTGTTGCTCAGTATGGGATGCCAGATATCGATTTGTTTGCATCCAGTCTCAACCACCAGTTACCTAAACATGTTTCATGGGAAACAGACCCTGGGGCAGTACCGTGTGATGCATTCTCGCTACACTGGGGTAGAATGTTTTTTTTTTCCTTTCCTCTATTTTGTCTCATCAGCCGGTGTCTGCTCAAGATCAAGCAGGACTCCGCCTCAGGAGTGTTAGTGGTACCGGACTGGCCTACTCAGCCATGGTTCCCTCTAGCTTTGGAAATAATTACACAGCCACTTATGACAGTTCCCAAACGTAGCGCACCCTGTAACTGACGATCAACATCCTTTACATGACCGCATTGATCTGTTAATTTGCAGATACTGAGGAGGCCATACCTGGGGAGAAGACTATCCGATCGAACCGTGAATTTGATCATTGCGGCCCGGAGGGATAGTGGATAGAGAACTGGCTGGCAAACAGGACGAAAAGAGTAGGAGTAAACGGATCATTTTCACAATGGCAGGCAGTGACTAGTGGGGTACCGCAAGGCTCAGTGCTGGGACCCCAGTTATTTACAATATATATTAATGATCTGGATGAGGGAATTGAAGGCAATATCTCCAAGTTTGCGGATGACACTAAGCTGGGGGGGCAGTGTTAGCTGTGAGGAGGATGCTAGGAGACTGCAACGTGACTTGGATACGCTGGGTGAGTGGGCAAATGTTTGGCAGATGCAGTATAATGTGGATAAATGTGAGGTTATCCATTTTGGTGGCAAAAAAAGGAAAACAGACTATTATCTAAATGGTGGCCGACTAGGAAAAGGGGAGATGCAGCGAGACCTGGGTGCCGTGGTACAACAGTCATTGAAACTAGGCATGCAGGTGCAGCAGGCAGTGAAGAAAGCGAATGGTATGTTAGCTTTCATAGCAAAAGGATTTGAGTATAGGAGCAGGGAGGTTCTACTGCAGTTGTACAGGGTCTTGGTGAGACCACACCTGGAGTATTGCGTACAATTTTGGTCTCCAAATCTGAGGAAGGACATTAATGCCATAGAGGGAGTGCAGAGAAGGTTCACCAGACTGATTCATGGGATGTCAGGACTGTTTTATGAAGAAAGACTAGATAGACTTGGTTTATACTCTCTAGAATTTAGGTGATTGAGAGGGGATCTTACAGAAACTTACAAAATTCTTAAGGGGTTGGACAGGCTAGATGCAGGAAGAATGCTCCCGATGTTGGGGAAGTCCAGGACAAGGGGTCACAGCTTTAGGATAAGGGGGAAATCATTTAAAACCGAGATGAGAAGATCTTGTTTCATACAGAGCGTGGTGAATCTCTGGAACTCTCTGCCGCAGAGGGTAGTCGAGGCCAGTTCATTGGCTATATTTAAGAGGGAGTTAGATGTGGCCCTTGTGGCTAAAGGGATCAGAGGGTATGGAGAGAAGGCAGGTACGAGATACTGAGTTGGATGATCAGCCATGATCATATTGAATGGCGGTGCAGGCTCGAAGGGCCGAATGGCCTACTCCTGCACCTAATTTATATGTTTCTATGTTTCTACCCAAAAGCAATACATCGCTCATGTCAGGAAATGGGAGGTGTTCTGCTTCCGGGAGAATATTGCATATCACACTGCAAGCATCGCCGATCAGCCCGGAGTGCCTTGTCCTCATACTGGTGGATGGCATCAGAACAATATATACCTATTTTCTATGTTTCTATGGGATATGGGTAGAAGGCAGGCACGGGTTATTGACAGGGGCCGATCAGCCATTATCACAATGAATGGCGATGCTGGCTCGAAAGGCCGAATGGCCTCCTCCTGCACATATTTTCTATGTTTCTATGTTTCGTATATAACAAAAAGCCATCCGCCATTACTTTCTGGCATCTCCCATTTAGCCAGTGTTGAATCCATCTTGCTACTCCACCATTAATAATGCCTGGGATTAAATAATTTAGTCACACGGATCACCATAATTGATTGGCTTTGCAAGGAAAACGATTGACATATAAAGTCATGGATACACTGCATGATGGGAAATATTTTCCCAACATGCAGAGGCAACAAACCGACCTCTGCAGTCGTTCCCGTGTTATGACGGTCCAGCCTATACCCTCGTAAATTTCACCTACACCCTCCTCCATGCAATTTCCTCCAACCTAAAACATGGCGACCAGCAATGCAACACAATATTCCAGTTCTGGCCAAAATAATGATACAGTTGTGAAAAATATAGTGAACCAAATTTTAGCCCTGACACAAATTTGCATCTGCCACGCTGTTCCCGGTGTGTGGTGGAGAACAAATCTCTCGCAATATTAAGACTTACCTACACAGACATGGAAAATAATAGAAAGTAATTGCAAACTATGGACCAATTATGAGTAGAAATAGTACAGACACAAAGCACTGGGACACATCAGCGGGTTAGGCAACATATCTGGAGAAAAGGGGTGGTTGACGTTTCCAGTCGAAACCTTCTTCATACTCATCAGAGGATGTAACTAGGTCCTTGATGGGAATCAGGAATGTCATGGCACATGGTCCTATTCCTGTACCGTGGGAATCTATAACTCCATTGGTGTTGACAATCTAATTTAAGGCTGAAACAAGCTTCTTAAAAAAATGAAGCACTAAACAACAAAACTGGATCTAACCTATATTTCCAAAAGGTCGGCACACTGGCGCAGCGGATAGAACAGCCATGTAAAACCGTCAGAGACAAGGTTTCGATCATAACCTCGTGTGTTGCCTATGCAGAGTTTGTACATTCTCCCTGTGACTGCCTGGGTTTCCGCCCGCTGCACCGGTTTCCTTACGCATACCAAAGTTGATTGGCCTCTGCAAATTGCCCCACGTGTGTAGGGAGCGGATGATAAATTGGGATAATACAACTAGTGCGAACGGGTGGTGGCGTGGAAGGGGTGATCCGAGGGGCTTGTTACCATTCCCTGTCCTTAAATTAAACTATATTGCATCTGTGAATGTTTCTGATATTAATTTTAAAGCCATGATCCAGTGAAGTAAAGATGGATTGAAGGATAATTAAGAACTGTCTTGAATGAATGGCCGTATCTGCTGTTGTGTACGAGACACAACCCAATGTTTGCGTAGAATCATAGCGTCATGGAGTGATACAGTGTGGAAAGAGGCCCTTCGGCCCAACTTGCCCACACCGGCCAACAATGTCCCAGTTACAATGGTCCCGCTTGCCTGCACTTGGTCCATATCCTTCTAAATATCTCCTATCCATGTACCTGTCTACTTGTGTCTTAAACGTTGTGATGGGATAGTTTAACAACCTTCTCTGGTAGCTTGTTCTATACACCCACCACCCTTTGTGTGAAAAAGTTACCCATCGGATTATTATTAAATATTTTCCCATTCGCCTTCAACCTATGTCATCTTGCCTCGATTCCTTTACACAAGGCAATAGACTGTGCATCTCACCGATCTATCCCTCTCATGACGATTTCGGTTCTGGCCTGAGAGCTGAATTACATAAACATATTCAAATGTTCTACTGATTTACTGTATCACATACAACGTGTCACTTTCCTGGGCTTATGAATGATGACCAGTCACAACCACAACACAAGAACCGCTCTCCGTGTAGTAAAATATCGACCATTACCCACTCCCGGTCATGCGCCCATCGTCACCAAACAATCCTGGCAAGACACGTCACAACCTGGTTCAGTACAAATACAGCAATAATTCGTAAATTATTCAAACTCTCCTTCTCCATCTCTCTGACCCAGTCCACAGGACATCGCAGAAAATGACAAACACGATTTTCATCGTTTTTGGATTATTGTTGCTGTGTCAGCCATTGGTAGACGGAGCGCGATTAATCTTCAAGGACCGTATGTATCGATGGACGAGGGCATTTTTAAAACTGATCTATTCTCCGGTTAGCCTTTTCATTTCCAATAATACAACGATGATAGGATCGTACTGGGAAGTGATTTTGAAGTTGACACATTTTGACACACACACACACCTGCTTTGATACCAGCTTTAATAGTAAGATTAAACGAGTACTTACCAGTATGAAGTTTGATCTGTATTTTATGAGGAGTTACGGTGAGGGATTAAGTGAAGACCCCAGCGCAGTGCGCATGTGCGGCATACTTCGAAGCAACGGTGTGAAATCACAGGATAGACACAATATTTGAAGTAAGATAGTAAATATAATGAGACATCAGTTTATTAGTTTGATCTGTATATTGAGGGTGAGAGCGGCGGGCACTTAATCCCTCACCGTAACTCCTCATAAAATACAGATCAAACTTCATACTGGTAAGTACTCGTTTAATCTTACTATTTTACTTCGGAGTCACGTGAGTGATTCCGTGAAGACTTCAAAGGTCTGTGATTTCAAACCGTGTAACAGTTTTTATTTCACTCACTGCCGAAGTTTATGAGGGAGGAAGTGTTATCGTAATCAACCAGTGGATCTGCTTTCAAAAGAAACAGAAAGGTATTTGTTAACAATAACAACATAAAAGAGCTCCTCTGAGCTTAAATTAAAATTGCAGTTTGTAATATTCTCCTGCAATTAAATCAGGTTTATCAACGGTTTATAATAAAAAATGTTCAGAACGTCGTTCCCTTGACCATCCTGCTGTATTGAAAATGTGGTCAACCGGGATGTCCATTCGTTCAGCCGCTGATACCAATGCTGCCCTAGTGGAATGGGATTAAATGTATTATTATCTATTCCGGCAGCTTTCAGTACCTGTTTGAGCCACCTTGGAGTGGTTTGGCTCGTACCCCGTCTTGGGTTACTGTGGTTGACCCATAGGCTTTCCTCTCCCTCTAAGATTTGTGTTGTGTCTATATATAGTAGTAGATGGGTCACCACACTCAACCTGGACTCTGGTGGGTAGGCCCGGAACCCCACCAGTGAATTGGGCGTTCCTGGTCCATATAGCCATATAACGACTACAGCACGGAAACACAGGCGATCTCGACCATACTAGTTCGTGCCGAACTCATAATCTCGCCTAGTCCCAAATACCTGCGAGTTAGATTTTACCAGACCTAAATATGAACGTGATGCGTCCGGGGTAATCACCATGTATCTAGTCTAGTTTATGGAGTGACCGGACTCTGTGAGCGTGTACGAGAGCCATAAGCATGAGCGTTTTTTAAAACATAGATTAAGCAAGCTGAGGGATCTGGCTGGTGCCATTCTCTGAGGTATGTCAATATCACACCAATATCCCATACATGGGTATATACCTGGGCGTTTGGGCTTATATTATAGTTGCCCTTCATAAGTTTACCTTCAGTGGATGGGATCCCATGCTCCGCTGTCATGCTGTTTTAGATAAGCAGATAAGGCGCTTCATGCTGTATTTACGGCATTGTAACTCACCTTTTGGTCATGGTGTAGATGTTCCAGGAACTCCAATACGTCAGTGGTTGAATAATTCGGTATGTTGTCCCTGCGTCGTGGCAGTATTTTACCCATGTTAGCTTTTAGTGACTGTTCGCAGGGATGCCGACATGGTGGTCCCTTGGATAATCCCAGTCCCTGGTAAGGTCTATTCAAACCCTGCACCCAGGAGTTTGATGTTTCCCTGGCATGGGTGGCTTGTGCCTGATACTGGGTTGAGTCAGCACCATGGTCCACTAGGGAAATCCATAGGTGACTCGCCCACCGTGTCGTGATGAACTGGGAACCATGGCTGTGTAGGCCGGTCGGGCACGTTCAATATCTCGGAGACTCCCGTCTGTATTCCGAAGTGCCCGTCTGATGAGGCAGAAGGGAGGAAGGCAAAGCAGAAATTCCCCCTTCCAGCGTGTAGGCATCTATCGCTGCTGCCTCTAATCTGGTTCCCAAGTCACATACATAGGTTACTGGTGATTCCTTCTTGTGCAACCAAATTGATATCTGGCTTTCAAACTGCTTAATACCTTTAGCAGATATTTTGGGTTTAACATCTATTCAATGTAATCATAAATTTACCCCGTGACCTGGTGTCTCCCACTGTGTTCTAGCTTCCTAGGACATAGGCAGCTGATAGTTAAAATGTCTTTTGACACACCATTGCCAGATTTGTTTGACCAATTTGATGCACAACAATGATTATTATGCTCCCCATATGGTTGATATAAGCCACCACCATAGTATTATCAATCCGTAACCACATATGTACGTGCTGCATTTGAAATGCATATGTTTTTTAGCCCAATAGGCGCTCACCAATCCCAAGTAGTTGATGCCCGGTATGTGTAGTAACGATGTTTGTGAATTGGTCCATCTGTTACCTGTGCTGGATATGGAGTTTAGTTGCTCCCCAGCCTAAAGTATTGGCATTGGTTTTTAATAACCAAATTGGGATTGGTGATGATAATAGGGCTGAAAACTATGCCAAATAGATGTCTACCCACCACCTTAGTTGTGATATAGCTTCAGTGGGTTCATTCATGATTTGATTATAGTGACCCAAACCTAGGCAAAGTAACAGTCATATGGACGGAATTATTATTGAAGCCCAGATAATCCTTGGTAGTTAACGCTTCAATACTGGTTTATCTGGGCGTGGGATAAACCTCAGAGCTTAGGGAGCTGTTTCGTAGCTAGAACTGCTGCCACAGCTAATTCCTTTGTTTCCCCTAATATGAGGATATCATCCAATATATGCCATGATTATGCTTGTTTTCTTAATATTTTCATGGCCGTTTGATATTTATAATAGATTTAGGGCAGACGTTAGACCATAGGGACTGCTCTATGCTCCCATGGTTGCCCTAACCGGGATATCCATTATCCAGGTAAAATTTTTAGGTATCCTTGGGAGATCAGATGCCTGGCAGTGACAGAAACCCATCTCCATCTTAAAGTGTATATATACTCAACAGATTTATTTAGTGATATTAGATCAATGATGATGCTACATTCACCATCTTTTGTAGTTTCCAATGGTTCATGTTTACTCCCATGATCCGTTTAGTAATGAGCCTTTCTAGTTCAGCTTGACCTTCTCACTTCTCTTTCTTAGAGGGAGGAAATGCCCTTTGGGCGCATTGCTGAACTGGCGGTAATATGCCCAATTTGAATTCAAGTTTTTATCCACTAATACTGTTGAGTATATATTAGTTATTTGTGACAGCACCCCATGCTTTATCAACAAGTGTAAATGCCTCCCCCGCAGTTAGTAGAACACCCTTATTTAGTGTAAACTGGGAGGAACCAGACTACCTACCTCCATGTTTATTGTTTTTTCATGAAGGCTTAGTTTTGCTGGTATGCTGGTGCTGACGGTGGGGCGGCGCATTTTCCCACGGCTCCGCTCTGGGCCCCGTCTAAAAAGAACTATGGGGGTAATGTGAAGCGGTCGCCAGGCTTTCACCAGTCCTTGTTCGATATTGCTGGTGGATGCCGAGGGGTGCTGCCAGCTGGGTGTTGGATGCGATGTCCTGCTCGTTCCATGGCCTGCCCTCATGAGGCGCACAGGTTTAGCTGCCTCTCTTCCCGCAGCAGCGGTTTGCATAGCCCCGTATATTTGGGGTTGCGGGCAGGTCTTATATGCACAAATGTCAGTCGAGTATCCCAAATTTGGGAACATCTTAGGCGTCAGCACACTCGTAGTGCAACGGGACAGTCTCATCCTGGGAGAACCACCTTGGTGATCATGGCGTCTCGCCTGCCAGGTGAGTATGATCCGTGGAAAAAATGAGCAAAGGTGGTGACATCTTGACCCTCTGTTAGGAGCTTCAAAGTTCGCTGCTTTTAGCTCTTGTCTGCGAGTCTGCTGACCCAGCTGCCTGCGGATTTGCCTCTAGAAAGGCCTACTCCTGCAGGGCTTTGTTTGGGAAGATGGTCGCGTGGATGAGCCATGTAGTGGCCCACGACACCCAGTAGCTCTTCCTGATCCTGCTCCCCTGGCAAACTGCTGTTCTCGTCCGCCTGCCCAGCGTTTAAGCCAGCCCAGCCCTGGCCTCCTTAGCTAGCCTCAAAAGAGGGAGCAAAAGGGTGTGCTATAAATTGGAGGAGGCATAGCTCAAACTCCGCTGTTGCATCAATCCCTCGACAAGGGAGATGGCTAGTGCAATAGCACTGGGGTAGGAGTGTCAGCTCCCTTGGCATTCAGCCAGTGCCCCTTTTTTCCTGGAGGTTTTGAACTCCATGACCTCCTCTGGCTTGGGGAGACAGACATACTTATTTTTGCTGTCTCCACCTGTTCCAGTGTTGGAGGAAGTTGATTCCTATAGAACCTGTAATTTTGGTAAGATTTTTGTCTTACCTGTATTTAGAGGCTGCCTGCCGTTTTTCAGGCGGCATTGTAGCGGTTCCCGGGCGGCGATTCTCCTTGTCGGGAGTCTGCAGGGCTGCCGGTCGGGCTTTTAAATTTCCCGCCGGTCCGCTGCTGTTCACCAAACAGCTGTTCAGCGGACCGGCATCAGCGCAGCTCCCTGTCAGCGGTCCGCAGCGTGTGCGGTCCCGTTTGCGCCTATCCCCCTCCACTGTCGGCTCCTTCGCTGGAGTCGAACGGGGGCCGCTTCCTCTGCTGCTTTGCTCCCCCTGGAGCAAAAAACACAAGGCCCGATTAAGGTAAGTACTTACCTCACGTCCTTGGTTGCGGGAGCGCCCGACTCCCGCTGGCCGCGTTGCACAGCTGTGCGATAATGCCGCACCTGCGCACTGGGCTGGGTTCTTCACGGAATCACTCACGTGACTCCGAAGTAAAATCAAAGATTATACAGCAGAGTAGGTATGAGCGAGCGAGGGAAGTGAGCGAAGGAAGGAGTTCAGGGACTTTATTGCCATATGCATCGGTGCAAGGGAGGCGATGGTACATTCGACAATCTTGCTTACAGCAGCATGGTAAGACACATAGACTGATACCGCCGACATAAACACAGGCGGGTGACACATACTCAAACACAATGTACACATCAATTCTGCAAGGCGGGCGGGCGGGCGGGTTACAGAATAAACTCGCGTGTTTAATAAACAAAGACATTAGGACAACATTAGAAAACAAGTCTACACAGAGAATGTTTCGACTATTGGGAGAGTCTAGGACCAGAGGTCACATCCTCGCAATTAAAAGGGCGTTCCTTTAGGAAGGAGATGAGGAGGAATATAGAAACATAGACACATAGACAATAGGTGCAGGAGGCCATTCGACCCTTCGAGCCTGCACCGCCATTCAATATGATCATGGCTGATCATCCAACTAAGTATCCTGTACCTGCCTTCTCTCTATACCCCCTGATCCCTTTAGCCACAAGGGCCACATCTAACTCCCTCTTAAATATAGCCAATGAACTGTGGCCTCAACTGCAGAGAATTCCACAGATTCACCACTCCCTGTGTATGAAAAACATGTTTTTCTCCTCTCGGTCCTAAAAGATTTCCCCCTTATCGTTAAACTGTGTGTGACCCTTTTTTCTGGACGTCCCCAACATCGGGAATAATCTTCCTGCATCTAGCCTGTCCAACCCCTGGAGAATTTTGTATGTTTCTATAAGATCCCCCCTCAATCTTCTAAATTCTAGCGAGTACAAGCCGAGTCTATCCAATCTTTCTTCATATGAAAGTCCTGACATCCCAGGAATCAGTCTGGTGAACCTTCTCTGTACTCCCGCTGTGGAAAGAATGTCATTCTTCAGATTAGGAGACCAAAACTGTACGCAAAACTCCAGGTGTGGTCTCACCAAGACCCTGTACAACTGCAGTAGATCCTCCCTGCTCCTAGACTCAAATCATTTCAACTTGAAAGTGATAAACCTCTGATCCCCACAAACAGGCAGCATCAACACATTACCCATTACTCTGTGGAAGATTTCTACAAGGGACAGTATGTCATGGATTGTCCGAGCTACAGACATTTATACCGGATCCCGTCACTGCCGCTTCTCGCCTGCTGTTGCGCGGGAATTTGGACGGGGACTTACCTGGAAGAGCAACAAGGGCTAGCACGGGATAAAGGACAGGCTGTATAACTCTGAGTGCAAAGTAGATTCGATAACTTAAGCTGAACCCAGGATTTAAAACATAGTCAGCCAAATAGAAGACTCCCTTCTCCATGGCGGCAACTTCCCAGTCTACCGTTTACACAGACCGATCCACTTGTGTAACACCGCACGCACTCTCTCACTGTTCCCCGATTACACTCGGTGACATTCACCTCACTCGCTAATATTCCCGGATTCCGAAACATCCATCTAACATCCCACTTTATTGTCCACAGATTCCCAATGGGTTTTCTCCCTCTGTGGATGGAGCTGTTGCTCTCTGTCTGTCTGTCTGTCTGTCTGTCTGTCTGTCTGTCTGTCTGTCTGTCTGTCTGTCTGTCTGTCTGTCTGTCTGTCTGTCTGTCTGTCTGTCTGTCTGTCTGTCTGTCTGTCTGTCTGTCTGTGACGGGCGGGATTTTCTCACCAACACTCACATATCCCAGCAACAACAGGAATGGTTTATATTGGGAACTGGCAAATCTCCAGTGGGTGGGTGACACAACCGGGCGGGCTCCGTGTAGACTGACATTAGTTACACTCACTGGACAAACATCTACTGTTAACTCTTTTGTGTCCGGGCACAAAGTGCCTCCCTCCCTCACGGAAAGGGCACAGTCATCATGGGTGATGATATCCAGTCTACATGTTCTGTCTAGTGGACAGTTGGTGCCGGGGGAGGGAGGGAGCAATCTACAGGCCTGGTACAATCCGAACCATCTCTCCGCAATCTCCATAATCGTGAGCAGTCGCCTGAAATCCTAATGTTCAGTTTATTCGTTTCAATTGACGAGTGCATTTCGGGAATCTTCATTCATTTAATCTGACATCTTGAAATGTAGAAACATAGAACATAGGTGCAGGAGTAGAGGCCATTCGGCCCTTCGAGCCTGCACCATTCACCATTCAATATGATCATGGCTGATCATCCAACTCAGTATCCTGTACCTGCCTTCTCTCCATATTCCCTAATCCCTTTAGCCACAAGGGCCACAGCTAACTGCCTCTTAAATATAGCCAATGAACTGTGTGGCCTCAACTACCATCTGTGGTAAAGAATCCCACAGATTCACCACTCTCTGTGTGAAAAATGACTTTCTCATCTCGGTCCTGAAAGATTTCCCCCTTTTCCTTAAACTGTGACCCCTTGTCCTGGACTTCCACAACATCGGGAACAATCTTACTGCATCAAGCCTATCCAACCCCTTAAGATTTTTGTACGTTTCTCTAAAACCCCCCCCTCAATCTTCTATATTCTAGTGAGTACAAGCCGAGTGTATTCAATCTTTCTTCATATGAAAGTCCTGACATCCCAGGAATCAGTCTGGTGAACCTTCGCTGTACTCCCTCTATGGCAATAATGTCTTTCCTCAGATTAGGAGACCAAAATTGCACACAATACTCCAGGTAAATATAGACAATGAACAGTGGCCTCAACTTCTTCTGTGGTAGAGAATTCCACAGATTCACCACTCTGTGTGAAAATTATTTTCTCATCTCGGTCCTAAAATACTTCCCCATTATCCTTAATATGTGTGGCCCCTTGTTCTGGACTTCCCCAACATCGGGAACAATCTCCCTGCATCTAGCCTCTCCAACCCCTTAAGATTATTCTATAAGATCCCCTCTTCTATATTCTAGTGAGTACAAGCCGAGTGTATTCAGTCTTTCTTCATATGAAAGTCCTGAAATCCCAGGAATCAGTCTGGTGAGCCTTCTCTGTACTCATATCGGTCCCAAAATACTTCCCCCTTATCCTTAATATGTGTGGCCCCTTGTTCTGGACTTCCCCAATATCGGGAACAATCTCCCTGCATCTAGCCTCTCCAACCCCTTAAGATTGTTCTATAAGATCCCCTCTTCTAAATTCTAGCGAGTACAAGCCGAGTCTATCCAGTCTTTCTTCTTATGAAAGTCCTGACATCCCAGAAATCAGTCTGGTGAACCTTGTCTGTACTCCCTCTACGGCAAGAATGTATTTCCTCAGATTAGGAGACCCAAACTGTACACAATACTACAAATGTGGTCTCAACAGAGGCCTATACAGCTGCAGAAGGACCGCTTTACTCCTATACTGAAATCCTCTTGTTATGAAGGCCAACATTCCATTAGCTTTCTTCACTGCCTGCTGTACCTGCACGCTAACTTTCAGTGGCCGGTGTACAAGTACACCCAGGTCTCGCTGCCCCTCCCTGTCTGTTTAACCTCCACCCATCCAGCCCATACACCCCCTCCCCCCTATTTCTGTACCCCCCCTTCCCTCATTATCTCCGTAACGATCTCCCTCCCCTCCAGCCCCTTCCTGTGACCGGTGTTTCTTGGAGAGGGTCCAGATGAGATTTACAAGAATGATCCCAGGAATGAGGGGGTTAACTAACCTACGATGAACGTTTGTCGGCACTGGGCCTGTACTCGCTGGGGTTTAGAAGGATGACGGGGGCACCTCATTGAAAAGTACAGAATAGTGAAAGGCCTGGATAGAGTGGATGTGGAGAGGATATTTCCACCAGTGGGAGAGTCTAGGACCTGAGGGCACAGCCCCAGAATTAAAGATGAGGAGGAACCTCTTTAGCCAGAATGTCGTTAAACAGTGGAACTCATTGCCACAGACGGCTGTGGATATTATTATGACAGATATATAGATTCTTGATTAGTGCAGGTGTCAAGGGTTATGTGGAGAAAGCAGGAAAATAGGGTTAGGAGGGAGAGATCAGCCATGATTGAATGGCGGTGTAGACTTGATGGGCTGAATGGCCTAAATCCACTCCTATAACATGTGGATTTTTTTCTTCACAGCAAGGCCAGCAGCCCAGACCAGGACCGGCCTTAGGAGGTGCGGGACCCAATTGGGAACAATTGTGGTGAGCACCAGGTTCCCAGCCAAGATCTGTAGATTCATAGACATATAATTTTACTTCGGAGTCACGTGAGTGATTCCGTGAAGAACCCAGCAGGTACTGCGCATGCGGCATTATCGCACAGCTGTGCAACGCGGCCAGCGGGAGTCGGGCTAGCTCCCGCATCCAAGGAACGAGAGGTAAGTACTTACCTTAATCGGGCCTTGTGGTTTTTGCTCCAGGGGGAGCAAAGTAGAGAGGCATGGTGAGCGGCCCCCGTTTCGACTCCAGCGTGGAGCCGACAGTGGACGGGGAAAAAGCGCTACCCGGACCGCAAACGCTGCGGACCGCTGCAAGGAGCTGCGCTATACCGGTCCGCTGAACAGCTGTTTGGTAACAGCAGCGGACCGGCGGGAAGTTTAAAAAACCCGACCAGCAGCCCTGCAGACTCCTGACCAGGAGAATCACCGCCCGGGAACCGCCACAACGCCGCCTGGAAAACGGCAGGCAGCCTCTACATGCAGGTAAGGGAAAAATCTTCCCAATTTACAGGTTCTACAGGAGCCAACTTCCTCCAAAACTGGAACAGGTTGGAGAAGGCAAAAATAAGTATGTCTGTCTCCCCAAGCCAGAGGAGGTCATGGAGTTCACCTCCAGGAGAAAAGGGGCACTGGCTGAATGCCAAGGGAGCTGACTCCTACCCCAGTGCTATTGCACTAGCCATCTCCCTTGTCAAGGGATTGATGCAACAGCGGAGTTTGAGCTATGCCTCCTCCAATTTAGCACACCCTTTTGCTCCCTCTTTTGAGGCTAGCTAAGGAGGCCAGGGCTGGGCTGGCTTAAACGCTGGGCAGGCGGACGAGAACAGCAGTATGCCAGGGGAGCAGGATCAGGAAGAGCTACTGGGTGTCGTGGGCCACTACATGGCTCCTCCACGCGACCATCTTCCCAACAAAAGTCCTGCAGGAGCAGGCCTTTCCAGAGGCAAATCCGCAGGCAGCTGGGTCAGCAGACTCGCAGACAAGCAGCGAATTCTACAGAAGGGTCAAGATGTTACCGCCTTTGCTCGCCTTTTCCACGGATTATACTCTCCCAGGATGAGACTATCCCATTGCACTACCAGGGTGCTGACGCCTAAGATGTTCCCAAATTTGGGATACTCGACTGAACAATGGTGCATATAGACCTGCCCGCAACCCCAAATATATGGGGCTATGCAAACCGCTGCTGCGGGAAGAGAGGCAGATAAACCTGTGCGCCTCATGAAGGCAGGCCATGGAACGAGCAGGACATCGCATCCAACACCCAGCTGGCAGCACCCCTCGGCATCCACCAGTGAATCAAACAAGGACTGGTGAAAGCCTGGCGACCGCTTCACTTTACCCCCAAAGTTCTTTTTAGACGGGGCCCAGAGCGGAGCCGTGGGAAGATGCGCCGCCCCACCGACAGCACCAGCATACCAGCAAAACTACGCCTTCATGAAAAAACAACAAACATGGAGGTAGGTAGTCTGGTTCCTCCCGTTTACACTAAACAAGGGTGTTCTACTAACTGCGTGGGGGGGCATTTACACTTGTGGATAAAGCATGGGATGCTGTCACAAATAACTAATATATACTCAACAGTCTTAGAGGATAAAAACGAATTCAAATTGGGCATATTACCGCCAGTTCAGCAATGCGCCCAAAGGGCATTTTCTCCCTCTAAGAAAAGAGAAGTGAGAAGGTCAAGCTGAACTAGAAAGGCTCATTACTAAACGGATCATGGGAGTAAACATGAGCCATTGGAATTTGTATCGAATATATTCACCAAAACTACAAAAGATGGTGAATGTAGCATCATCATTGATCTAATATCACTAAATAGATCTGTTGAGTATATACACTTTAAGATGGAGATGGGTTCTTGTCACTGCCAGACATCTGATCTCCCTAGGATACCTATGGGGAGCATTGATATGGAAGATGCTAACTATCTTATACCCATACACTAGGATCATTATAGATACCTAAAAAAAATTTTTTACCTGGATAATGGATATCCCGGTTAGGGCAACCATGGGAGCATATAGCATTCCCTATGGTCTAACCTCAGCCCTAAACTATATAAATGGCCATGAAAATATTAAGAAAACAAGCATAATCATGGCATATATTGGATGATATCCTCATATTAGGGGAAACAAAGGAATTAGCTGTGGCAGCAGTTCTAGCTACGAAACAGCTCCCTAAAGCTGAGGTTTATCCCACGCCCAGATAAACCAGAATTGAAGCGTTAACTACCAAGGATTATCTGGGCTTCAATAATAATTCCGTCCATATGACTGTTACTTTGCCAAGGTACTTGGGTCACTATAATCAAATCATGAATGTACCCACTGAAGCTATATCACAATTAAGGTGGTGGGCAGACATATATTTGGCATAGTTTTCAGCCCTATTATCATCACCAATCCCAACCTGGTTATTAAAAACCGATGCCAGTACTTTAGGCTGGGGAGCAACTAAACTCCATATCCAGCACAGGTAACAGATGGACCAATTCACGAACATCGTTACTACACATACCGGGCATCAACTACTTGGGATTGGTGATCGCCTATTGGGCTAAAAAGCATATGCATTTCAAATGCAGCACGTACATATGTGGTTACGGATTGATAATACTATGGTGGTGGCTTATATCAACCATATGGGGAGCATAATAATCATTATTGTGCAACAAATTGGTCAAACAAATCTGGCAATGATGTGTCAAAAGACATTTTAACTATCAGCTGCCTATGTCCTAGGAAGCTAGAACACAGTGGGAGACACCATGTCACGGGGTAAAATCTATGATTACATTGAATAGATGTCAAACCCAAAATATCTGCTAAATTTATTAAGCAGTTTGAAAGCCAGATATCAATTTGGTTGCACAAGACGGAATCACCAGTAACCCATGTATGTGACTTAGGAACCAGATTAGAGGCAGCAGCGATAGATGCCTATACGCTGGAAGGGGGAATTTCTGCTTTGCCTTCCTCCCTTCTGCCTCATCAGACGGGCACTTCGCAATACAGAGGGATCTGTCTCCGAGATATTGAACGTGCCCGACCGGCCTACACAGCCATGGTTCCCAGTTCATCACGACACGGTGGGCGAGTCACCTATGGATTTCCCTAGTGGACCATGGTTGCTGACTCAACCCAGTATCAGGCACAAGCCACCCATGCCAGGGAAACATCAAACTCCTGGGTGCAGGGTTTGAATAGACCTTACCAGGGACTGGGATTATCCAAAGGAACCATTACCACCATGTCGGCATCCCTGCGAACAGTCACTAAAAGCTAACATGGGTAAAATACTGCCACGACGCAGGGACAACGAACTATTCAACCACTGACGTATTGGAGTTCCTGGAACATCTACACCATGACTAAAAGGTGAGTTACAGTGCCGTAAATACAGCATGGAGCGCCTTATCTGCTTATCTAAAACAGCATGTCAGCAGAGCATGGGATCCCATCCACTGAAGGTAAACTTATGAAGGGCAACTATAATATAAGCCCCAAACACCCAGGTATATACCCATGTATGGGATATTGGTGTGACATTGACATGTCTCAGAGATGGCACCAGCCAGATCCCTCAGCTTGCTTAATCTATGTTTTTAAAAAACGCTCATGCTTATGGCTCTCGTACACGCTCACAGAGTCCGGTCACTCCATAAACCAGACTGGATAACATGGTGATTACCCCAGACGCATCACGTTCATATTTAGGTCTGGTAAAATCTAACTCGCAGGTATATGGGACTAGGCGAGATTATGAGTTCGGCACGAACTAGTAGGGTCGAGATCGCCTGTGTTTTCCGTGCTGTAGTCGTTATATGGCTATATGGACCAGGAACGCCCAATTCACTGGTGGGATTCCGGGCCTACCCACCAGAGTCCAGGTTGAGTGTGGTGACCCATCTACTACTATATATAGACACAACCCACAATCTTAGAGGGAGAGGAAAGCCTATGGGTCAACCACAGTAACCCAAGACGGGGTACGAGCCAAACCACTCCAAGGTGGCTCAAACAGGTACCGAAAGCTGCCGGAATAGATAATAATACATTTAATCCCATTCCACTAGGGCAGCATTGGTATCAGCGGCTGAACGAATGGACATCCCGGTTGACCACATTTTCAATACAGCAGAATGGTCAAGGGAACGGCGTTCAGAACATTTTGTTTTTATTATAAACCGTTGATAAACCTGATTTAATTGCAGAAAGAATATTACAAACTGCAATATTAATTTAAGCTCAGAGGAGCTCTTTTATGTTGTTATTGTTAACAAATACCTTTCTGTTTCTTTTGAAAGCAGATCCACTGGTTGATTACGATAACACTTCCTCCCTCATAAACTTCGGCAGTGAGTGAAATAAAAACTGTTACACGGTTTGAAATCACAGACCTTTGAAGTCTTCACGGAATCACTCACGTGACTCCGAAGTAAAATAGTTAGATTAAACGAGTACTTACCAGTATGAAGTTTGATCTGTATTTTATGAGGAGTTACGGTGAGGGATTAAGTGCCCGCCGCTCCCACCCTCATTATATAGATCAAACTAATAAACTGATGTCTCGTGATCTTTACTATCTTACTTCAAATATTGTGTCTATTCTGTGATTTCACACCGCTGCTTCGAAGTATGCCGCATGCGCAGTACCTGCTGGGTTCTTCACTTAATCCCTCACCGTAACTCCTCATAAAATACAGATCAAACTTCATACTGGTAAGTACTCGTTTAATCTAACTATTAAAGTCTATTATAGACTTTATATCTCTGTAGCAGAATGGAAAGTCGTCAAAATGTGCACTTAAAAACCCTTCTTCAGATGGCCTGAAACGTTACCTATTTCCTTCGCTCCATAGATGCTGCTGCACCCGCTGAGTTTCTCCAGCATTGTTGTGTCCCCTGAACTATTATCAACCAGATTGGTGACCAGAGGACTGTCTTCGGTCGGACTTTGCTGGCTTTAACTTGCACTAAACGTTAGTATCAACAAAATAGAGAGAGTACAGAGGAGATTTACTAGAATGTTGCCTGGGTTTCAGCAACTAAATTACAGAGAAAGGTTGAACAAGTTAGGGCTTTGTTCTTTGGAACGCAGAAGGTTAAGGAGGACTTGATAGAGGTCTTTAAAATGATGAGAGGGATAGACAGAGTTGACGTGGATAAGCTTTTCCCACTGAGAGGAGGGAAGATTCAAACAAGGGGACATGACTTCAGAATTAAGGGACAGACGTTTAGGGGTAACACGAGGGGGAACTTCTTTACTCAGGGAGTGGTAACTGTGTGGAATGAGCTCCCAGTGAAGGTGGTGGAGGCAGGTTCGATTTTATCATTTAAAAATAAATTGGATAGGTATATGGACGAGAAAGGAATGGAGGGTTATGGTCTGAGCGCAGGTAGATGGGACTAGCGGAGAATACGTGTTCGGCACGGCCTAGAAGGGCCGAGTTGGCCTGTTTCCGTGCTGTAATTGTTTTATGGTTATATGGTTATTCCCTTATCATGTATCTACACAGAACAAGAACC
>JAWMAR010000658.1:551129-612797 GCA_036785375.1 Leucoraja ocellata
CCACCCATGCCAGGGAAACATCAAACTCCTGGGTGCAGGGTTTGAATAGACCTTACCAGGGACTGGGACTATCCAAAGGAACCATTACCACCATGTCGGCATCCCTGCGAACAGTCACTAAAAGCTAACATGGGTAAAATACTGCCACGACGCAGGGACAACGAACTATTCAACCACTGACGTATTGGAGTTCCTGGAACATCTACACCATGACTAAAAGGTGAGTTACAGTGCCGTAAATACAGCATGGAGCGCCTTATCTGCTTATCTAAAACAGCATGACAGCAGAGCATGGGATCCCATCCACTGAAGGTAAACTTATGAACGGCAACTATAATAATAAGCCCCAAAAACCCAGGTATACCCATGTATGGGATATCGGTGTGATATTCACATATCTCAGAGAATGGCACCAGCCAGATCCCTCAGCTTGCTCAATCTATGTTAAAAACGCTCATGCTTATGGCTCTCGTACACGCTCACAGAGTCCAGTCTCTCCATAAGACTAGACTGGATAACATGGTGATTACCCCAGACGCATCACGTTCATATTCTAGGTCTGGTAAAATCTAACTCGCAGGTATATGGGACTAGGCGAGATTATGAGTTCGGCACGGACTAGTAGGGTCGAGATCGCCTGTGTTTTCCGTGCTGTAATCGTTATATGGCTATATGGACCAGGAACGCCCAATTAACTGGTGGGATTCCGGGCCTACCCACCAGAGTCCAGGTTGAGTGTGGTGACCCATCTACTACTATATATAGACACAACCCACAATCTTAGAGGGAGAGGAAAGCCTATGGGTCAACCACAGAAACCCCAAGACGGGGTACGAGCCAAACCACTCCAAGGTGGCTCAAACAGGTACTGAAAGCTGCCGGAATAGATAATAATACATTTTAATCCCATTCCACTAGGGCAGCATTGGTATCAGCGGCTGAACGAATGGACATCTCGGTTGACCACATTCTCAATACGGCAGAATGGTCAAGGGAACGACGTTCAGAACATTTTTTATTATAAACCGTTGATAAACCTGATTTAATTGCAGGAAGAATATTACAAACTGCAATATTAATTTAAGCTCAGGGGAGCTCTTTATGTTGTTATTGTTAACAAATACCTTTCTGTTTCTTTTGAAAGCAGATCCACTGGTTGATTACGATAACACTTCCTCCCTCAAAAACTTCGGCAGTGAGTGAAATAAAAACTGTTACACGGTTTGAAATCACAGAACTTTGAAGTCTTCACGGAATCACTCACGTGACTCCGAAGTAAAATAGTAAGATTAAACGAGTACTTACCAGTATGAAGTTTGATCTGTATTTTATGAGGAGTTACGGTGAGGTATTACGTGCCCGCCGCTCCCACCCTCAATATATAGATCAAACTAATAAACTGATGTCTCATGATCTTTACTATCTTACTTCAAATATTGTGTCTATCCTGTGATTTCACACCGCTGCTTCGAAGTATGCCGCACATGCGCACTGCGCTGGGGTCTTCACGTAATACCTCACCGTAACTCCTCATAAAATACAGATCAAACTTCATACTGGTAAGTACTCGTTTAATCTTACTATTCTACCACAATCAAACACTTTTACTTGTACTGGTTCTGACCTCCAAGTCTATCATTCTGGTGACAGTTTACTACCAAATCCAGAAACCCCACTGGCAAACACAAAGGTCACATGAAATGCTGGATCGACAACATTGCCGACCTCCCGAAATTAGCCGACTTATTAACTCAGTTCAAGGTCACATTTATTGTCACAAACACCAATTAAGTTATAGTGATATTTGAATGACCATACAGACATACAAGTAAAAAGAACACATTACACAATAACATTTAACATAAACATCCACCACAGTGGAATCCACATTCCTAACTGTGATAGAATACAATAAAGTTCATTCATCTTCCTCCTTTGTTCACCCGTAGTCGGTGCTGAACCCTCTACAGTCGCCAGCTGCCGACGGCCCAATGTCCAAGCCCTCGCATCGGGATGATGGAAACTCCGGCGTCGGGATGGATCGGAACAATCTCAAGCCCTCGAGCTCACGCATGGAGCTCTCGAGTCGGCCTCTTCTTACCGGAGCCCGCGGTTTCGTGATGTTAAAGTCCACAGGCCCCGCGGTCGGAGCACATCCACAGCGATCCTCGGCAAAGGATCGCCGCTCCGCGATGGTAAGTCCGCGCCGCGCCCTGAAGCTCCGGGCCGGTCTCCAGGAAAGGCCGCACCAATCCAAGTTGTTAGGCCGCAGGGGGGGACGGAGACGTGACACGGATAAAACCGCTTCTCCGCAGAGGTAAGTGACTGAACAAGCTTTCCCCCGACCCCCCACATAAAACATAACATGAAAGTTTACACCCCAGCAGTAGGAACATTGACTTCTCCAATTACAGGAAATCCTTGCTTTCTCCCTCTTTCCCCTCCCCTTCCCAGCTCTCCCACAGCCCACTGTCTTCGCCTCTTCCTTTCTTCTTCCCCCCACCCCCACACCCACATCAGTCTGAAGAAGGGTCTCGACCCGTATAGTCACCTATTCCTTCGCTCCATAGATGCTGCTTCACCCGCTGAGTTTCTCCAGCATTTTTGTCTACCTTTGAGAAACATTAAAACATATTTTAAGACATACTAAAAAACAAGGTAAAAATTGAAGGGACAGACAGGCTGTTGGCGTGGCTGCCACCACGTGGGATGAATACTTAAATTAATGCCTAGAATGCAAATAAACCATTTTTGCCTGGGGGAAATGTATTTCCACTTAGCCAGTCAGAAGGATATGCTAAATTGCAATATTTGCAACCCCATGGCTCAACAGCAGTCCTGCCTTTCCAAAACGCACCTTTCTCCCTATAATCATCAACTGAATATTTTGTTACTTACCTGCTTACACATGTTCTCCAACTAATTTGTCCACAGCATAGCACTCCGCTCTCCAACAAACGTTCATGGTGATAGGCTGGGCCATGTCCTGTACCTTGGAAGTCATCTCTTGGCGAGGACAGAATCAATGGTCCAATTCATCACAGCCTTCATTCATTGTGCCAACACAGCTCACAGTGGGTTGAGGAAAAGGGTTTGAAAATCACGATCTCAGACCCAGCTGAAATATCACAGAATCCTGGACAACAGTGAAACTTGCCTTCCATGCACTTCCAAAACCTTTACTGGCTACAACAAACAAGCACTTCGGGCAACCAACGTTGCACCATACTGCAAATGGACAGGATGCCTTTAATAAAGACCATTTTTACACATTTTGGTTTCACCTTGTAGAAATGACAGCTGGGTTTATACATAGTCCTTCCATTTCAGGCACCATAATGTTTGGGACACAAGGATTCACAGGCGTTTTTAATTGCTCAGGTGGGTTAATTCAATTGCCTCCTTAATATAGGTATGAGAGAGCTCTCAGCACCTAGTCTTTCCACCACCTTTGAAACTTTTATTGTTGTTAATCACCATGAGGACCAAAGTTGATCCAATGAAAGTCAAATAAGCCATTATGAGACTGAGAAACAAGAATAAAACTGCTAGAGACATCAGCCAAACCTTAGGCTTACCAAAACCAACTGTTTGGAACATCATGAAGAAGAAAGAGAGCACTGGTGAGCTCACTAATCGCAAAGGGACTGTCAGGCCAAGGAATACCTCCACAGCTGATGACAGAAGAATTATCTCTATAACAAAGAAAACCCCCAAACACCTGTCCGACAGATCTAAAACACTCTTCAGGAGTCGGGTGTGGATTTGTCAATTTCCACTGTCTGCAGAAGACTTCATGAACAGAAATACAGAGGCTACACTGCAAGATGCAAACCACTGGGTAGCCACAAAAATAGGATGGCCGGGTTACGGTTTGCCAAGAAGTAATGCAAAGAGCAACCACAGTTCTGGGAAAAGTTCTTGTGGAAAGATGAGATGAAGATTAACAGATCCATGTGATGGCAAGAGCAAAGTATGGATGACTGAAGGAACTGTCCATGATCCAAAACATACCACCTCACCTGTGAAACAAAGTGGTGGGGGTGTTATGGCTTGGGCATGTATGGCTGCTGAAGGTACTGGCTCACTTATCTTCATTGATGATACAACTGCTGATGGTAGTAGCGTAATGAATTCTGAAGTGTATAGATTCATCCTACCTGTTCAAGTTCAAACAAATGCCTCAAAACACATTGGCTGGCGGTTCATTCTACAGCAATACAATTATACCAAACATACTGCTAAAGCAACAAAGGAGTTTTTCAAAGCTAATAAATGGTCAATTCTTGAGTGGCCAAGTCAATCACCCGATCTG
Source organism: Leucoraja ocellata (assembly GCA_036785375.1). Taxonomy (NCBI): domain Eukaryota; kingdom Metazoa; phylum Chordata; class Chondrichthyes; order Rajiformes; family Rajidae; genus Leucoraja; species Leucoraja ocellata. Next base: position 555,445 of record JAWMAR010000658.1, read on the forward strand.
AACCCAGGCCTTTTATAAGCTGAAGAGAGAACTGAAGAGGACTAGCCCCCAAAACAAGCATCACTAAAGATGGCTGCAATGCAGGCCTGGCAGAGCATCACCAGAGAAGACACCCAGCAACTGGTGATGTCCATGAATCACAGACTTCAAGCAGTCATTGCAGGCAAAGAATATGCAACAAAATACTAAGCGTGACTACTTTCATTGACATGACATTGCTGTGACCCAAACATTATGGTGCCCTGAAATGGGGGACTATGAATAAACACTGCTTTAATTTCTACATGGTGAAACCAAAATGTATAAAAATGGCCTTTATTAAAAACTAATAGTGTGCACTTTAGCAACATGGGATTTTTTCTATAGCAAATCTCAAATTGTGGAGTACAGAAGCAAATAAATAAATGATGGGTCTTTGTCCCAAACATTATGGAGGGAACTGTCATAATTCACATTACTCAGGGGTAAATATGTTAGGGACAATACTGTGGAATATAGTATTAGCTGACTTGGCCGTGTACTAATCCCAACACCTCACTCCTGCACTTACTTCATTCACAAGGGACTGTGAAAAGTTGTATTAAATAACAAGCTGCAAGTTACAAAACAGAAACACTGATGGCAGAAAGTGAACAGCTGGGAGCACGAAGCAGCAGCAGAAATGTGACCAATTCGTGCAAAAAGCAATATTTGGACTTACAGAACTAACACATGTCTTAATCCTGAATAGATTGATTTGGTGATTATTGTGATATTGTTCCCATTCAAATCCCTGAAAAGAAACAATGTCAAAGTGCCTGACAATAAAACAGGGAGAGACAACAGGACAGGAGCTGAAGCGTAAACGAGGTGCAAACCAAAGACCAGATCTGGGCCCGGTTATTGATGTTTCACTCGGCGACACAAGCCATGTTTCAGTTTGTCGTGAACACTGATAAAACCAGGACGTGCCTGCCCACGCCCCACCCCCACTGTGCACCCATCTGAAAAAGCGTTGAAAATATTTGTCCGGCAGGTGATTTTATCCTTTTTGTCTCTGCGTGCATTTTATTTTAAAAATAGATCATAAATAACAATTTGCAGCATAATTAACAGCGGGGAAGAAAATCTGCAACGTGACCTGCGGGAGTGGCTGAATTGCCAGCCCAATAATCCACCCTCTCCCCTTCTCCCTCACAGTCTGTCAATTGCTTTGGGCTGAATTTCTGGCAGATTCTCAGCTGCCAGCCTGCCAGGTCTGAGTGACTGTACAGCCTGGCCTCAGTGACTGAGCTGCCAGCCCACGAATCCATTCGGCCCACAATGTCCATACTAGCCCTCTGAAAATTAGTCCCCTCGGCCCACAATACCCATATTATCGCAACGGAAAGCCGCCCTCCTACAACCAGCAATATTGGAGTAGGGAGGTTGCACGGCAGTAGGGTCACGACCCATGACCCGTATTGTTGCTACGCGTTTCTTGCATTAATAACATATACCGGAAGTGACGGATGTCCTCCAGATGGATTGAGCGGCTCCGTGCGTCGAGCCCTTTAACCCAGTGACCTTAGGTGCAAACCCTATACTTTGGCAATATAACAATGTATTTTTATCGTGCGAATAACGTATTTTTAATTGAAAAAATGATAGAGATACAGACAGAGATAGAGAGATACAGAGAGATCAGTGAGTGAATGTGCCGGCTCCCAGCCCACCTCAGCCCCAACATGAATCCTCCAGCACCTCCAGCGGCCACACGACGCCCCCACCCATCAGCCCCCCCCCCCCCCCCCCCCCACACACACACACACAGATTAATGATGGTGGTGGTGGGGCGGCGGCGGCACCCAACCCCAGGCCCCAGGCCCAGCTTCCCATGCTTCGCCATCCCCAACCCCAGGCCCAACCCTAACCCCAACCGCAACCCCAACCCCAGGCCCAGCCCCAAACCCAGGCCCAGCTCGCCGAGCTCGGCCAACCCCAACCCCAGGCCCAACCCCAACCCCAGGCCCAGGCTCAGCTCTCCGAGCTCGGCCAACCCCAACCCCATGCCAAACCCAACCCCAGGCCCAGCTCCCCGAGCTCCGCCAACCCCAACCCCAACCCCAGGGGAGGGAGGGAGGGAGGTAGGGAGAGAGTGAGAGAAGGGGGGAGAGAGGGAGGGAGAGAGAGAGGCCCAACCCCAATCCTAGGCCCAGGTCCCCGAGCTCCGGCAACCCCAACCCCAACGCCAGGCCCAACCCCAGGCCCAGCTACCCGAGTTCCGCCAATCCCAACCTCAACATCAACCCCATGCCCAGGACCAGCTCCCCGAGCTCCGCCAACCCCAACCCCAGGCCCACACACCCTCCACCTCACACACACACCCTCACCTCTGCAAATCTTCCAACCTGCAGTTCCTTCTTAAACATAGTGAAATACAGAGGTTTGGTTCAGACACAACATGCCATTCTGCCCATTCAGTCTCCTGTCCCCCTGCTCTCCCTACCTCTCTCTCTCTCCTATTTAATGGTGAGAGAGGAATGAGTTGGGGAGAAAGTGGGAGTTGAAGGAGCAGGAGGAGTGAGGGAAGGGGAGAGAGCATTGAGACGGGAAAGAAAGAAAGACGGAGAGCGGAGAGGAAAGGACGAGAGAAAGAGAGAGAAATGTGAGGGAGAGAGAAAGGGAGAGAGAGAGAGAGAGGGAGAGAGAGAGAGAGAGAGAGAGAGAGAGAGCAAGAGAGAGAGAGAGAGAGAGAGAGAGAGAGAGAGAGAGAAGAGAGAGAGCGAGAGAGAGTGAGAGAGAGAGAGAGAGAGAGAGAGAGAGCGAGCGAGAGAGAGTGAGAGAGAGAGAGAGAGAGAGAGAGAGAGAGAGAGAGAGAGAGAGAGACGAGAGAGAGAGAGAGAGAGAGAGAGAGAGAGAGAGAGAGAGAGAACTGCAAATGGTTTTTTTAAATTAAAGACACAAAGTGCTGGAGGAATGTTGCTGTAGTGATAGGTGGAAACAGGCATGGGGGTGTGAGGGAGAGAGGAAGAGAGGAGAGCGGAAGAGAACGAGAGGAAAGACAAAGAGGAGCGAGAAGGGGGAGAGAAAGAGGGGGAGAGAAATAGATGAGAGAAAAAGAGGGGGAACAAATAGGTGAGAAAGAGAAGGAGTGGAAGAGCGAGGGAGAGAAAGAGAGCAATGAGAAAGAGATGGGGAGGAGAAAAAAAGAGGGGGGAGAGAAGCTGGAAGAGTAGGTTGAACAGGAAGCTGGAGTAGAGAAGGGCGCGGAGAAGATTTACGAGGATGTCGCCAGGACTCGCGGGGTCTGAGCTACAGGGAGAGGTTGAGGCAGGGCTGGGACGATATTCCTTGGAGCGCATGAGGATGAGGGGTGATCTTATAGAGGTGTACAAAATCATCAGAGGAATAGATCGGGTAGAAGCAGAGTCTCTTGCCCAGAGTACGGGAATCGAGGACCAGAGGACATGGGTTTAATGTGAGAGACGCTGGGATGTGAAAAAAATAACCAGGAATCTGAGGGGAATAGACCGGGTAGACGCACAGTCTCGTGTCCACAGTAGGGGAATTGAGGACCAGAGGACATGGGTTTAAGGGGAGAGACGCGGGGATGGGGAGAAATTGTATAGGGATCTGAGGGGTAACTTTTTAAGGTGAATAGGTAAAGGAGGGGGAATAATTTGTGATATGAGACTGAATTAAAGGGATCGCACCACAACAACTACACCCCCTTGCCTATTCACCTATTACCTTACTCCCCCGCTTTCTTTCTCACCTCTCTCTCTCTCTCTCTCTCTCTCTCTCTCTCTCTCTCTCTCTCTCTCTCTCTCTCTCTCTCTCTCTCTCTCTCTCTCTCTCACCATCTATCCTCGTTATAATATCCTCCCTCCTCTCTTTCTCGCCCCCTCTGTGCTCTTTTTAATCCTCTCTCCCGCTCCCCCTCTTTCTCTCCCCTACCTCTCTGCCCTCCTCTTTTTAATCTACTCTCCCCCCTCTCTTTCTCTTTCCCTCTCTTTCCTCCCGTTCTCCCCCCTCTTTCTCTCCCCTCTCTGTCCTCTCTTTCACGCCTCTCTTTCACTCTCTCTCCTCTTTCAGTCTCCTCGCTTTCTCTCTCCTCTTTCTCCATCCTCTTTCTCCCACTCTCTAGCTCGCCTCTCTTTCTCTCTCCTCTCTCTTTCCCTCCTCTCTTTTTCTCTCCGTTGGCTGGTCTCCGCACTGCACCATGAGTCTGACTGTGTGTAACAAGCATTGGAGCATGATGGCCTCTCAGCAACTGCCAGATGCTCTCCACTGCCTGGCAGCCTCCCACAACCCAATCAAGCTGTACAGGGCGGTGGTGAGACCACACCCGGAGTACTGTGTGCAGTTTTGGCCTGTTGAATGATGAATGAATCTCTTTATTTTCATTGCACATGGTACAACGAAATTTAAAAGTGAATCCCACGGTGCGATTCACAAGAGCAATTATAAATATATAAGAAAAGGTAAAAATATATACATATAAAAAATACAGACAGATAACAATAGCAGCTGAGGTAGAACCATTCAGTTGAATGTGAGTATTATTGCTTATTTTGCATTGTTAAGTTCACGTATGGCTATGGGCTAGAAGCTGTCTCTGAGTATGTTTGTGCGAGTTTTGAAAGACCTGTACCGTCTGCCAGAGGGCAGCAGGTGGAACAGGTTGTGTCCAGGGTGGGAAGGGTCCTTCAGGATGTTGGCTGCCCTGCCAAGGCAGCGAGAGCTGAAGATGTCCTTCAAGGAGGGCAGTGGGCAGCCAGTGATTTTTTGTGCGGTGTTGATGACCCTTTTAAGGGCTCTCTGTCAGCTGCAGAGCAGCTGGCATACCATGTGGTTATACAGTACGCCAGCACACTCTCGATGGAGCAGCGGTAGAAGGACACCAGCAGCTTTTCCTCCAGGTTGATTTTCCTGAGGATACTCAGAAAATGGAGTCGCTGCTGGGCCTTCTTGACTGCTGTGGTGGTGTTTGCAGTCCAGGAGAGATCCTCTGTAATTTGTGTGCTAGGAATCTGAAGTCTGAGACCCTTTCCACACAGCCCCATTGATGAATAACGGTTTGGGGGCTGCACTGTTCTTACGGAAGTCTATGATAATTTCCTTTGTGTTTGTGGTGTTTAGGATGAGGTTGTTGTCTGAACACCACGCTGCCAGTCTTTAGACTTCTTCCCTGTAGGCTGTCTCATCTCCTCCTGAAATACGTCCAACCACAATCGTGTTGTCCGCAAACTTGACGATGGTGTTGGTGGAGTTGGCGGGGGCACAATCGTGGGTGTAGAGGGCGTAGAGGAGGGGGCTCAACACACAACCCTGCGGGGAGCCGGTGCTGAGTGTGATGGGGGTGGAGAGGGGATGGCCCAGTCTGACGGTCTGGGGCAGTTAGACAAAAAATCCTTGATCCAGAGGCAGATGGGTTGGGAGAGTCCTAAATCCATGAATTTGGTGACCAGTCTGCTGGGGATGATGGTATTGAAGGCGGAGCTAAAGTCAATGAAAAGCATCCTCACATAGCTCCCCTGGTGTTCGAGGTGGGTCAGTGCAGTGTGAAGAGCAGTGGCGATGGCATGCCCAGTGGACCTATTTGCTCTGTAGGCAAACTGGTGTGGATCGAAGGTGGGCGGGAGGCTGGCTTTGATGTGCTGCTGGACCAGCCTCTCGAAACACTTCATGATGACTGGTGTGAGAGTGACCGGTCGGTAGTCGTTAAGGCCGCTAATAACAGGCCTGTTGGCGTTCATAACAAGAGGAGTTGAGTATAGGAGCAAAGAAGTCCTTCTGCAGTTGTATAGGGCCCAAGTGAGACCACAACTGGAGTATTGGGCGCAGTTTTGGCCTGTTGGCCTTCATAACAAGAGGAGTTGAGTATAGGAGCAAATAGGTCCTTCTGCAGTTGTACAGAGCCCTAGTGAGACCACACCATATAACCATATAACCATATAACAATTACAGCACGGAAACAGGCCATCTCGGCCCTACAATTCCGTGCCGAACAACTTTTTTTCCCTTATTCCGACCTGCCTGCACTCATACCATAACCCTTCATTCTCTACTCATCCATATGCCTATTCAATTTATGTTTAAATTATACCAACGAACCTGCCTCCACCACTTCCACTGGAAGCTCATTCCACACCGCTACCACTCTCTGAGTAAAGAAGTTCCCCCTCATGTTACCCCTACATTTTGTCCCTTAATTCTGAAGTCATGTCCTCTTGTTTGAATCTTCCCTACTCTCAAAGGGAAAAGCTTGTCCACATCAACTCTGTCTATCCCTCTCATCATTTTAAAGACCTCTATCAAGTACCCCTTTAACCTTCTGCGCTCCAGAGAATAAAGACCTAACTTATTCAACCTATCTCTGGAACTTAGTTGTTGAAACCCAGGCAACATTCTAGTAAATCTCCTCTGTACTCTCTTTATTTTGTTGACATCCTTCCTATAATTGGGCAACCAAAATTGTACACCATACTCCAGATTTGGTCTCACCAATGCCTTGTACAATTTTAACGTTACATACCAGCTTCTATACTCAATGCTCTGATTTATAAAGGCTAGCATACCAACAGCTTTCTTTACCACCCTATCTATATGAGATTCCACCTTTAAGGAACTATGCACGGTTATTCCCAGGTCCCTCTGATCAACTGTATTCTTCAATTCCCTACCATTTACCATGTACGTCCTATTTTGATTTATCCTGGCAAGGTGTAGCACCTCACATTTATCAGCATTAAACTCCATCTGCCATCTTTCAGCCCATTTTTCCATTTGGCCTTAATCACTCTGTAGACTTTGGAAATCCTCTTCATTGTCCACAACACTCCCTATCTTGGTATCATCTGCATACTTACTAATCCAATTTACCAGAGCTTCATCCAGATCATTGATGTACATGACAAACAACAAAGGACCCAACACAGATCCCCGAGGCACCCCACTAGTCACCTGCCTCCAACCCGATAAACAGCCATCCACCATTACCCTCTGGCTTCTCCCATTCAGCCACTGTTGAATCCATCTTGCTATCCCTGCATTTATACCCAACAGTTGAACCTTATTAACCAACCTTCCATGAGGAACCTTGTCAAAGGCCTTTCTAAAGTCCATATAGACAACATCCATATGTCCGAAGGTCCGGAGTGGCGGCGCGGCTCTGGCTGCAGCGGCTTACCGGCAGTCCCGTTGTTTTGTGTTTTTTATGTTGTTTATTTTGTTTTGGTTAGTCTAGTTTTTTGGTTTTAGTTTGTGTTTGGGGTTGGGGGGGGGGGGTTGAAACGGGGTTTGCAGTCTCTCCCTGCGGGGGAATACGACCTTTTTATCGTATTCCCCTTCTCTGCCTCCGTCTGTGCTGAGGCCTAATGGAACTGACGACCTCGAGGCTCCGGAGGCAGAGCACCGTCAGGACTCGCCCTGAGCTCGCTCCCGTGAGGGTGGTCCGGCTCAGGGCTGGAAGAGGTTGGGACGCTCCCGTGAGGGCGGCCAGCCCGAGGGTGGAACGAGGCTCCCGTCGGAGCGGCCGAGCTCGGGAAGGTGCGGCGCTGGCAGCCCGAGGGAGGTTCGGCGCCCAAGTCGGGGCAGCCCAGCCCAGGGAAAAGCGACGCCCAAGTCGGGGCGGCCCGGTCCGGGGGAGGTTCAGCGCCCAAGTCGGGGCGGCTCAGCCCGAGGCTGAAGACGGCGCAGTACTCACGTGAAGGTGGCTGGGACGTTGTTCTGGCGGTGGTGGCCTGAGTCCGGGTTCAGCCGCGGGCCAGCGGCTGCGTCTGCAGGACTGGTGGGCGGCAGCTTCAACCACCCCGGGCCGCGGTGTTTGAGCCACGGGACTGTTTTTAACATCGCCCGGCGGGGTATCGCTCCAGCGCAGAGGGAGAAGAGGAGGGAAGAGACTGCAGACCTAAGACTTTTGCCTCCATCACAGTGAGGAGATGCTGGGTGGACTCACTGTGGTGGATGTTAATATGTGTTTATTGTTTTTATTGTATTGTATTATATGTATGACTGCTGCAATTTCGTTCAGACTTCGGTCTGAATGACAATAAAAGGCTATATATCTATCCACTTCTTTACCCTCGTCAATTTCCCTAGTAACCTCTTCAAAAATTCAAGAAGATTAGTCAAACATGACCTTCCAGGCACAAATCCATCTTGACTGTTCCTAATCAGACCCTGTTTATCCAGTTGCTTATATATATTATCTCTAAGTACCGTTTCCATTAATTTGCCCACCACTGAAGTCAAACTAACATGTCTATAATTGCTAGGTTTACTCTTAGAACCCTTTTTAAACAATGGCACAACATGCGCAGTACGCCAATCCTCGGGGACTATTCCAGTTTCTAATGACATTTGAAATATTTCTGTCATAACCCCGGCTATTTCTACACTAACTTCCCTCAATGTCCTAGGGAATATCCTGTCAGGACCTGGAGACTTGTCCACTTTTATATTTTTCAAAAGTGTCAGTACTTCTTTTACTTTGAACCTCATAGTTTCCATAGCTACTCTACTAGTTTCCCTTACCTCACGTAATTCAATATCCTTCTCCTTGGTGAATACCGAAGAAAATAAAAGTTCAATATCTCCCCCATCTCTTTTGGCTCTGCAGATAGCTGTCCACTCTGTCTCTCCAATGGACCAATTTTATCCCTCGTTATCCTTTTGCTATTAATATAGCTCTAGAACTCTTTGGATTTACTTTCACCTTACTTGCCAAAGCAACCTCATATCTTCTTTTAGCTTTTCTAATTTATTTCTTAAGATTCTTTTTACATTCCTTATACTCCTCAAGCACCTCACTTACTTCATGCTGCCTATACTTATTGTAGATCTCCCTCTTTTTCCGAACAAGATGTCCAATTTCCCTTGAAAACCAGGGCTCTTTCCAATATTTACTGTTTCCTTTCAACCGAACAGGAACATAAAGATTCTGTACTCTTAAAATGTCCCCTTTAAATGTCATCCATTTCTCTTCTACATCTTTCCCATAAAACAAAATGTCCCAGTTGACTACTTTTAAATCATCTCGCATCTCATCAAAGTTAGCCTTTCTCCAATCAAAAATCTCAACCCTAGGTCCAATTCTGACCCTCTCCATAATTATATTGAAACTAATGGTATTGTGATCACTGGACCCGAAGTGCTCCCCAACGCATACCTCCTCCACCTGTCCCGTCTCATTTCCTAACAGGAGGTCCAGCACTGCCTCTCCTCTAGTAGGTACCTCTATGTATTGCTGCAAAAACTATCCTGCACACATTTTACAAACTCCAAACCATCCAGCCCATTTACAGAATGTGTTTCCCAGTCTATGTGTGGAAAGTTGAAATCTCCCACAATCACTACCTTGTGCTTACTACTAATATCTGCTATCTCCTTACATATTTGCTCTTCCAATTCTCGTTCCCCATTTGGTGGTCTATAATAGACCCCTATAAGTGTTGCTACACCTTTCCCACTTCTCAGTTAACCACATAACCATATAACCATATAACAATTACAGCACGGAAACAGGCCATCTCGGCCCTACAACCACCTCCATCGTGCCAGTGCCAACACACTCCACTGCGGCAAGCCTCAACGACTTCCGCCCAGTTGCACTTACCCCCATCATCACAAAGTGCTTCGAGAGGCTGGTCCTGGCACACCTCAAAAGCTGCCTACCCCCCACACTGGATCCCTATCAGTTTGCCTACCGCAAGAACAGGAGTACGGAGGATGCCATCTCAACGGCACTTCACTCCGCCCTCTCCCACCTCGACAACAGAGACACTTACGTAAGAATGCTGTTCATCGATTACAGCTCAGCATTCAACACCATTATACCATCACAACTGATCACCAACCTCGGTAACCTGGACATCGACCCCTCCCTCTGCAACTGGATACTGGACTTTCTAACCAACAGACCCCAGTCTGTGAGGTTAGACAGGCACACCTCTTCAACCCTCACCCTGAACACCGGCGTTCCACAGGGCTGTGTGCTGAGCCCCCTCCTCTACTCCCTCTTCACCTATGACTGCACACCTGTACATGGTACTAACACCATCATCAAGTATGCAGATGATACAACGGTGGTTGGCCTCATCAGCAACAACGATGAGCTGGCCTACAGTGAGGAGGTCCAGCACCTAGCAGCATGGTGCGCTGACAACAACCTGGCCCTTAACTCCAAGAAGACCAAGGAGCTCATTGTAGACTTCAGGATGTCCAGAGGCGGCACGCACACCCCCATCCACATTAACGGGACGGAGGTGGAACGTGTTTCTAGCTTCAAGTTCCTGGGAGTCAACATCTCCGATGTCCTCTCTTGGACCCACAATACCTCTACTCTGATCAAGAAGGCTCATCAGCGTCTCTTCTTCCTGAGGAGACTGAAGAAGGTCCATCTGTCTCCTCAGATCATGGTGAACTTCTACCGCTGCACCATCGAGAGCATCCTTACCAACTGCATCACAGTATGGTATGGCAACTGCTCTGTCTCCGACCGGAAGGCATTGCAGAGGGTGGTGAAAATTGCCCAACGCATCACCGGTTCCACGCTCCCCTCCATTGAGTCTGTCCAAAGCAAGCGCTGTCTGCGGAGGGCGCTCAGCTTCGCCAAGGACTGCTCTCACCCCAACCATGGACTGTTTACCCTCCTACCATCCGGGAGGCGCTACAGGTCTCTCCGTTGCCGAACCAGCAGGTCGAGGAACAGCTTCTTTCCGGCGGCTGTCACTCTACTCAACAACGTACCTCGGTGACTGCCAATCACCACCCCCCCCGCCCCCGGACACTTTTTTTTTTTTTATTCAAATCGTTTGTTATGTCGTTCTTCAAGGGAGATGCTAATGCATTTCGTTGTCTCTGTCTTGTACACTGACAATTAAAATTGAATCTGAATCTGAATCTGTGGGACTAATGTAGATGGGGTGTTGGCCGGGGTGGGACTAGTGTAGATGGGGCATGATGGTCGTGGAGGGACTAGTGTAGATGGGGCAAGTTGGTCGGGGTGGGACTAGTGTAGATGGGGCATGTCGGTCTAGTGGGAATAGTTTAGATGTGGCATGATGGTCAGGGGGGGACTATTGTTGATGGGGCATGTTGGTCGGGGTAGGACTAGTGTAGATGGGGCATGTTGGTCGGGGTGGGACTAGTGTAGATGGGGCATGTTGGTCGGGGTGGGACTAGTGTAGATGGGGCATGTTGCTCGGGGTGGGTCTAGTGTAGATGGGTCATGTTGGTCGGGGTGGCACTAGTGTAGATGGGGCATGTTGGTCAGGGTGCGACTAGTGTAGATGGGGCATGTTGGACGGGGTGGGACTAGTGTAGATGAGGCATGTTGGTCGGGTGGGACGAGTGTAGATGGGGCATGTTGGTCGTTGTGGGAAAAGTGTAGATGGGGCATGTTGGTCGGGGTGGGTCTAGTGTAGATGGGTCATGTTGGTCGGCGTGGGACTAGGGAAGATGGGGCATGTTAGTCGGGTGAGACTAGTTTAGATATGGCATGATGGTCGGGGTGGAACAAGTGTTGATGGGGCATGTTGGTCGGGGTTAGCCTCGTGTAGATGAGGCATGTTGGTCGGGTGGGACTAGTGTAGATGGGGCATGTTGGTTGGGGCGGGACTGGTGTAGATGGGCATGTTGGTCGGGGTGAGACTAGTGTAGATGGGGTGTTGGTCGGGGTGGCACTAGTGTAGATGAGGCATGTCGGTCGGGGTGGGACTAGTGTAGATGGGGAGTGTTGGTCGGGTGGGACTAGTATAGGTGGGGCATGTTGGTCGGGGTGGGACTAGTGTAGATGGGGTGTTGGTCGGGGTGGGACTAGTGTAGATGAGGCATGTTGGTCGGGATGGGAGTAGAGTTGATGGGGCATGTTGGTCGGGGTGGGACTAGTGTTGATGGGGCATGTTGGTCGGGGTGGGACTAGTGTAGATGGGTCGTGTTGGTCAGGGTGGGACTAGTGTAGACGGGGCATGTTGGTCGGGATGGAACTAGTTTAGATGTGGAATGATGGCCGGGGTGGGACTAGTATTGATGGGGCATGTTGGTCGGGGTGGGACTAGTGTGGATGGGTCGTGTTGGTCGGGTGGCACAAGTGTAGATGGGGTGTTGGTCGGGGTGGGGACTAGTGTAGACGGAGCATGTTGGTCGGGGTGGGACTAGTGTATATGGGGCATGTTGGTCGGTGTGGGACTAGTGTAGATGGGTCATGTTGGTCTGGTTGGGACTTGCGTAGATGGGGCATGTTGGTCGGGGTTAGACTAGTGTAGATGGGAATTGTTGGTCGGGATGGGACTAATGTAGATGGGACATGTTGGTGGGGCTGGGACTAGTATAGATGGGGCATATTGGTCGAGGTGGGACTAGTGTAGATGAGGCATGTTGGTTGGGATGGGACTAGTGTTGATGGGGCATGTTGGTCGGGGTGGGACTAGTGTTAATGGGGCATGTTGGTCGAGGTGGGACTAGTGTAGACGGGGCATGTTGGTCGGAGTGGGACTAGTGTAGATGGGGCATGTTGGTCGGGGTGGGACTAGTGTAGATGGGGCATGTTGGTCTAGTGGGAATAGTTTAGATGTGGCATGATGGTCAGGGGGGGACTATTGTTGATGGGGCATGTTGGTCGGGGTAGGACTAGTGTAGATGGGACATGTTGGTCGGAGTGGGACTAGTGTAGATGGGGCATGTTGGTCGGCGTGGGACTAGTGTAGGTGGGGCATGTTGGTCTAGTGGGAATAGTTTAGATGTGGCATGATGGTCAGGGGGGACTATTGTTGATGGGGCATGTTGGTCGAGGTAGGACTAGTGTAGATGGGGCATGTTGGTCGGGGTGGGACTAGTGTAGATGGGGCATGTTGGTCGGGGTGGGACTAGTGTAGATGGGGCATGTTGGTCGGGGTGGGTCTAGTGTAGATGGGTCATGTTGGTCGGGGTGGCACTAGTGTAGATGGGACATGTTGGTCAGGGTGCGACTAGTGTAGATGAGGCATGTTGGACGGGGTGGGACTAGTGTAGATGAGGCATGTTGGTCGCGTGGGACTAGTGTAGATGGGGCATGTTGGTCGTTGTGGGAGAGTGTAGATGGGGCATGTTGGTCGGGGTGGGTCTAGTGCAGATGGGTCATGTTGGTCGGGGTGGGACTAGTGTAGATGGGGCATGTTGGTTTGGGGCGGGACTGGTGTAGATGGGCATGTTGGTCGGGGTGAGACTAGTGTAGATGGGGTGTTGGTCGGGGTGGCACTAGTGTAGATGAGGCATATCGGTCGGGGTGGAACTAGTGTAGATGGGGAGTGTTGGTCGGGTGGGACTAGTTTAGATGTGGCATGATGGTCGGGGTGGGACTAGTGTTGATGGGGCATGTTGCTCGGGGTGGGACTAGTGTAGTTGGGCAGGTTGTTCGGGGTGGGACTAGTGTAGATGGGGCATGTTGGTCGGGGTGGGACTAGTATAGATGAGGCATGTTGGTCGGGTGGGACTAGTGTAGATGGGGCATGTTGGTCGTTGTGGGAGTAGTGTAGATGGGGCATGTTTGTCGGGTGGGTCTAGTGTAGATGGGTCATGTTGGTCGGGGTGGGACTAGTGTAGATGGGGCATGTTAGTCGGGTGAGACTAGTTTAGATATGGCATGATGGTCGGGGTGGAACAAGTGTTGATGGGGCATGTTGGTCGGGGTTAGCCTCGTGTAGATGTGACATGTTGGTCGGGGTGGCACAAGTGTAGATGAGGCATGTTGCTCGGGGTGGGACTAGTGTAGATGGGGTGTTGGTCGGGGTGGGACTAGTGTAGATGGGGCATGTTGGTCGGGGTGGGACTAGTGTAGATGGGGTGTTGGTCGGGGTGGGACTAGTGTAGATGAGGCATGTTGGTCGGGGTGGGACTAGTGTAGATGGGGCATGTTGGTCGGGGTGGGACTAGTGTAGATGGGGCATGTTGGTCGGGGTGGGTCTAGTGTAGATGGGTCATGTTGGTCGGGGTGGCACTAGTGTAGATGGGACATGTTGGTCAGGGTGCGACTAGTGTAGATGAGGCATGTTGGACGGGGTGGGACTAGTGTAGATGAGGCATGTTGGTCGGGTGGGACTAGTGTAGATGGGGCATGTTGGTCGTTGTGGGAGTAGTGTAGATGGGGCATGTTGGTCGGGGTGGGTCTAGTGTAGATGGGTCATGTTGGTCGGGGTGGAACTAGTGTAGATGGGGCATGTTGGTTGGGGCGGGACTGGTGTAGATGGGCATGTTGGTCGGGGTGAGACTAGTGTAGATGGGGTGTTGGTCGGGGTGGCACTAGTGTAGATGAGGCATGTCGGTCGGGGTGGGACTAGTGTAGATGGGGAGTGTTGGTCGGGTGGGACTAGTTTAGATGTGGCATGATGGTCGGGGTGGGACTAGTGTTGATGGGGCATGTTGCTCGGGGTGAGACTAGTGTAGATGGGGCAGGTTGTTCGGGGTGGGACTAGTGTAGATGGGGCATGTTGGTCGGGGTGGGACTAGTATAGATGAGGCATGTTGGTCGGGTGGGACTAGTGTAGATGGGGCATGTTGGTCGTTGTGGGAGTAGTGTAGATGGGGCATGTTGGTCGGGTGGGTCTAGTGTAGATGGGTCATGTTGGTCGGGGTGGGACTAGTGTAGATGGGGCATGTTAGTCGGGTGAGACTAGAATAGATATGGCATGATGGTCGGGGTGGAACAAGTGTTGATGGGGCATGTTGGTCGGGGTTAGCCTCGTGTAGATGTGACATGTTGGTCGGGGTGGCACAAGTGTAGATGAGGCATGTTGCTCGGGGTGGGACTAGTGTAGATGGGGTGTTGGTCGGGGTGGGACTAGTGTAGATGGGGCATGTTGGTCGGGGTGGGACTAGTGTAGATGGGGTGTTGGTCGGGGTGGGACTAGTGTAGATGAGGCATGTTGGTCGGGATGGGACTAGAGTTGATGGGGCATGTTGGTCGGGGTGGGACTAGTTTAGATGTGGAATGATGGCCGGGGTGGGACTAGTATTGATGGGGCATGTTGGTCGGGGTGGGACTAGTGTGGATGGGTCGTGTTGGTCGGGTGGGACAAGTGTAGATGGGGTGTTGGTCGGGGTGGGACTAGTGTAGACGGGGCATGTTGTTCGGGGTGGGAGTAGTGTAGATGGGGCAGGTTGTTCCGGGTGGGAATAGTGTAGATGGGGCATGTTGGTCGGGCTGGTAGAAGTGTAGATGGGACATGTTGGTCGGGTGGAAAGTAGTGTAGATAGGGCATGTTGGTCGGGGTGGGACTTGTGTAGATGGGGCATGTTGGTCGGGGTGAGACTAGTGTAGATGGGTCATGTTGGTCTGGTTGGGACGTGTGTAGATGGGGCATGTTGGTCGGGGTGAGACTAGTGTAGATGGGAATTGTTGGTCGGGATGGGACTAGTGTAGATGGGACGTGTTGGTGCGGCTGGGACTAGTATAGATGGGGCATGTTTGTCGGGGTGGGACTAGTGTAGATGCGGCATGTTGGTCGGGGTGGGACTAGTGTAGATGAGGCATGTTGGTTGGGATGGGACTAGTGTTGATGGGGCATGTTGGTCGGGGTGGGACTAGTTTATATGTGGCATGATGCTCGGGGTGGGACTAGTGTTAATGGGGTATGTGGTTTGGGTGGGACTGGTGTAGATCGGCATGTTGTTCGGGGTGACCCTAGTGTAGATGGGGTGTTGGTCGGGGTGGGACTAGTGTAGATGGGGCATGTTGGTCAGAGTGGGACTAGTGTAGATGGGGCATGTTGGTCGAGGTGGGACTAGTGTAGATGGGGCATGTTGGTCTAGTGGGAATAGTTTAGATGGGGCATGATGGTCAGGGGGGGGACTATTGTTGAAGGGGCAGGTTGGTCGGGTGGGACTAGTGTAGATGGGGCATGTTGGTCGTTGTGGGAGTAGTGTAGATGGGGCATGTTGGTCGGGGTGGGTCTAGTGTAGATGGGGCATGTTGGTTGGGGCGGGACTGGTGTAGATGGGCATGTTGGTCGGGGTGAGACTAGTGTAGATGGGGTGTTGGTGGGGGTGGCACTAGTGTAGATGAGGCATGTCGGTCGGGGTGGGACTAGTGTAGATGGGGAGTGTTGGTCGAGTGGGACTAGTTTAGATGTGGCATGATGGTCGGGGTGGAACTAGTGTTGATGGGGCATGTTGCTCGAGGTGGGACTAGTGTAGATGGGGCAGGTTGTTCGGGGTGGGACTAGTGTAGATGGGGTGTTGGTCGGGGTGGGACTAGTGTAGATGAGGCATGTTGGTCGGGATGGGACTAGAGTTGATGGGGCATGTTGGTCGGGATGGGACTAGTTTAGATGTGGCATGATGGTCGGGGTGGGACTAGTGTTGATGGGGCATGTTGGTCGGGGTGGGACTAGTGTAGATGGGTCGTGTTGGTCGGGGTGAGACTAGTGTAGAAGGGGTGTTGGTCGGGGTAGGACTAGTGTAGACGGGGCATGTTGGTCGGGATGGAACTAGTTTAGATGTGGAATGATGGCCGGGGTGGGACTAGTATTGATGGGGCATGTTGGTCGGGGTGGGACTAGTGTGGATGGTTCGTGTTGGTCGGGTGGGACAAGTGTAGATGGGGTGTTGGTCGGGGTGGGACTAGTGTAGACGGGGCATGTTGGTTGGGGTGGAACTAGTATAGATGGGGCGTGTTGGTCGGGGTGGCACTAGTGTAGATGGGGCATGTTGTTCGGGGTGGGAGTAGTGTAGATGGGGCATGTTGGTCGGGTGGGAAGTAGTGTAGATGGGGCATATTGGTCGGGGTGGGACTAATGTAGATGGGGCATGTTGGTCGGGGTACGACTAGTGTAGATGGGGCATGTTGGTCGGGGTGGGAGTAGCGTGGATGGGGCATGTTGGTCGGAGTGGGACTAGTGTAGATGGGGCATGTTGGTTGGGGTGGGTCTAGTGTAGATGGGGCATGTTGGTCTAGTGGGAATAGTTTAGATGTGGCATGTTGGTCGGCGTGCGACTAGTGTAGATGGGGCATGTTGGACGGGGTGGGACTAGTGTAGATGAGGCATGTTGGTCGGGTGGGACTAGTGTAGATGGGGCATGTTGGTCGTTGTGGGAGTAGTGTAGATGGGGCATGTTGGTCGGGGTGGGGCTAGTGTAGATGAGGCATGTCGGTCGGGTTGGGACTAGTGTAGATGGGGAGTGTTCGTCGGGTGGGACTAGTTTAGATGTGGCATGATGGTCGGGGTGGGACAAGTGTAGATGGGGCATGTTGCTCGGGGTGGGACATGTGTAGATGGGGCAGGTTGTTCGGGATGGGACTAGTGTTGATGGGGCATGTTGGTCGGGGTGGGACTAGTTTAGATGTGGCATGATGGTTTGGGTGGGACTAGTGTTGATGGGGCATGTTGGTCGGGGTGGGAAGTAGTGTAGATAGGGCATATTGGTCAGGGTGGGATTAATGTAGATGGGGTGTTGGCCGGGGTGCGACTAGTGTTGATGGGGCATGTTGTTCGGGGTGGGAGTAGTGTAGATGGGGCATGTTGGTCGGGTGGGAAGTAGTGTAGATGGGGCATATTGGTCGGGGTGGGACTAGTGTAGATGGGGTGTTGGTTGGGGTGGGACTAGTGTAGACCAGGCATGTTGGTCGGGGTGGAACTAGTTTAGATGTGGAATGATGGCCGGGGTGGGACTAGTGTTGATGGGGCATGTTGGTCGGGGTGGGACTAGTGTAGACGGGGCATGTTGTTCGGGGTGGGACTAGTGTAGATGGGGTGTTGGTCGGGGTGGGACTAGTGTAGACGGGGCATGTTGGTCGGGGTGGAACTAGTATAGATGGGGTGCGTTGGTCGGGGTGGCACTAGTGAAGATGGGGCATGTTGTTCGGGGTGGGAGTAGTGTAGATGGGGCATGTTGGTCGGTGTGGGTCTAATGTAGATGGGATGTTGGCCGGGGTGGGACTAGTGTAGGTGAGGCCTGTTGGTCGGGGTGGGATTAGTGTAGATGGGGCTTGTTGGGCGGGGTGAGGCTAGTGTAGATGGAGCATGTTGGTCGGTGTGGGCCTAGTGTAGATGGGTCATGTTGGTCGGGTGGGACTAGTGTAGATCGGGCATGTTAGTCAGGGTGGGGCATGTGTAGATGGGGCAAGTTGGTTGGGGTGGGGCTAGTGTAGATGGGGCATGTTAGTCAGGGTGGGGCCTGTGTAGATGGGGCATGTTGGTCGGGGTGGGACTAGTGTAGATGGGGCATGTTGGTCGGGGTGGGACGTGTAGATGGGGCATGTTGGTCGGGGTGAGACTTGTGTAGATGGGGCATGTTGGTCGGGGTGAGACTAGTGTAGATGGGGCATGTTGGTCGGGGTGGGACGTGTAGATGGGGCATGTTGGTCGGGGTGAGACTAGTGTAGATGGGACATGTTGGTCGGGATGGGACTAGTGGAGATGGGACATGTTGGTCCAGCTGGGACTAGTGTAGATGGGGCATGTTGGTCGGGATGGGACTAGTGTAGATGGGGCATGTTGGTCGGGGTGGGACTAGTGTAGATGGGGCATGTTGGTCGTGGTGGGACTAGTGTAGATGGGACATGTTGGTCGGGCTGGGACTGGTGTAGATGGGCATGTTGGTCGGGGCGAGGCTAGTGTAGATGGGGTGTTGGTCGGGATGGGACTAGTTTAGATGTGGCTTGATGGGCGGGGTGGGACTAGTGTAGATGGGGCATGTTGGTCGGTGTTAGCCTAGTGTAGATGGAGCATGTTGGTCGGGGTGGGACTAGTGTAGATGGGGCATGTTGGTCGGGGTGGGACTAATGTAGATGGGGTGTTGGCCGGGTTGGGACTGGTGTAGATGAGGCCCGTTGGTCGGGGTGGGTTTAGTGTAGATGGAGCTTGTTGGGCGGGGTGGCACTAGTGTAGATGGGACATGTTGGTCGGGTTGGAAATAGTGTAGATGGGTCATGTTCATCGGGGTGGGACTAATGTAGATGGGGTGTTGACCGGGGTGGGACTGGTGTAGATGAGGCCTGTTGGTCGGGGTGGGATTAGTGTAGATGGGGCTTGTTGGGCGCGGTGGCACTAATGTAGATGAGGCATGTTGGTCGGCGTGGGACTAGTGTAGATGCGGCATGTTGGTCGGAGTGGGACTAGTGTAGATGAGGCATGTTGTTAGGGGTGGGAAGTAGTGTAGATGGGGCATGTTGGTCGGGGTGGGACGTGTAGATGGGGTATGTTGGTCGGGGTGAGACTTGTGTAGATGGGGCATGTTGGTCGGGGTGAGACTAGTGTAGATGGGGCATGTTGGTCGGGATGGGACTGGTGTAGATGGGGCATGTTGGTCGGGGTGGGACTAATGTAGATGGGGTGTTGGCCGGGGTGGGACTGGTGTAGATGAGGCCTGTTGGTCGGGGTGGGACTAATGTAGATGGGGCTTGTTGGGCGGGGTGGCACTAGTGTAGATGGGGCCTGTTGGTCGGGGTGGGATTAGTGTAGATGGGGCTTGTTGGGCGGGGTGGCACTAGTGTAGATGGGGCATGTTGGTCGGGTTGGAAATACTGTAGATGGGGCATGTTCATCGGGGTGGGACTAATGTAGATGAGGTGTTGACCGGGGTGGGACTGGTGTAGATGAGGCCTGTTGGTCGGGGTGGGATTAGTGTAGATGGGGCTTGTTGGGCGCGGTGGCACTAATGTAGATGGGGCATGTTGGTCGGCGTGGGACTAGTGTAGATGCGGCATGTTGGTCGGAGTGGGACTAGTGTAGATGGGGCATGTTGGTCGGTGTGGGACTAGTGTAGATGAGGCATGTTGTTAGGGGTGGGAAGTAGTGTAGATGGGGCATGTTGGTTGGGGTGGGCCTTCTGTAGATTGGGCATGTTGTTAGGGGTGGTAAGTAGTGTAGATGGGGCATGTTGGTCGGGTGGGATTAGTGTACATGGGGCATGTTGGTCGGGTGGGACTAGTGTAGATGAGGCACGTTGGTCGGAGTGGGATTGTGTAGATGGGGCGTGTTGGTCGGGTGGGACTTATTTAGATGTGGCATGATGGTCGGGGTGGGACTAGTGTTGATGAGGCATGTTGGTCGGGGTTAGCCTAGTGTAGATGGGGCATGTTGGTCGGTGTGGGCCTATTGTAGATGGGGATGTTGGTCGGGAAGGGACTAGTGTGGATGGGATATGTTGGTTGGGGTGGGACTGGTGTAGATGGGCATGTTGGTCGGGGCGAGACTAGTGTAGATGGGGCATGTTGGTCGGGGTGGGACTGGTGTAGATGGTCGTGTTGGTCGGGATGGCACTAGTGTAGATGGGGCATGTTGGTCGGGGTGAGTCTAGTGTAGATGGGGCATGTTGGTCGGGGTGGGACTAGTGTAGATGGGGCATGTTGGTCGGGGCGGGGCTAGTGTAGATGGGGCATGTTGGTCGGGGTGGGACAAGTGTAGATGGGGCATGTTGGTCGGGGTGGGATTAGTGTACATGGGGCATGTTGGTCGGGTTGGAAATAGTGTAGATGGGGCATGTTGGTCGGGGTGGGACTAATGTAGATGTGGTGTTGGCAGGGGTGGGACTAGTGTAGATGAGGCCTGTTGGTCGGGGTGGCACTAGTGTAGATGGGGCATGTTGGTCGGGGTGGGACTAGTGTAGATGGGGCATGTTGGTCGGGGTGGGACTAGTGTAGATGAGGCCTGTTGGTCGGGGTGGCACTAGTGTAGATGGGGCATGTTGGTCGGGGTGGGACTAGTGTAGATGGGGCATGTTGGTCGGGTTGGAAATAGTGTAGATGGGGCTTGTTGGGCTTGGTGAGACAAGTGTAGATGGGGCATGTTGGTCGGAGTGGGACCAGTGTAGATGGGGCATGTTGGTCGGGGTGGGAATAGTGTAGATGGGGCATGTTGGTCGGGGTGGGACTAGTGTAGAAGGGGTTTGTTTGTCGTGGTGGGATTAGTGTAGATGGGGCATGTTGGTCGGGGTGGGTCTAGTGTAGATGGGTCATGTTGGTCTGGGTGGGACTAGTGTAGATGTGGCATGATGGTCGTGGAGGGACTAGTGTAGAGGGGGCAAGTTGGTTGGGGTGGGCCTAGTGTAGATGAGGCATGTTGGTCGGCGTGAGACTAGTGTAGATGGGGTGTTGGTCGGGTGGGACTAGTGTAGATGAGGCATGTTGGTCGGAGTGGGATTGTGTAGATGGGGCGTGTTGGTCGGGTGGGACTTATTTAAAAGTGGCATGATGGTCGGGGTGGGACTAGTGTTGATGGGGCATGTTGGTCAGGGTTAGCCTAGTGTAGATGGGGCATGTTGGTCGGGGTGGTCCTAGTGTAGATGGGGCATGTTGGTCGGGGTGGGACTAGTGTGGATGGGATATGTTGGTTGGGGTGAGACTGGTGTAGATGGGCATGTTGGTCGGGGTGAGACTAGTGTAGATGGGGCATGTTGGTCGGGGTGGGACTGGTGTAGATGGTCGTGTTGGTCGGGATGGCACTAGTGTAGATGGGGCATGTTGGTCGGGGAGAGTCTAGTGTAGATGGGGCATGTTGGTCGGGGTGGGACTAGTGTAGATGGGGCATGTTGGTCGGGCGGGGCTAGTGTAAATGGGGCATGTTGGTTGGGGTGGGACAAGTGTAGATGGGGCATGTTGGTCGGGGTGGTATCAGTGTACATGGGGCATGTTGGTCGGGTTGGAAATAGTGTAGATGGGGCATGTTGGTCTGGGGGGGACTAATGTAGATGGGGTGTTGGCTGGGGTGGGACTAGTGTAGATGAGGCCTGTTGGTCGGGGTGGCACTAGTGTAGATGGGGCATGTTGCACGGGGTGGGACTAGTGTAGATGGGGCATGTTGGTCGGGTTGGAAATAGTGTAGATGGGGCATGTTGGTCGGGGTGGGACTGGTGTAGATGGTCGTGTTGGTCGGGATGGCACTAGTGTAGATGGGGCATGTTGGTCGGGATGAGTCTAGTGTAGATGGGGCATATTGGTCGCGGTGGGACTAGTGTAGATGGGGCATGTTGGTCGGGGCGGGGCAAGTGTAGATGGGGCATGTTGGTCGGGGTGGGACACGTGTAGATGGGGCATGTTGGTCGGGGTGGGATTAGTGTTCATGGGGCATGTTGGTCGGGTTGGAAATAGTGTAGATGGGGCATGTTGGTCGGGGTGGGACTAATGTAGATGGGGTGTTGCCTGGGGTGGGACTAGTGTAGATGAGGCCTGTTGGTCGGGGTGGCACTAGTGTAGATGGGGCATGTTGGTCGGGGTGGGACTAGTGTAGATGGGGCATGTTGGTCCGGTTGGAAATAGTGTAGATGGGGCTTGTTGGGCTTGGTGAGACTAGTGTAGATGGGGCATGTTGGTCGGAGTGGGACCAGTGTAGATGGGGCATGTTGGTCGGGGTGGGAATAGTGTAGATGGGGCATGTTGGCCGGGGTGGGACTAGTGTAGAAGGGGTTTGTTTGTCGTGGTGGGATTAGTGTAGATGGGGCATGTTGGTCGGGGTGGGTCTAGTGTAGATGGGTCATGTTGGTCTGGGTGGGACTAGTGTAGAAGTGGCATGATGGTCGTTGAGGGACTATTGTAGAGGGGGCAAGTTGGTTGGGGTGGGCCTAGTGTAGATGAGGCATGTTGGTCGGCGTGAGACTAGTGTAGATGGGGTGTTGGTCGGGTGGGACTAGTGTAGATGAGGCATGTTGGTCGGAGTGGGATTGTGTAGATTGGGCGTCTTGGTCGGGTGGGACTTATTTAGAAGTGGCATGATGGTCGGGGTGGGACTAGTGTTGATGGGGCATGTTGGTCAGGGTTAGCCTAGTGTAGATGGGACATGTTGGTCGGGGTGGTCCTAGTGTAGATGGGGCATGTTGGTCAGGGTGCGACTAGTGTAGATGGGGCATGTTGGACGGGGTGGGACTAGTGCAGATGAGGCATGTTGGTCGGGTGGGACTAGTGTAGATGGGGCATGTTGGTCGTTGTGGGAAAAGTGTAGATGCGGCATGTTGGTCGGGGTGGGTCTAGTGTAGATGGGTCATGTTGGTCGGCGTGGGACTAGTGAAGATGGGGCATGTTAGTCGGGTGAGACTAGTTTAGATATGGCATGATGGTCGGGGTGGAACAAGTGTTGATGGGGCATGTTGGTCGGGGTTAGCCTCGTGTAGATGAGGCATGTTGGTCGGGTGGGACTAGTGTAGATGGGGCATGTTGGTTGGGGCGGGACTGGTGTAGATGGGCATGTTGGTCGGGGTGGGACTAGTGTAGATGGGGTTTGTTGGTTGGGGTGGGACTAGTGAAGATGGGGCATGTTGGTTGGGGTGGGCCTTGTGTAGATGGGGCATGTTGGTCGGGGTGGGTCTAGTGTAGATGGGTCATGTTGGTCTGGTTGGGACTTGTGTAGATGGGGCATGTTGGTCGGGGTTAGACTAGTGTAGATGGGAATTGTTGGTCGGGATGGGACTAATGTAGATGGGACATGTTGGTGGGGCTGGGACTAGTATAGATGGGGCATATTGGTCGGGGTGGGACTAGTGTAGATGAGGCATGTTGGTTGGGATGGGACTAGTGTTGATGGGGCATGTTGGTCGGGGTGGGACTAGTGTTAATGGGGCATGTTGGTCGGGGTGGGACTAGTGTAGACGGGGCATGTTGGTCGGAGTGGGACTAGTGTAGATGGGGCATGTTGGTCGGGGTGGGACTAGTGTAGATGGGGCATGTTGGTCTAGTGGGAATAGTTTAGATGTGGCATGATGGTCAGGGGGGGACTATTGTTGATGGGGCATGTTGGTCGGGGTAGGACTAGTGTAGATGGGGCATGTTGGTCGGAGTGGGACTAGTGTAGATGGGGCATGTTGGTCGGGGTGGGACTAGTGTAGATGGGGCATGTTGGTCTAGTGGGAATAGTTTAGATGTGGCATGATGGTCAGGGGGGGGACTATTGTTGATGGGGCATGTTGGTCGGGGTAGGACTAGTGTAGATGGGGCATGTTGGTCGGGGTGGGACTAGTGTAGATGGGGCATGTTGGTCGGGGTGGGACTAGTGTAGATGGGGCATGTTGGTCAGGGTGCGACTAGTGTAGATGAGGCATGTTGGACGGGGTGGGACTAGTGTACATGAGGCATGTTGGTCGGGTGGGACTAGTGTAGATGGGGCATGTTGGTCGTTGTGGGAGTAGTGTAGATGGGGCATGTTGGTCGGGGTGGGTCTAGTGTAGATGGGTCATGTTGGTCGGGGTGGGACTAGTGTAGATGGGGCAGGTTGGTTGGGGCGGGACTTGTGTAGATGGGCATGTTGGTCGGGGTGAGACTAGTGTAGATGGGGTGTTGGTCGGGGTGGCACTAGTGTAGATGAGGCATGTAGGTCGGGGTGGGACTAGTGTAGATGGGGAGTGTTGGTCGGGTGGGACTAGTTTAGATGTGGCATGATGGTCGGGGTGGGGCTAGTGTTGATGGGGCATGTTGCTCGGGGTGGGACTAGTGTAGATGGGGCAGGTTGTTCGGGGTGGGACTAGTGTAGATGGGGCATGTTGGTCGGGGTGGGACTAGTATAGATGAGGCATGTTGGTCGGGTGGGACTAGTGTAGATGGGGCATGTTGGTCGTTGTGGGAGTAGTGTAGATGGGGCATGTTGGTCGGGGTGGGTCTAGTGTAGATGGGTCATGTTGGTCGGGGTGGGACTAGTGTAGATGGGGCATGTTAGTCGGGTGGGACTAGTTTAGATATGGCATGATGGTCGGGGTGGAACAAGTGTTGATGGGGCATGTTGGTCGGGGTTAGCCTCGTGTAGATGTGACATGTTGGTCGGGGTGGCACAAGTGTAGATGAGGCATGTTGCTCGGGGTGGGACTAGTGTAGATGGGGTGTTGGTCGGGGTGGGACTAGTGTAGATGGGGCATGTTGGTCGGGGTGGGACTAGTGTAGATGGGGTGTTGGTCGGGGTGGGACTAGTGTAGATGAGGCATGTTGGTTGGGGTGGGCCTTGTGTAGATGGGGCATGTTGGTCGGGGTGGGTCTAGTGTAGATGGGTCATGTTGGTCTGGTTGGGACGTGTGTAGATGGGGCATGTTGGTCGGGGTGAGACTAGTGTAGATGGGAATTGTTGGTCGGGATGGGACTAGTGTAGATGGGACGTGTTGGTGCGGCTGGGACTAGTATAGATGGGGCATGTTGGTCGGGGTGGGACTAGTGTAGATGCGGCATGTTGGTCGGGGTGGGACTAGTGTAGATGAGGCATGTTGGTTGGGATGGGACTAGTGTTGATGGGGCATGTTGGTCGGGGTGGGACTAGTTTATATGTGGCATGATGCTCGGGGTGGGACTAGTGTTAATGGGGTATGTGGTTGGGGTGGGACTGGTGTAGATCGGCATGTTGTTCGGGGTGACCCTAGTGTAGATGGGGTGTTGGTCGGGGTGGGACTAGTGTAGATGGGGCATGTTGGTCAGAGTGGGACTAGTGTAGATGGGGCATGTTGGTCGAGGTGGGACTAGTGTAGATGGGGCATGTTGGTCTAGTGGGAATAGTTTAGATGGGGCATGATGGTCAGGGGGGGACTATTGTTGATGGGGCAGGTTGGTCGTGGTAGGACTAGTGTAGATGGGGCGTGTTGGTCGGGGTGGGACTAGTGTAGATGGGGCATGTTGGTCAGGGTGGGCCTAGTGTAGATGGGGCATGTTGGTCGGGGTGGGCCTAGTGTAGATGGGTCATGTTGGTCGGGGTGGCACTAGTGTAGATCGGGCATGTTGGTCAGGGTGCGACTAGTGTAGATGGGGCATGTTGGACGGGGTGGGACTAGTGTAGATGAGGCATGTTGGTCGGGTGGGACTAGTGTAGATGGGGCATGTTGGTCGTTGTGGGAGTAGTGTAGATGGGGCATGTTGGTCGGGGTGGGTCTAGTGTAGATGGGGCATGTTGGTCGGGGTGGGTCTAGTGTAGATGGGGCATGTTGGTTGGGGCGGGACTGGTGTAGATGGGCATGTTGGTCGGGGTGAGACTAGTGTAGATGGGGTGTTGGTCGGGGTGGCACTAGTGTAGATGAGGCATGTCGGTCGGGGTGGGACTAGTGTAGATGGGGAGTGTTGGTCGGGTGGGACTAGTTTAGATGTGGCATGATGGTCGGGGTGGAACTAGTGTTGATGGGGCATGTTGCTCGAGGTGGGACTAGTGTAGATGGGGCAGGTTGTTCGGGGTGGGACTAGTGTAGATGGGGTGTTGGTCGGGGTGGGACTAGTGTAGATGAGGCATGTTGGTCGGGATGGGACTAGAGTTGATGGGGCATGTTGGTCGGGATGGGACTAGTTTAGATGTGGCATGATGGTCGGGGTGGGATTAGTGTTGATGGGGCATGTTGGTCGGGGTGGGACTAGTGTAGATGGGTCGTGTTGGTCGGGGTGGGACTAGTGTAGAAGGGGTGTTGGTCGGGGTAGGACTAGTGTAGACGAGGCATGTTGGTCGGGATGGAACTAGTTTAGATGTGGAATGATGGCCGGGATGGGACTAGTATTGATGGGGCATGTTGGTCGGGGTGGGACTAGTGTAGATGGGGCATATTGGTCGGGGTGGGACTAATGTAGATGGGGTGTTGGCCGGGGTGGGACTAGTGTAGGTGAGGCCTGTTGGTCGGGGTGGGACTAGTGTAGATGGGGTGTTGGTCGGGGTACGACTAGTGTAGATGGGGCATGTTGGTCGGGGTGGGAGTAGCGTGGATGGGGCATGTTGGTCGGAGTGGGACTAGTGGAGATGGGGCATGTTGTTCTAGTGGGAATAGTTTAGATGTGGCATGATGGTCAGGGTGGGACTATTGTTGATGGGGCATGTTGGTCGGGGTACGACTAGTGTAGATGGGGCATGTTGGTCGGGGTGGGAGTAGCGTGGATGGGGCATGTTGGTCGGAGTGGGACAAGTGTAGATGAGGCATGTTGGTTGGGGTGGGTCTAGTGTAGATGGGTCATGTTGGTCGGGGTGGCACTAGTGTAGATGGGGCATGTTGGTCGGCGTGCGACTAGTGTAGATGGGGCATGTTGGACGGGGTGGGACTAGTGTAGATGAGGCATGTTGGTCGGGTGGGACTAGTGTAGATGGGGCATGTTGGTCGTTGTGGGAGTAGTGTAGATTGGGCATGTTGGTCGGGGTGGGACATGTGTAGATGGGCAGGTTGTTCGGGATGGGACTAGTGTTGATGGGGCATGTTGGTCGGGATGGAACTAGTTTAGATGTGGAATGATGGCCAGGGTGGGACTAGTGTTGATGGGGCATGTTGGTCGGGGTGGGACTAGTGTAGATGGGTCGTGTTGGTAGGGGTGGGACTAGTGTAGATGGGGTGTTGGTCGGGGTGGGACTAGTGTAGACGGGGCATGTTGGTCGGGGTGGAACTAGTGTAGATGGGGCGTGTTGGTCGGGGTGGCACTAGTGTAGATGGGGCATGTTGTTCGGGGTGGGAAGTAGTGTAGATAGGGCATATTGGTCAGGGTGGGATTAATGTAGATGGGGTGTTGGCCGGGGTGCGACTAGTGTTGATGGGGCATGTTGTTCGGGGTGGGAAGTAGTGTAAATCGGGCATATTGGTCGGGGTGGGACTAGTGTAGATGGGGTGTTGGTTGGGGTGGGACTGGTGTAGACCGGGCATGTTGGTCGGGGTGGAACTAGTTTAGATGTGGAATGATGGCCGGGGTGGGACTAGTGTTGATGGGGCATGTTGGTCGGGGTGGGACTAGTGTAGATGGGTCGTGTTGTTCGGGGTGGGACTAGTGTAGATGGGGTGTTGGTCGGGGTGGGACTAGTGTAGACGGGGCATGTTGGTCGGGGTGGAACTAGTATAGATGGGGTGCGTTGGTCGGGGTGGCACTAGTGAAGATGGGGCATGTTGTTCGGGGTGGGAGTAGTGTAGATGGGGCACGTTGGTCGGTGTGGGTCTAATGTAGATGGGATGTTGGCCGGGGTGGGACTAGTGTAGGTGAGGCCTGTTGGTCGGGGTGGGATTAGTGTAGATGGGGCTTGTTGGGCGGGGTGAGGCTAGTGTAGATGGAGCATGTTGGTCGGTGTGGGTCTAGTGTAGATGGGTCAAGTTGGTCGGGTGGGACTAGTGTAGATCGGGCATGTTAGTCAGGGTGGGGCATGTGTAGATGGGGCAAGTTGGTTGGGGTGGGGCTAGTGTAGATAGGGCATGTTAGTCAGGGTGGGGCCTGTGTAGATGGGGCATGTTGGTCGGGGTGGGACTAGTGTAGATGGGGCATGTTGGTCGGGGTGGGACGTGTAGATGGGGCATGTTGGTCGGGGTGAGACTTGTGTAGATGGGGCATGTTGGTCGGGGTGAGACTAGTGTAGATGGGGCATGTTGGTCGGGGTGGGACGTGTAGATGGGGCATGTTGGTCGGGGTGAGACTAGTGTAGATGGGACATGTTGGTCGGGATGGGACTAGTGGAGATGGGACATGTTGGTCGAGCTGGGACTAGTGTAGATGGGGCATGTTGGTCGGGATGGGACTAGTGTAGATGGGGCATGTTGGTCGGGGTGGGACTAGTGTAGATGGGGCATGTTGGTCGTGGTGGGACTAGTGTAGATGGGACATGTTGGTCGGGCTGGGACTGGTGTAGATGGGCATGTTGGTCGGGGTGAGGCTAGTGTAGATGGGGTGTTGGTCGGGATGGGACTAGTTTAGATGTGGCTTGATGGGCGGGGTGGGACTAGTGTAGATGGGGCATGTTGGTCGGGGTTAGCCTAGTGTAGATGGAGCATGTTGGTCGGGGTGGGACTAGTGTAGATGGGGCATGTTGGTCGGGGTGGGACTAATGTAGATGGGGTGTTGGCCGGGGTGGGACTGGTGTAGATGAGGCCTGTTGGTCGGGGTGGGATTAGTGTAGATGGGGCTTGTTGGGCGGGGTGGCACTAGTGTAGATGGGGCATGTTGGTCGGGTTGGAAATAGTGTAGATGGGTCATGTTCATCGGGGTGGGACTAATGTAGATGGGGTGTTGACCGGGGTGGGACTGGTGTAGATGAGGCCTGTTGGTCGGGTTGGGATTAGTGTAGATGGGGCTTGTTGGGCGCGGTGGCACTAATGTAGATGGGGCATGTTGGTCGGCGTGGGACTAGTGTAGATGCGGCATGTTGGTCGGAGTGGGACTAGTGTAGATGGGGCATGTTGGTCGGTGTGGGACTTGTGTAGATGAGGCATGTTGTTATGGGTGGGAAGTAGTGTAGATGGGGCATGTTGGTCGGGGTGGGACGTGTAGATGGGGCATGTTGGTCGGGGTGAGACTTGTGTAGATGGGGCATGTTGGTCGGGGTGAGACTAGTGTAGATGGGGCATGTTGGTCGGGGTGGGACGTGTAGATGGGGCATGTTGGTCGGGGTGAGACTAGTGTAGATGGGACATGTTGGTCGGGATGGGACTAGTGGAGATGGGACATGTTGGTCGAGCTGGGACTAGTGTAGATGGGGCATGTTGGTCGGGATGGGACTAGTGTAGATGGGGCATGTTGGTCGGGGTGGGACTAGTGTAGATGGGGCATGTTGGTCGTGGTGGGACTAGTGTAGCTGGGACATGTTGGTCGGGCTGGGACTGGTGTAGATGGGCATGTTGGTCGGGGTGAGGCTAGTGTAGATGGGGTGTTGGTCGGGATGGGACTAGTTTAGATGGAGCATGTTGGTCGGGGTGGGACTAGTGTAGATGGGGCATGTTGGTCGGGGTGGGACTAATGTAGATGGGGTGTTGGCCGGGGTGGGACTGGTGTAGATGAGGCCTGTTGGTCGGGGTGGGATTAGTGTAGATGGGGCTTGTTGGGCGCGGTGGCACTAATGTAGATGGGGCATGTTGGTCGGCGTGGGACTAGTGTAGATGCGGCATGTTGGTCGGAGTGGGACTAGTGTAGATGGGGCATGTTGGTCGGTGTGGGACTAGTGTAGATGAGGCATGTTGTTAGGGGTGGGAAGTAGTGTAGATGGGGCATGTTGGTTGGGGTGGGCCTTCTGTAGATTGGGCATGTTGTTAGGGGTGGTAAGTAGTGTAGATGGGGCATGTTGGTCGGGTGGGACTAGTGTACATGGGGCATGTTGGTCGGGTGGGACTAGTGTAGATGAGGCACGTTGGTCGGAGTGGGATTGTGTAGATGGGGCGTGTTGGCCGGGTGGGACTGATTTAGATGTGGCATGATGGTCGGGGTGGGACTAGTGTTGATGAGGCATGTTGGTCGGGGTTAGCCTAGTGTAGATGGGGCATGTTGGTCGGGGTGGGCCTATTGTAGATGGGGATGTTGGTCGGGAAGGAACTAGTGTGGATGGGATATGTTGGTTGGGGTGGGACTGGTGTAGATGGGCATGTTGGTCGGGGCGAGACTAGTGTAGATGGGGCATGTTGGTCGGGGTGGGACTGGTGTAGATGGTCGTGTTGGTCGGGATGGCACTAGTGTAGATGGGGCATGTTGGTCGGGGTGAGTCTAGTGTAGATGGGGCATGTTGGTCGGGGTGGGACTAGTGTAGATGGGGCATGTTGGTCGGGGCGGGGCTAGTGTAGATGGGGCATGTTGGTCGGGGTGGGACAAGTGTAGATGGGGCATGTTGGTCGGGGTGGGATTAGTGTACATGGGGCATGTTGGTCGGGTTGGAAATAGTGTAGATGGGGCATGTTGGTCGGGGTGGGACTAATGTAGATGTGGTGTTGGCAGGGGTGGGACTAGTGTAGATGAGGCCTGTTGGTCGGGGTGGCACTAGTGTAGATGGGGCATGTTGGTCGGGGTGGGACTAGTGTAGATGGGGCATGTTGGTCGGGTTGGAAATAGTGTAGATGGGGCTTGTTGGGCTTGGTGAGACAAGTGTAGATGGGGCATGTTGGTCGGAGTGGGACCAGTGTAGATGGGGCATGTTGGTCGGGGTGGGAATAGTGTAGATGGGGCATGTTGGTCGGGGTGGGACTAGTGTAGAAGGGGTTTGTTTGTCGTGGTGGGATTAGTGTAGATGGGGCATGTTGGTCGGGGTGGGTCTAGTGTAGATGGGTCATGTTGGTCTGGGTGGGACTAGTGTAGATGTGGCATGATGGTCGTGGAGGGACTAGTGTAGAGGGGGCAAGTTGGTTGGGGTGGGCCTAGTGTAGATGAGGCATGTTGGTCGGCGTGAGACTAGTGTAGATGGGGCATGTTGGTCGGAGTGGGATTGTGTAGATGGGGCGTGTTGGTCGGGTGGGACTTATTTAAAAGTGGCATGATGGTCGGGGTGGGACTAGTGTTGATGGGGCATGTTGGTCAGGGTTAGCCTAGTGTAGATGGGGCATGTTGGTCGGGGTGGTCCTAGTGTAGATGGGGCATGTTGGTCGGGGTGGGACTAGTGTGGATGGGATATGTTGGTTGGGGTGGGACTGGTGTAGATGGGCATGTTGGTCGGGGTGAGACTAGTGTAGATGGGGCATGTTGGTCGGGGTGGGACTGGTGTAGATGGTCGTGTTGGTCGGGATGGCACTAGTGTAGATGGGGCATGTTGGTCGGGGAGAGTCTAGTGTAGATGGGGCATGTTGGTCGGGGTGGGACTAGTGTAGATGGGGCATGTTGGTCGGACGGGGCTAGTGTAAATGGGGCATGTTGGTTGGGGTGGGACAAGTGTAGATGGGGCATGTTGGTCGGGGTGGTATTAGTGTACATGGGGCATGTTGGTCGGGTTGGAAATAGTGTAGATGGGGCATGTTGGTCGGGCTGGGACTAATGTAGATGGGGTTTTGGCCGGGGTGGGACTAGTGTAGATGAGGCCTGTTGGTCGGGGTGGCACTAGTGCAGATGGGGCATGTTGCACGGGGTGGGACTAGTGTAGATGGGGCATGTTGGTCGGGTTGGAAATAGTGTAGATGGGGCATGTTGGTCCGGGTGGGACTAATGTAGATGGGGTGTTAGCCGGGGTGAGACAAGTGTAGATGAGGTCTGTTGGTCGGGGTGGGATTAGTGTAGATGGGGCTTGTTGGGCGGGCTGAGACTAGTGTAAATGGGGCATGTTGGTCGGAGTGGGACCAGTGTAGATGGGGCATGTTGGTCGGGGTGGGACTAGTGTGGATGGGATATGTTGGTTGGGGTGGGACTGGTGTAGATGGGCATGTTGGTCGGGGTGAGACTAGTGGAGATGGGGCATGTTGGTCGGAGTGGGACTGGTGTAGATGGTCGTGTTGGTCGGGATGGCACTAGTGTAGATGGGGCATGTTGGTCGGGGAGAGTCTAGTGTAGATGGGGCATGTTGGTCGGGGTGGGACTAGTGTAGATGGGGCATGTTGGTCGGGTGGGCCTAGTGTAAATGGGGATGTTGGTTGGGGTGGGACAAGTGTAGATGGGGCATGTTGGTCGGGGTGGTATTAGTGTACATGGGGCATGTTGGTCGGGTTGGAAATAGTGTAGATGGGGCATGTTGGTCGGGGTGGGACTAATGTAGATGGGGTGTTGGCCGGGGTGGGACTAGTGTAGATGAGGCCTGTTGGTCGGGGTGGCACTAGTGTAGATGGGGCATGTTGCACGAGGTGGGACTAGTGTAGATAGGGCATGTTGGTCGGGTTGGAAATAGTGTAGATGGGGCATGTTGGTCCGGGTGGGACTAATGTAGATGGGGTGTTAGCCGGGGTGGGACAAGTGTAGATGAGGTCTGTTGGTCGGGGTGGGATTAGTGTAGATGGGGCTTGTTGGGCGGGCTGAGACTAGTGTAGATGGGGCATGTTGGTCGGAGTGGGACCAGTGTAGATGGGGCATGTTGGTCGGGGTGGGAATAGTGTAGATGGGGCATGTTGGTCAGTGTGGGAGTAGTGTAGAAGGGGTTTGTTTGTCGTGGTGGGACTAGTGTAGATGGGGCATGTTGGTCGGGGTGGGTCTAGTGTAGATGTGGCATGATGGTCGTGGAGGGACTAGTGTAGAGGGGGCAAGTTGGTTGGGGTGGGCCTAGTGTAGATGGGACATGTTGGTCGGGGTGGGACTAGTGTAGATGGGGCATGTTGGTCGGGGTGAGACTAGTGTAGATGGGGCATGTTGGTCTGGGTGGGACTGTTGTAGAAGGGGCATGTTGCACGGGGTGGGACTAGTGTAGATGGGGCATGTTGGTCGGGTTGGAAATAGTGTAGATGGGGCATGTTGTCCGGGTGGGTCTAATGTAGATGGGGTGTTAGCCGGGGTGGGACAAGTGTAGATGAGGTCTGTTGGTCGGGCTGGGATTAGTGTAGATGGGGCTTGTGGGGCGGGCTGAGACTAGTGTAGATGGGGCATGTTGGTCGGAGTGGGACCAGTGTAGATGGGGCATGTTGGTCGGGGTGGGACTAGTGTGGATGGGATATGTTGGTTGGGGTGGGACTGGTGTAGATGGGCATGTTGGTCGGGGTGAGACTAGTGTAGATGGGGCATGTTGGTCGGGGTGGGACTGGTGTAGATGGTCGTGTTGGTCGGGATGGCACTAGTGTAGATGGGGCATGTTGGTCGGGGAGAGTCTAGTGTAGATGGGGCATGTTGGTCGGGGTGGGACTAGTGTAGATGGGGCATGTTGGTCGGGTGGGCCTAGTGTAAATGGGGCATGTTGGTTGGGGTGGGACAAGTGTAGATGGGGCATGTTGGTCGGGGTGGTATTAGTGTACATGGGGCATGCTGGTCGGGTTGGAAATAGTGTAGATGAGGCATGTTGGTCGGGGTGGGACTAATGTAGATGGGGTGTTGGCCGGGGTGGGACCAGTGTAGATGATGCCTGTTGGTCGGGGTGGCACTAGTGTAGATGGGGCATGTTGCACGGGGTGGGACTAGTGTAGATGGGGCATGTTGGTCGGGTTGGAAATAGTGTAGATGGGGCATGTTGGTCCGGGTGGGACTAATGTAGATGGGGTGTTAGCCGGGGTGGGCCAAGTGTAGATGAGGTCTGTTGGTCGGGTGGGATTAGTGTAGATGGGGCATGTTGGTCGGAGTGGGACCAGTGTAGATGGGGCATGTTGGTCGGGGTGGGAATAGTGTACATGGGGCATGTTGGTCGGTGTGGGACTAGTGTAGAAGGGGTTTGTTTGTCGTGGTGGGACTAGTGTAGATGGGGCATGTTGGTCGGGGTGGGTCTAGTGTAGATGGGTCATGTTGGTCTGGGTGGGACTAGTGTAGATGTGGCATGATGGTCGTGGAGGGACTAGTGTAGAGGGGGCAAGTTGGTTGGGGTGGGCCTAGTGTAGATGGGACATGTTGGTCGAGGTGGGACTAGTGTAAATGGGGCATGTTGGTCGGGGTGGGACGTGTAGATAGGGCATGTTGGTCGGGGTGAGACTAGTGTAGATGGGGCATGTTGGTCGGGGTGAGACTAGTGTAGATGGGGCATGTTGGTCTGGGTGGGACTGTTGTAGAAGGGGCATGTTGGTCGGGGTGGGAGTAGTGTGGATGGGGCATGTTGGTCGAGGTGGGCCGTGCAGATGGGGCATGTGGTCGGGGTAGGACTAGTGTAGATGGAGCATGTTGGTCGGGGTGGGACTAATGTAGATGCGGCACGTTGGTTGGGGTGGGACTAGTGTAGATGGGGCATGTTGGTCGGGGTGAGACTAGTGTGGATGGGGCATGTTGGACGGGGTGGGACTAGTGTAGATGGTCGTGTTGGCCGGGGTGGCACTAGTGTAGATGCGGCATGTTTTTCGGAGTGGGACTAGTGTAGATGGGGCTTGTTGGTCGTGGTGGGATTAGTGTAGATGGGGCATGTTGGTCGGGTGGGACTAGTGTAGATGGGGCTTGTTGGTCGGGTGGGACTAGTGTAGATGGGGCATGTTTGTCGGGTGGGACTGGTGTAGATGGGGCATGTTGGTAGGGGTAGGACTAGTGTAGATGGAGCATGTCTGTCGGGGTGAGTCTAGTATAGATGGGTCATGTTGGTCGGGGTGGGACTAGTGAAGATGGTGCATATTGGGCGGGGTGAGACTAGTGTAGATGGGGCATGTTTGTCGAGGTGGGACTAGTGTAGATGGGGCATGTTGGGCGGGGAGGGACTAATGAAGGTAGGGCATGTCGGTCGGGGTGGGACTAGTGTAGATGGGGCATGTTGGTCGGGGTGGGACTAGTGTAGATGGGGCATGTTGGTCTGGGTGGGACTGTTGTAGATGGGGCATGTTGCTCGGGGTGGGACTAGTGTGGATGGGGCATGTTGGTCGAGGTGGGCCGTGTAGATGGGGCATGCGGTCGGGGAGGACTAGTGTAGATGGAGCATGTTGGTCGGGGTGGGACTAGTGTTGATGGGACATGTTGGTCGGGGTGGGACTAATGTAGATGCGGCACGTTGGTTGGGGTGGGACTAGTGTAGATGGGGCATGTTGGTTGGGGTAGGACTAGTGTAGATGGGGCATGTTGGTCGGGGTGGGACTAATGTAGATGGTCGTGTTGCTCGGGGTGGCACTAGTGTAGATGGGGCATGTTGTTCGGAGTGGGACTAGTGTAGATGGGGCTTGTTGGTCGTGGTGGGACTAGTGTAGATGGGGCATGTTGGTAGGAGTGGGAGTAGGGTAGATGGGACATGGTGGTCGGGTGGGACTAGTGTAGATGGGGCTTGTTGGTTGGGTGGGACTAGTGTAGATGGGGCATGTTGGTCAGGGTGGGACTAGTGTAGATGGGGCATGTTGGTCGGGGTGGGCCTAGTGTAGGTGGTTCATGTTGGTCGGGGTGAGACTAGTGTTCATGGGGCATGTTGGTCGGGGTGGGATTAATGTAGATGGGGTGATGGCTGGGGTGGTGGGACTAGTGTAGATGGGACATGTTGGCCGGGTGAGTCTAGTATAGATGGGTCATGTTGTTCGGGGTGGGACTAGTGTAGATGGGGCATGTTGGTCGGGGTGGGACTAGTATAGATGGGTCATGTTGGTCGGGGTGGGACTAGTGAAGATGGGGCATGTTGGGCGGGGTGGGACTAGTGTAAATGGGGCATGTTGGTCGGGGTGGTACCAGAGTAGATGGGGCATGTTGGGCGGGGAGGGACTAGTGAAGATGGGGCATGTTGTTCGGAGTGTGACTAGTGAAGATGGGGCATGTCGGTCGGGGTGGGACTAGTGTAGATGGGGCATGTTGGTCGAGGTGGGCCGTGTAGATGGGGCATGTGGACGGGGTAGGACTAGTGTAGATGGAGCATGTTGGTCGGGGTGGGACTAGTGTAGATGGGACATGTTGGTCGGGGTAGGACTAGTGTAGTTGGGTCATGTTGGTCGGGGTGGGAATAGCATAGATGGGGCACGTTAGTCGACGTGGGGCTTGTGTATATTAGGGCATGTTGGTCGGGATGGGACTAGTGTAGATGGGGCATGTTGATCGGCGTGGGACTAGTGTAGATGGGG
This sequence comes from Leucoraja ocellata, assembly GCA_036785375.1. Classification (NCBI taxonomy): domain Eukaryota; kingdom Metazoa; phylum Chordata; class Chondrichthyes; order Rajiformes; family Rajidae; genus Leucoraja; species Leucoraja ocellata. Next base: position 591,604 of record JAWMAR010000658.1, read on the forward strand.
CATGTTGGTCGGGGTGGGACTAGTGAAGATGGGGCATGTTGTTCGGAGTGTGACTAGTGAAGATGGGGCATGTCAGTCGGGGTGGGACTAGTGTAGATGGGGCATGTTGGTCGAGGTGGGCCGTGTAGATGGGGCATGTGGACGGGGAGGGACTGGTGTAGATGGGGCATGTTGGTTGGGGTGGGACTAGTGTAGATGGGGCATGTTGGGCGGGGAGGGACTGGTGTAGATGGGGCATGTTGGTTGGGTGGGACTAGTGTAGATGGGGCTTGTTGGTCGGGTGGGCCTAGTGTAGGTGGTTCATGTTGGTCGGTGTGAGACTAGTGTAGGTGGTTCATGTTGGTCGGGGTGAGACTAGTGTAGATGGGGTATGTTGGACGGGGTGGGACTAGTGTAGATGGTCGTGTTGGTCGGGGTGGCACTAATGTAGATGGGGCATGTTGGTCGGGGTGGGACTAGTGTAGATGGGGCATGTTGGTCGGGGTGGGACTAGTGTAGATGGTCGTGTTGGTCGGGGTGGCACTAGTGTAGATGGGGCATGTTGTTCGGAGTGGGACTAGTGTAGATGGGGCTTGTTGGTCGTGGTGGGACTAGTGTAGATGGGGCATGTTGGTAGGAGTGGGAGGAGGGTAGATGGGACATGTTGGTCGGGTGGGACTAGTGTAGATGGGACTTGTTGGTCGGGTGGGACTAGTGTAGATGGGGCATGTTGGTCAGGGTGGGACTAGTGTAGATGGGGCATGTTGGTCGGGTTGGGCCTAGTGTAGGTGGTTCATGTTGGGCGGGGTGAGACTAGTGTAGATGGGGCATGTTGGGCGGGGAGAGACTAGTGTAGATGGGGCATGTTGGTTGGGGTGGGACTAGTGTAGATGGGGCTTGTTGGTCGGGGAGGGCCTAGTGTAGGTGGTTCATGTTGGTCGGGGTGAGACTAGTTTAGGTGGTTCATGTTGTTCGGGGTGAGACTAGTGTAGATGGGGTATGTTGGACGGGGTGGGACTAGTGTAGATGGTCGTGTTGGTCGGGGTGGCACTAGTGTAGATGGGGCATGTTGGTCGGGGTGGAACTGGTGTAGATGGGGCTTGTTGGTCGGGTGGGGCTAGTGTAGATAGGGCATGTCTGTCGGGGTGAGTCAAGTATAGATGGGTCATGTTGGTCGGGGTGGGACTAGTGAAGATGGGGCATATTGGGCGGGGTGGGACTAGTGTAGATGGGGCATGTTGGTCGGGGTGGGACTAGTGTAGATGGGGCATGTTGGGCGGGGAGGGACTAGTGAAGATGGGGCATGTCGGTCGGGGTGGGACTAGTGTAGATGGGGCATGTTGGTCGGGGTGGGACTAGTGTAGATGGGGTATGTTGGTCTGGGTGGGACTGTTGTAGATGGGGCATGTTGGTCGGGGTGGGACTAGTGTGGATGGGGCATGTTGGTCGAGGTGGGCCGTGTAGATGGGGCATGTGGTCGGGGTAGGACTAGTGTAGATGGAGCATGTTGGTCGGGGTGGTACTAGTGTTGATGGGACATGTTGGTCGGGGTGGGATTAATGTAGATGCGGCACGTTGGTTGGGGTGGGACTAGTGTAGATGGGGCATGTTGGTCGGGGTGGGACTAGTGTAGATGGGGCATGATGGTTGGGGCGGGACTGGAGTAGATGGGCATGTTGGTCGAGGTGAGACTAGTGTAGATGGGGTGTTGGTCGGGGTGGGACTAGTGTAGATGAGGCATGTTGGTCGGGGTGGGATTGTGTAGATGGGGCGTGTTGGTCGGGTGGGACTAATTTAGAAGTGGCATGATGGTCGGGATGGGACTAGTGTTGATGGGGCATGTTGGTCGGGGTTAGCCTAGTGTAGATGGGGCATGTTGGTCGGGGTGGGCCTAGTGTAGATGGGACATGTTGGTAGGAGTGGGAGTAGTGTAGATGGGACATGTTGGTCGGGGTGGGACTGGTGTAGATGGGGCTTGTTGGTCGGGTGGGTGGGGCTAGTGTAGATGGGGCATGTCTGTCGGGGTGAGTCTAGTATAGATGGGTGATGTTGGTCGGGGTGGGACTAGTGAAGGGACATATTGGGTGGGGTGGGACTAGTGTAGATGGGGCATGTTGGTCGGGGTGGGATTAATGTAGATGCGGCACGTTGGTTGGGGTGGGACTAGTGTAGATGGGGCATGTTGGTTGGGGTGGGACTAGTGTAGATGGGGCATGTTGGTCGGGGTGGGACTAGTGTAGATGGTCGTGTTGGTCGTGGTGGGACTAGTGTAGATGGGGCATGTTGGTCGGAGTGGGAGTAGGGTAGATGGGACTTGTTGGTCGGGTGGGACTAGTGTAGGTGGTTCATGTTGGTCGGGGTGGGCCTAGTGTAGGTGGTTCATGTTGGTCGGGGTGAGACTAGTGTACATGGGGCATGTTGGGCGGGTGGGACTGGATGGGCATGTTGGTCGAGGTGAGACTAGTGTAGATGGGGTGTTGGTCGGGGTGGGCCTAGTGTAGGTGGTTCATGTTGGTCGGGGTGAGACTAGTGTTCATGGGGCATGTTGGTCGGGGTGGGATTAATGTAGATGGGGTGATGGCTGGGGTGGTGGGACTAGTGTAGATGGGACATGTTGGCCGGGTGAGTCTAGTATAGATGGGTCATGTTGTTCGGGGTGGGACTAGTGTAGATGGGGCATGTTGGTCGGGGTGGGACTAGAATAGATGGGTCATGTTGGTCGGGGTGGGACTAGTGAAGATGGGGCATGTTGGGCGGGGTGGGACTAGTGTAAATGGGGCATGTTGGTCGGGGTGGTACCAGAGTAGATGGGGCATGTTGGGCGGGGAGGGACTAGTGAAGATGGGGCATGTTGTTCGGAGTGTGACTAGTGAAGATGGGGCATGTCGGTCGGGGTGGGACTAGTGTAGATGGGGCATGTTGGTCGAGGTGGGCCGTGTAGATGGGGCATGTGGACGGGGTAGGACTAGTGTAGATGGAGCATGTTGGTCGGGGTGGGACTAGTGTAGATGGGACATGTTGGTCGGGGTAGGGCTAGTGTAGTTGGGTCATGTTGGTCGGGGTGGGAATAGCATAGATGGGGCACGTTTGTCGACGTGGGGCTTGTGTATATTAGGGCATGTTGGTCGGGATGGGACTAGTGTAGATGGGGCATGTTGATCGGCGTGGGACTAGTGTAGATGGGGCATGTTGGTCGGGGTGGGACTAGTGAAGATGGGGCATGTTGTTCGGAGTGTGACTAGTGAAGATGGGGCATGTCGGTCGGGGTGGGACTAGTGTAGATGGGGCATGTTGGTCGAGGTGGGCCGTGTAGATGGGGCATGTGGACGGGGAGGGACTGGTGTAGATGGGGCATGTTGGTTGGGGTGGGACTAGTGTAGATGGGGCATGTTGGGCGGGGAGGGACTGGTGTAGATGGGGCATGTTGGTTGGGTGGGACTAGTGTAGATGGGGCTTGTTGGTCGGGTGGGCCTAGTGTAGGTGGTTCATGTTGGTCGGTGTGAGACTAGTGTAGGTGGTTCATGTTCGTCGGGGTGAGACTAGTGTAGATGGGGTATGTTGGACGGGGTGGGACTAGTGTAGATGGTCGTGTTGGTCGGGGTGGCACTAATGTAGATGGGGCATGTTGGTCGGGGTGGGACTAGTGTAGATGGGGCATGTTGGTCGGGGTGGGACTAGTGTAGATGGTCGTGTTGGTCGGGGTGGCACTAGTGTAGATGGGGCATGTTGTTCGGAGTGGGACTAGTGTAGATGGGGCTTGTTGGTCGTGGTGGGACTAGTGTAGATGGGGCATGTTGGTAGGAGTGGGAGGAGGGTAGATGGGACATGTTGGTCGGGTGGGACTAGTGTAGATGGGACTTGTTGGTCGGGTGGGACTAGTGTAGATGGGGCATGTTGGTCAGGGTGGGACTAGTGTAGATGGGGCATGTTGGTCGGGTTGGGCCTAGTGTAGGTGGTTCATGTTGGGCGGGGTGAGACTAGTGTAGATGGGGCATGTTGGGCGGGGAGAGACTAGTGTAGATGGGGCATGTTGGTTGGGGTGGGACTAGTGTAGATGGGGCTTGTTGGTCGGGGTGGGCCTAGTGTAGGTGGTTCATGTTGGTCGGGGTGAGACTAGTTTAGGTGGTTCATGTTGTTCGGGGTGAGACTAGTGTAGATGGGGTATGTTGGACGGGGTGGGACTAGTGTAGATGGTCGTGTTGGTCGGGGTGGCACTAGTGTAGATGGGGCATGTTGGTCGGGGTGGAACTGGTGTAGATGGGGCTTGTTGGTCGGGTGGGGCTAGTGTAGATAGGGCATGTCTGTCGGGGTGAGTCAAGTATAGATGGGTCATGTTGGTCGGGGTGGGACTAGTGAAGATGGGGCATATTGGGCGGGGTGGGACTAGTGTAGATGGGGCATGTTGGTCGGGGTGGGACTAGTGTAGATGGGGCATGTTGGGCGGGGAGGGACTAGTGAAGGTGGGGCATGTCGGTCGGGGTGGGACTAGTGTAGATGGGGCATGTTGGTCGGGGTGGGACTAGTGTAGATGGGGTATGTTGGTCTGGGTGGGACTGTTGTAGATGGGGCATGTTGGTCGGGGTGGGACTAGTGTGGATGGGGCATGTTGGTCGAGGTGGGCCGTGTAGATGGGGCATGTGGTCGGGGTAGGACTAGTGTAGATGGAGCATGTTGGTCGGGGTGGTACTAGTGTTGATGGGACATGTTGGTCGGGGTGGGATTAATGTAGATGCGGCACGTTGGTTGGGGTGGGACTAGTGTAGATGGGGCATGTTGGTCGGGGTGGGACTAGTGTAGATGGGGCATGATGGTTGGGGCGGGACTGGAGTAGATGGGCATGTTGGTCGAGGTGAGACTAGTGTAGATGGGGTGTTGGTCGGGGTGGGACTAGTGTAGATGAGGCATGTTGGTCGGGGTGGGATTGTGTAGATGGGGCGTGTTGGTCGGGTGGGACTAATTTAGAAGTGGCATGATGGTCGGGATGGGACTAGTGTTGATGGGGCATGTTGGTCGGGGTTAGCCTAGTGTAGATGGGGCATGTTGGTCGGGGTGGGCCTAGTGTAGATGGGACATGTTGGTAGGAGTGGGAGTAGTGTAGATGGGACATGTTGGTCGGGGTGGGACTGGTGTAGATGGGGCTTGTTGGTCGGGTGGGTGGGGCTAGTGTAGATGGGGCATGTCTGTCGGGGTGAGTCTAGTATAGATGGGTGATGTTGGTCGGGGTGGGACTAGTGAAGGGACATATTGGGTGGGGTGGGACTGGAGTAGATGGGCATGTTGGTCGAGGTGAGACTAGTGTAGATGGGGTGTTGGTCGGGGTGGGACTAGTGTAGATGAGGCATGTTGGTCGGGGTGGGATTGTGTAGATGGGGCGTGTTGGTCGGGTGGGACTAATTTAGAAGTGGCATGATGGTCGGGATGGGACTAGTGTTGATGGGGCATGTTGGTCGGGGTTAGCCTAGTGTAGATGGGGCATGTTGGTCGGGGTGGGCCTAGTGTAGATGGGACATGTTGGTAGGAGTGGGAGTAGTGTAGATGGGACATGTTGGTCGGGGTGGGACTGGTGTAGATGGGGCTTGTTGGTCGGGTGGGTGGGGCTAGTGTAGATGGGGCATGTCTGTCGGGGTGAGTCTAGTATAGATGGGTGATGTTGGTCGGGGTGGGACTAGTGAAGGGACATATTGGGTGGGGTGGGACTAGTGTAGATGGGGCATGTTGGTCGGGGTGGGATTAATGTAGATGCGGCACGTTGGTTGGGGTGGGACTAGTGTAGATGGGGCATGTTGGTTGGGGTGGGACTAGTGTAGATGGGGCATGTTGGTCGGGGTGGGACTAGTGTAGATGGTCGTGTTGGTCGTGGTGGGACTAGTGTAGATGGGGCATGTTGGTCGGAGTGGGAGTAGGGTAGATGGGACTTGTTGGTCGGGTGGGACTAGTGTAGGTGGTTCATGTTGGTCGGGGTGGGCCTAGTGTAGGTGGTTCATGTTGGTCGGGGTGAGACTAGTGTACATGGGGCATGTTGGGCGGGTGGGACTGGATGGGCATGTTGGTCGAGGTGAGACTAGTGTAGATGGGGTGTTGGTCGGGGTGGGACTAGTGTAGATGAGGCATGTTGGTCGGGGTGGGATTGTGTAGATGGGGCGTGTTGGTCGGGTGGGACTAATTTAGAAGTGGCATGATGGTCGGGATGGGACTAGTGTTGATGGGGCATGTTGGTCGGGGTTAGCCTAGTGTAGATGGGGCATGTTGGTCTGGGTGGGCCTAGTGTAGATGGGGCATGTTGGTAGGAGTGGGAGTAGTGTAGATGGGACATGTTGGTCGGGGTGGGACTGGTGTAGATGGGGCTTGTTGGTCGGGTGGGGCTAGTTTAGATGGGGCATGTCTGTCGGGGTGAGTCTAGTATAGATGGGTGATGTTGGTCGGGGTGGGACTAGTGAAGATGGGGCATATTGGGTGGGGTGGGACTAGTGTAGATGGGGCATGTTGGTCGGGGTGGGACTAGTGTAGATGGGGCATGTTGGGCGGGGAGGGACTAGTGAAGATGGGGCATGTCGGTCGGGGTGGGACTAGTGTAGATGGGGCATGTTGGTCGGGGTGGGACTAGTGTAGATGGGGCATGTTGGTCTGGGTGGGACTGTTGTAGATGGGGCATGTTGGTCGGGGTGGGACTAGTGTGGATGGGGCATGTTGGTCGAGGTGGGCCGTGTAGATGGGGCATGTGGTCAGGGTAGGACTAGTGTAGATGGAGCATGTTGGTCGGGGTGGGACCAGTGTTGATGGGACATGTTGGTCGGGGTGGGACTAATGTAGATGCGGCACGTTGGTTGGGGTGGGACTAGTGTAGATGGGGCATGTTGGTTGGGGTGGGACTAGTGTAGATGGGGCATGTTGGTCGGGGTGGGACTAGTGTAGATGGTCGTGTTGGTCGGGGTGGCACTAGTGTAGATGGGGCATGTTGTTCGGAGTGGGACTAGTGTAGATGGGGCTTGTTGGTCGGGTGGGACTAGTGTAGATGGGGCATGTTGGTCAGGGTGGGACTAGTGTAGATGGGGCATGTTGGTCGGGGTGGGCCTAGTGTAGGTGGTTCATGTTGGTCGGGGTGAGACTAGTGTACATGGGGCATGTTGGGCGGGTGGGACTAGTGTAGATGGGACATGTTGGTTGGGGCGGGACTGGAGTAGATGGGCATGTTGGTCGAGGTGAGACTAGTGTAGATGGGGTGTTGGTCGGGGTGGTACTAGTGTAGATGAGGCATGTTGGTCGGGGTGGGATTGTGTAGATGGGGCATGTTGGTCGGGTGGGACTAATTTAGAAGTGGCATGATGGTCGGGGTGGGACTAGTGTTGATGGGGCATGTTGGTCGGGGTAGCCTAGTGTAGATGGGGCATGTGGTCGGGGTGGGCCTAGTGTAGATGGGGCATGTTGGTCGGGTGGGACTAGTGTAGATGGGGCTTGTTGGTCGATGTGGGACTAATGTAGATGGGACATGTTGGTCGGGGAGGGACTAGTGTAGATGGGGCATGTTGGTCGGGGTGGGACTAGTGTAGATGGGGCATGTTGGTCGGGGTGGGACTAGTGTAGATGGGGCATGTTGGTCGGGGTGAGACTAGTGTAGATGGGGTTTGTTGGTCGGGGTGGGACTAGTGAAGATGGGCATGTTGGTCGGGGTGGGCCTTGTGTAGATGGGGCATTTTGGTCGGGTTGGAAATAGTGTAGATTGGGCATATTGGTCGGGGTGGGACTAATGTAGATGGGGTGTTGGCCGAGGCGAGACTAGTGTAGATGAGGCCTGTTGGTCGGGGTGAGACCAGTGTAGATGGGGTTTGTTGGTCGGGGTGGGACTAGTGTAGATGGGGTATGTTGGTCGGGGTGGGCCTTGTGTAGATGGGGCATTTTGGTCGGGGTGAGACTAGTGTAGATGTGGCAGGTTGGACGGGGTGGGACTAGTGTAGATGGTCGTGTTGGTCGGGGTGGCACTAGTGTAAATGGGGCATGTTGGTCGTGGTGGGTCTAGTGTAGATGGGGCATGTTGGTAGGAGTGGGAGTAGTGTAGATGGGGCATGTTGGTCAGGGTGGGATTAATGTAGATGGGGTGTTGGCTGGGGTGTTGGGACTAGTGTACATGGGGCATGTTGGTCGGGTGGGACTAGTGTAGATGGGACATGTTGGTCGCGGTGGGACTAATGTAGATGCGGCACGTTGGTTGGGGTGGGACTAGTGTAGATGGGGCATGTTGGTTGTGGTGGGTCTAGTGTAGATGGGGCATGTTGGTCGGGGTGGGTCTAGTGTAGTTGGGTCAAGTTGGTCGGGGTGGGAATAGCATAGATGGGGCACGTTAGTCGGGGTGGGGCTTGTGTATATTGGGGCATGTTGGTCGGGATGGGACTAGTGTAGATGGGGCACGTTGGTTGGGGTGGGACTAGTGTAGATGGGGCATGTTGGTTGGGGCGGGACTAGTGTAGATGGGGTATGTTGTCGGGGAGGGACTAGTGTAGATGGTCGTGTTGGTCTGGGTGGCACTAGTGTAGATGGGGCATGTTGTTCGGAGTGGGACTAGTGTAGATGGGCCTTGATGGACGTGGTGGGACTAGTGTAGATGGGGTATGATGGTAGGAGTGGGAGTAGGGTAGATGGGACATGTTGGTCTGGTGGGACTAGTGTAGATGGGGCTTGTTGGTCTGGTGGGACTAGTGTAGATGGTGCATGTTGGTCAGGGTGGGACTAGTGTAGATGGGGCATGTTGGTCGGGGTGGGCCTAGTGCAGGTGGTTCATGTTGGTCGGGGTGAGACTAGTGTACATGGGGTATGTTGGGCGGGTGGGACTAGTGTAGATGGGGCATGTTGGTTGGGGCGGGACTGGAGTAGATGGGCATGTTGGTCGAGGTGAGACTAGTGTAGATGGCGTGTTGGTCGGGGTGGGAATAGTGTAGATGAAGCATGTTGGTCGGGGTGGGATTGTGTAGATGGGGCGTGTTGGTCGGGTGGGACTAATTTAGAAGTGGCATGATGGTCGGGGTGGGACTCGTGTTGATGGGGCATGTTGGTCGGGGTTAGCCTAGTGTAGATGGGGCATGTTGGTCGGGGTGGGCCTAGTGTAGATGGGGCATGTTGGTCGGGGTGGGTCTAGTGTAGATGGGGCTTGTTGGTCGATGTGGGACTAATGTAGATGGGGCATGTTGGTCTGGGTGGGACTAGTGTAGATGAGGCCTGTTGGTCGGGGTGAGACCAGTGAAGATGGGGCATGTTGGTCGGGGTGAGACTAGTGTAGATGGGGTTTGTCGGTCGGGGAGGGACTAGTGTAGATGGGCCATGTTGGTCGGGGTGGGACTAGTGTAGATGGGGCATGTTGGTCGGGGTGGGACTAGTGTAGATGGGGCATGTTGGTCGGGGTGAGACTAGTGTAGATGGGGTTTGTTGGTCGGGGTGGGACTAGTGTAGATGGGGTATGTTGGTCGGGGTGGGCCTTGTGTAGATGGGGCATTTTGGTCGGGGTGAGACTAGTGTAGATGTGGCAGGTTGGACGGAGTGGGACTAGTGTAGATGGTCGTGTTGGTCGGGGTGGCACTAGTGTAAATGGGGCATGTTGGTCGTGCTGGGTCTAGTGTAGATGGGGCATGTTGGTAGGAGTGGGAGTAGTGTAGATGGGGCATGTTGGTCAGGGTGGGATTAATGTAGATGGGGTGTTGGCTGGGGTGTTGGGACTAGTGTACATGGGGCATGTTGGTCGGGTGGGACTAGTGTAGATGGGACATGTTGGTCGGGGTGGGACTAATGTAGATGCGGCACGTTGGTTGGGGTGGGACTAGTGTAGATGGGGCATGTTGGTTGGGGTGGGTCTAGTGTAGATGGGGCATGTTGGTCGGGGTGGGTCTAGTGAAGTTGGGTCAAGTTGGTCGGGGTGGGAATAGCATAGATGGGGCACGTTAGTCGGGGTGGGGCTTGTGTATATTGGGGCATGTTGGTCGGGATGGGACTAGTGTAGATGGGGCACGTTGGTTGGGGTGGGCCTAGTGTAGATGGGGCATGTTGGTTGCGGCGGGACTAGTGTAGATGGGGTATGTTGTCGGGGAGGGACTAGTGTAGATGGTCGTGTTGGTCTGGGTGGCACTAGTGTAGATGGGGCATGTTGTTCGGAGTGGGACTAGTGTAGATGGGGCTTGATGGACGTGGTGGGACTAGTGTAGATGGGGTATGATGGTAGGAGTGGGAGTAGGGTAGATGGGACATGTTGGTCGGGTGGGACTAGTGTAGATGGGGCTTGTTGGTCGGGTGGGACTAGTGTAGATGGTGCATGTTGGTCAGTGTGGGACTAGTGTAGATGGGGCATGTTGGTCGGGGTGGGCCTAGTGCAGGTGGTTCATGTTGGTCGGGGTGAGACTAGTGTACATGGGGTATGTTGGGCGGGTGGGACTAGTGTAGATGGGGCATGTTGGTTGGGGCGGGACTGGAGTAGATGGGCATGTTGGTCGAGGTGAGACTAGTGTAGATGGCGTGTTGGTCGGGGTGGGACTAGTGTAGATGAGGCATGTTGGTCGGGGTGGGATTGTGTAGATGGGGCGTGTTGGTCGGGTGGGACTAATTTAGAAGTGGCATGATGGTCGGGGTGGGACTCGTGTTGATGGGGCATGTTGGTCGGGGTTAGCCTAGTGTAGATGGGGCATGTTGGTCGGGGTGGGCCTAGTGTAGATGGGGCATGTTGGTCGGGGTGGGTCTAGTGTAGATGGGGCTTGTTGGTCGCTGTGGGACTAATGTAGATGGGGCATGTTCGTCTGGGTGGGACTAGTGTAGATGGGGCATGTTGGTCGGCGTGGGACTAGTGTAGATGGGGCATGTTGGTCGGGGTGGGACTAGTGTAGATGGGGCATGTTGGTCGGGGTGAGACTAGTGTAGATGGGGTTTGTTGGTCGGGGTGGGACTAGTGAAGATGGGGCATGTTGGTCGGGGTGGGCCTTGTGTAGATGGGGCATGTTGGTCGGGTTGGAAATAGTGTAGATGGGGCATGTTGGTCGGGGTGGGACTAATGTAGATGGGGTGTTGACCGGGGCGGGACTAGTGTAGATGAGGCCTGTTGGTCGGGGTGAGACCAGTGTAGCTGGGGCATGTTGGTCGTAGTGGGACTAGTGTAGATGGGTCGTGTTGGTCGGGGTGGCACTAGTGTAGACGGGGCATGTTGTACGGGGTGGCACTAGTGTAGATGGGGCATGTTGGTCGGGATGGGACTAGTGTAGATGGGACATGTTGGTCAGGCTGGGACTAGTGTAGATGGGGCTTGTTGGTCGGGGTGGGACTAGTGTAGATGGGGTATGTTGGTTGGGGTGAGACTAGTGTAGATGGGCATGTTGGTCGGGGTGGGACTAGTGTAGATGAGGCATGTTGGTCGGGGTGGGATTGTGTAGATGGGGCGTGTTGATCGGGTGGGACTAATTTAGAAGTGGCATGATGGTCGGGGTGGGACTAGTGTTGATGGGCATGTTGGTCGGGGTTAGCCTAGTGTAGATGGGGCATGTTGGTCGGGGTGGGCCTAGGGTAGATGGGGCATGTTGGTCGGGGTGGGACTAGTGTAGATGGGGCTTGTTGGTCGGGTGGGAATAGTGTAGATGGGGCATGTTGGTCGGGGTGGGACTAGTGTAGATGGTCGTGTTGGTCGGGGTGGCACTAGTGTAGATGGGGCATGTTGTTCGGAGTGGGACTAGAGTAGATGGGGCTTGTTGGTCGTGGTGGGACTAGTGTAGATGGGGCATGTTGGTAGGAGTGGGAGTAGGGTAGATGGGACATGTTGGTCGGGTGGGACTAGTGTAGATGGGGCTTGTTGGTCTGGTGGGACTAGTGTAGATGGGGCATGTTGGTCAGGGAGGGACTAGTGTAGATGGGGCATGTTGGTCGGGGTGGGCCTAGTGTAGGTGGTTCATGTTGGTCGGGGTGAGACTAGTGTACATGGGGCATGTTGGGCGGGTGGGACTAGTGTAGATGGGGCATGTTGGTTGGGGCGGGACTGGAGTAGATGGGCATGTTGGTCGAGGTGAGTCTAGTGTAGATGGGGTGTTGGTCGGCGTGGGACTAGTGTAGATGAGGCATGTTGGTCGGGGTGGGATTGTGTAGATGGGGCGTGTTGGTCGGGTGGGACTAATTTAGAAGTGGCATGATGGTCGGGGTGGGACCAGTGTTGATGGGGCATGTTGGTCGGGGTTAGCCTAGTGTAGATGGGGCATGTTGGTCAGGGTGGGCCTAGTGTAGATGGGGCATGTTGGTCGGGGTGGGACTACTGTAGATGGGGCTTGTTGGTCGATGTGGGACTAATGTAGATGGGGCATGTTGGTCGTGGTGGGACTAGTGTAGATGGGGCATGTTGGTCGGGGTGGGACTAGTGTAGATGGGGCATGTTGGTCGGGGTGGGACTAGTGTAGATGGGGCATGTTGGTCGGGGTGGGACTAGCGTAGATGGGGTTTGTTGGTCGGGGTGGGACTAGTGAAGATGGGGCATGTGGGTCGTGGTGGGCCTTGTGTAGATGGGGCATGTTGGTCGGGTTGGAAATAGTGTAGATGGGGCATGTTGGTCGGCGTGGGTCTAATGTAGATGGGGTGTTGGCCGGGGCGGGACTAGTGTAGATGAGGCCTGTTGGTCGGGATGAGACCAGTGTAGATGTGGCATGTTGGTCGTAGTGGGACTAGTGTAGATGGGTCGTGTTGGTCGGGGTGGCACTAGTGTAGATGGGGCATGTTGGTCGGGGTGGGACTGGTGTAGATGGGGCTTGTTGGTCGGGTGGGGCTAGTGTAGATGGGACATGTTGGTCGGGGTGGGACTAGTGTAGATGGCGCATGTTGGTCGGGTGGGACTAGTGTAGATGGGGCATGTTGGTCGGGGTGGGATTAATGTAGATGGGGTGTTGGCTGGGGTGGTGGGACTAGTGTACATGGGGCATGTTGGTCGGGTGGGACTAGTGTAGATGGGGCATGTTGGTCGGCGTGGGACTAGTGTAGATGGGGCATGTTGGTCGGGGTGGGACTAGTGTAGATGAGGCATGTTGGTCGGGGTGGGATTAGTGTAGATGGGGCTTGTTGGGCAGGGTGAGACTAGTGTAGATGGGGCATGTTGGTTGGGGTGGGACTAGTGTAGATGGGGCGGGACTAGTGTAGATGGGGCATGTTGGGCGGGCAGGGATTAGTGAAGATGGGGCATGTTGTACGGGGTGGGACTAGTGTAGATGAGCATGTTGGTCGGGATGGGACTAGTGTAGATGGGACATGTTGGTCAGGCTGGGACTAGTGTAGATGGGGCATGTTGGTAGGGGTGGGACTAGTGAAGATGGGGCATGTTGGTCGGGTGGGACTAGTGTAGATGGGACATGTTGGTCGGGGTGGGACTAATGAAGATGCGGCACGTTGGTTGGGGTGGGACTAGTGTAGATGGGGCATGTTGGTTGGGGTGGGTCTAGTGTAGATGGGGCATGTTGGTCGGGGTGGGTCTAGTGTAGTTGGGTCAAGTTGGTCGGGGTGGGAATAGCATAGATGGGGCACGTTAGTCGGGGTGGGGCTTGTGTATATTGGGGCATGTTGGTCGGGATGGGACAAGTGTAGATGGGGCACGTTGGTTGGGGTGGGACTAGTGTAGATGGGGTATGTTGTCGGGGAGGGACTAGTGTAGATGGTCGTGTTGGTCTGGGTGGCACTAGTGTAGATGGGGCATGTTGTTCGGAGTGGGACTAGTGTAGATGGGGCTTGATGGACGTGGTGGGACGTGTAGATGGGGTATGATGGTAGGAGTGGGAGTAGGGTAGATGGGACATGTTGGTCGGGTGGGACTAGTGTAGATGGGGCTTGTTGGTCGGGTGGGACTAGTGTAGATGGTGCATGTTGGTCAGGGTGGGACTAGTGTAGATGGGGCATGTTGGTCGGGTGGGCCTAGTGCAGGTGGTTCATGTTGGTCGGGGTGAGACTAGTGTACATGGGGTATGTTGGGCGGGTGGGACTAGTGTAGATGGGGCATGTTGGTTGGGGCGGGACTGGAGTAGATGGGCATGTTGGTCGAGGTGAGACTAGTGTAGATGGCGTGTTGGTCGGGGTGGGACTAGTGTAGATGAGGCATGTTGGTCGGGGTGGGATTGTGTAGATGGGGCGTGTTGGTCGGGTGGGACTAATTTAGAAGTGGCATGATGGTCGGGGTGGGACTCGTGTTGATGGGGCATGTTGGTCGGGGTTAGCCTAGTGTAGATGGGGCATGTTGGTCGGGGTGGGCCTAGTGTAGATGGGGCATGTTGGTCGGGGTGGGTCTAGTGTAGATGGGGCTTGTTGGTCGATGTGGGACTAATGTAGATGGGGCATGTTCGTCTGGGTGGGACTAGTGTAGATGGGGCATGTTGGTCGGCGTGGGACTAGTGTAGATGGGGCATGTTGGTCGGGGTGGGACTAGTGTAGATGGGGCATGTTGGTCGGGGTGAGACTAGTGTAGATGGGGTTTGTTGGTCGGGGTGGGACTAGTGAAGATGGGGCATGTTGGTCGGGGTGGGCCATGTGTAGATGGGGCATGTTGGTCGGGTTGGAAATAGTGTAGATGGGGCATGTTGGTCGGGGTGGGACTAATGTAGATGGGGTGTTGACCGGGGCGGGACTACTGTAGATGAGGCCTGTTGGTCGGGGTGAGACCAGTGTAGCTGGGGCATGTTGGTCGTAGTGGGACTAGTGTAGATGGGTCGTGTTGGTCGGGGTGGCACTAGTGTAGACGGGGCATGTTGTACGGGGTGGCACTAGTGTAGATGGGGCATGTTGGTCGGGATGGGACTAGTGTAGATGGGACATGTTGGTCAGGCTGGGACTAGTGTAGATGGGGCTTGTTGGTCGGGGTGGGACTAGTGTAGATGGGGTATGTTGGTTGGGGTGAGACTAGTGTAGATGGGCATGTTGGTCGGGGTGGGACTAGTGTAGATGAGGCATGTTGGTCGGGGTGGGATTGTGTAGATGGGGCGTGTTGATCGGGTGGGACTAATTTAGAAGTGGCATGATGGTCGGGGTGGGACTAGTGTTGATGGGCATGTTGGTCGGGGTTAGCCTAGTGTAGATGGGGCATGTTGGTCGGGGTGGGCCTAGTGTAGATGGGGCATGTTGGTCGGGGTGGGACTAGTGTAGATGGGGCTTGTTGGTCGGGTGGGAATAGTGTAGATGGGGCATGTTGGTCGGGGTGGGACTAGTGTAGATGGTCGTGTTGGTCGGGGTGGCACTAGTGTAGATGGGGCATGTTGTTCGGAGTGGGACTAGAGTAGATGGGGCTTGTTGGTCGTGGTGGGACTAGTGTAGATGGGGCATGTTGGTAGGAGTGGGAGTAGGGTAGATGGGACATGTTGGTCGGGTGGGACTAGTGTAGATGGGGCTTGTTGGTCTGGTGGGACTAGTGTAGATGGGGCATGTTGGTCAGGGAGGGACTAGTGTAGATGGGGCATGTTGGTCGGGGTGGGCCTAGTGTAGGTGGTTCATGTTGGTCGGGGTGAGACTAGTGTACATGGGGCATGTTGGGCGGGTGGGACTAGTGTAGATGGGGCATGTTGGTTGGGGCGGGACTGGAGTAGATGGGCATGTTGGTCGAGGTGAGTCTAGTGTAGATGGGGTGTTGGTCGGCGTGGGACTAGTGTAGATGAGGCATGTTGGTCGGGGTGGGATTGTGTAGATGGGGCGTGTTGGTCGGGTGGGACTAATTTAGAAGTGGCATGATGGTCGGGGTGGGACCAGTGTTGATGGTGCATGTTGGTCGGGGTTAGCCTAGTGTAGATGGGGCATGTTGGTCAGGGTGGGCCTAGTGTAGATGGGGCATGTTGGTCGGGGTGGGACTACTGTAGATGGGGCATGTTGGTCGGGGTGGGACTAGTGTAGATGGGGCATGTTGGTCGGGGTGGGACTAGCGTAGATGGGGCATGTTGGTCGGGGTGAGACTAGTGTAGATGGGGTTTGTTGGTCGGGGTGGGACTAGTGAAGATGGGGCATGTGGGTCGTGGTGGGCCTTGTGTAGATGGGGCATGTTGGTCGGGTTGGAAATAGTGTAGATGGGGCATGTTGGTCGGCGTGGGTCTAATGTAGATGGGGTGTTGGCCGGGGCGGGACTAGTGTAGATGAGGCCTGTTGGTCGGGGTGAGACCAGTGTAGATGTGGCATGTTGGTCGTAGTGGGACTAGTGTAGATGGGTCGTGTTGGTCGGGGTGGCACTAGTGTAGATGGGGCATGTTGGTCGGGGTGGGACTGGTGTAGATGGGGCTTGTTGGTCGGGTGGGGCTAGTGTAGATGGGACATGTTGGTCGGGGTGGGACTAGTGTAGATGGGGCATGTTGGTCGGGTGGGACTAGTGTAGATGGGGCATGTTGGTCGGGGTGGGATTAATGTAGATGTGGTGTTGGCTGGGGTGGTGGGACTAGTGTACATGGGGCATGTTGGTCGGGTGGGACTAGTGTAGATGGGGCATGTTGGTCGGCGTGGGACTAGTGTAGATGGGGCATGTTGGTCGGGGTGGGACTAGTGTAGATGAGGCATGTTGGTCGGGGTGGGATTAGTGTAGATGGGGCTTGTTGGGCAGGGTGAGACTAGTGTAGATGGGGCATGTTGGTTGGGGTGGGACTAGTGTAGATGGGGCGGGACTAGTGTAGATGGGGCATGTTGGGCGGGCAGGGATTAGTGAAGATGGGGCATGTTGTACGGGGTGGGACTAGTGTAGATGAGCATGTTGGTCGGGATGGGACTAGTGTAGATGGGGCATGTTGGTCGGGGTGGGACTAGTGAAGATGGGGCATGTTGGTAGGAGTGGGAGTAGTGTAGATGGGACATGTTGGTCGAGTGGGACTAGTGTAGATGGGGCATGTTGGTCGGGGTGGGACTGGTGTAGATGGGGCTTGTTGGTCAGGTGGGGCTAGTGTAGATGGGGCATGTTGGTCGTGGTGGGACTAGTGTCGATGGGACATGTTGGTCGGGTGGGACTAGTGTAGATGGCGCATGTTGGCCGGGGTGAGTCTAGTATGGATGGGTCATGTTGTTCGGGGTGGGACTAGTGTAGATGGGGCATGTTGGTCGGGGTGGGACTAGTATAGATGGGTCATGTTGGTCGGGTTGGGACTAGTGAAGATGGGGCATGTTGGACGGGGTGGGACTAGTGTAGATGGGGCATGTTGGTCGAGGTGGGACTAGTGTAGATAGGGCATGTTGGGCGGGGAGGGACTAGTGAAGATGGGGCATGTCGGTCGTGGTGGGACCAGTGTAGATGGGGCATGTTGTACGGGGTGGGACTAGTGTAGATGGGGCTTGTTGGTCGGGATGGGACTAGTGTAGATGGGACATGTTGGTCAGGCTGGGACTAGTGTAGATGGGGCATGTTGGTCGGGGTGGACTAGTGTAGATGGGGCATGTTGGTTGGAGTGGGAGTAGTGTAGATGGGACATGTTGGTCGAGTGGGACTGGTGTAGATGGGGCATGTTGGTCGTGGTGGGACTGGTGTAGATGGGGCTTTTTGGTCGGGTGGGGCTAGTGTAGATGGGGCATGTTGGTCGGTGTGGGACTAGTGTAGACGGGGCATGTTGGTCAGGGTGGGACCAATGTAGATGGGGCATGTTGGTCAGGCTGGGACTAGTGTAGGTATGGGCATGTTGGTCGAGGTGGGACTAGTGTAGATGGGGCATGTTGGTCGGTGTAGGACAAGTGCAAATAGGGCATGTTGGTCGGGGTGGGTCTAGTGTAGATGGTCATGTTGGTCGGGGTGGCACTAGTGTAGATGGGGCATGTTGGTCGGTGTGGGACTAGCGTAGATGGGGCATGTTGGTCGGGGTGGTATTAATGTAGATGGGGTATGTTGATGGGGGTGGGACTGGTGTAGATGTGGCATGTTGGTCGCGGTGGGACTGGTGTAGATGGGGCATGTTGGTCGGGGTGGGACTAGTGTCGATGGGGCATGTTGGTCGGGGTTGGACTAGAGTAGATGGGGCATGTTGGTCGCGGTGGACTGGTGTAGATGGGGCATGTTGGTCGGGGTGGGACTAGTGTAGATGGGGCATGTTGGGCGATGTGGGACAAGTGTAGATGGGGCATGTTGGTCAAGGAGGGACTAGTGTAGATGGGGCATGTTGGTCGGGGTGTGACTAGTGTAGATGGGGCGTGTGGTCGGGGTAGGACAATTGCAAATAGGGCATGTTGTTCGGGGTGGGACTAGTGTAGATGGTCATGTTGGTCGGGGTGGCACTAGTGTAGATGGGGCATGTTGGTCGGTGTGGGACTCGCGTAGATGGGGCATGTTGGTCGGGGTGGTATTAGTGTAGATGGGGTATGTTGATGGGGGTGGGACTAGTGTCGATGGGGCATGTTGGTCGGGGTAGGACTAGTGCAAATAGAGCATGTTGGTCGCGGTTGGACTAGAGTAAATGGGGCATGTTGGTCGCGGTGGGACGTGTAGATGGGGCATGTTGGTCGGGGTGGGACTAGTGTAGATGGGGCATGTTGGGCGAGGTAGGACAAGTGTAGATGGGGCATGTTGGTCGAGGTGGGACTAGTGTAGATGGGGCATGATGGGCGAGGTGGGACAAGTGTAGATGGGGCATGTTGGTCGAGGTGGGACTAGTGTAGATGGGGCATGTTGGTCGAGGTGGGACTAGTGTAGATGGGGCATGTTGGTCGAGGTGGGACTAGTATAGATGGGCATGTTGGTTGCGGTGGGTCTAGTGTAGATGAGGCATGTTGGTCGTAGTGGGACTGATGTAGATGGGGCATGTTGGTCGCGGTGGGACTGGTGTAGATGGGGCATGTTGGTCGGGGTGGGACTAGTGTAGATGGGGCATGTTGGGCGAGGTGGGACTAGTGTAGTTGGGGCCTGTTGGTCGGGGTGGGACTAGTATAGATGGGCATGTTGGTTGCGGTGGGTCTAGTGTAGATGAGGCATGTTGGTCGTAGTGGGACTGATGTAGATGGGGCATGTTGGTGGCGGTGGGACTGGTGTAGATGGGGCATGTTGGTCGGGGTGGGACTAGTGTAGATGGGGCATGTTGGGCGAGGTGGGACTAGTGTAGTTGGGGCATGTTGGTCGGTGTGTGACTAGTGTAGATGAGGCATGTTGGTCGGGGTAGGACAATTGCAAATAGGGCATGTTGTTCGGGGTGGGACTAGTGTAGATGGGGCATGTTGGTCGCGGTGGGACTGGTGTAGATGGGGCATGTTGATCGGGGTGGGACTGATGTATATGGGGAATGTTGGTCGTGGTGGGGCTAGTGTAGATGGGGCATGTTGGTCGGGGTGGCACTGGTGTAGATGGGGCATGTTGGTCGAGGTGCGACTAGTGTAGATGGGCATGTTGGTCGGGGTCGGACCAGTGTAGATGGGGCATGTTGTTCGGTGTGGGACCAGTGTAGTTGGGGCATGTTGGTCAGGGTGGGATTAGTGTAGATGGGGCATGTTGGTCGGGCTGGGACTAGTATAGATGGGGCATGTTGGTCGGGGTGGGACTAGTATAGATGGGGCATGTTGCTCGGGGTGGGACTAGTGTAGATGGGGCATGTTGGTCTATGTGGGACTAGTGTAGATGGGGCATGTTGGTCGGGGTGGGACTAGTATAGATGGGGCATGTTGGTTGGGGTGGGACTAGTGTAGTTGGGGCATGTTGGTCGGGGTGGGACTAGTATAGAAGGGGCATGTTGTTCGGGGTGGGACTAGTATAGATGGGGCATGTTGCTCGGTGTGGGACTAGTGTAGATGGGGCATGTTGGTCGGGGTGGCACTAGTGTAGATGGGGCATGTTGGTCGGGGGCATGTTGGTCAGGGTGGGACTAGTGTAGATGGGGCATGTTGGGCGGTGTGGGCAAGTTGGGCAGAAGGGCTAACGTACTCAACACATAGGTCAGGAAAGAGAAATGATCTGCAAATAGAAAGGCCATTGGCCAGGACAGATACTTATAAGGCCACATTCTTTGTAAGAACCGCAATGGAATGGAATAAACGAGACAACAATGTTGTCTAAATGTTTAAGAAGGAACTGCAGATGCTGGAAAATCGAAGGTAGACACAAAATGCTGGAGAAACTCAGCGGGTGAAGCAGCATCTATGGAGCGAAGGAATTGGTGACGATTCGGGTCGAGACCCTTCTTCAGACTCAAGAACCATTTCCTTCACTCCATAGATGCTGCCTGACACGCTCAGATTCTCCAGCATTTTTGTCTAACAAGAAGTCAAATCACCTTCACGGGACAATAGACAACAGGTGCAGGAGGAGGCCATTCGGCCCTTCGAGCCAGCACCGCCATTCAATAGGGTCACAGTTTAAGGATAAGGGGGAAAACATTTTTCACACATGAATTTAGGACTGAGATGAGGATAAACTTGTCCACCCAGAGAGTTGTGAATCTCTGGAATTCTCTGCCACAGAAGGTAGTTGAGGCCAGTTCATTGGCTTTATTTAAGAGGGACTTGGATGTGGCCCTTGTGGCTAAAGGGATCAGGGGGTATGGAGAGAAGGCAGGTACGGGATACTGAGTTGGATGATCAGCCATGATCATATTGAATGGCTCGAAGGGCCGAATGGCCTACTCCTGCATCTATTGTCTATGCCTATGTCTAATGTGACCATGGCTGAGGCAGAGAATTTCACAGATTCACACCTCTCTGGGTGGACAAGTTTCTCCTCATCTCAGTCCTAAATGGCCACAGATTCACAACTATAGATGGACAAGTTTCTCCTCTCTCTCTCTCTCTCTCTCTCTCAACAGGAAGGAACCGCAGATGCAGCCGTCACGGCAAAATGTCAAATGATTCCGGAAATGCCGATGCAAGAGTGTATGTTTGGTCCCGCCATCCCGGGAATAAACGTGGTGAACCTACGCTGGGCTCCCTCAATAGCAAGAATGTCCTTCCACAAATTAGGAGATCAATACTGTACACAATACTCCAGGTGTGGTCTCACCAGGGCCCTGTACAACTGCAGAAGGACCTGTTTGCTCCTAGACTCAACTCCTCTTGTTATGAAGGCCAACAGGACAAAACTGCAAACAATAGTCCAGGTACAGCAATGTTACAAAATTTTGAGATTTTAAAAATCAAGTCTGCAATTTATCCCATCAGATAAAGCATAAAATGAAGTTTAATTTGACACCTAATTCACTTTCATATCTCAAGTATTTAAAATGTTATGGCCATTTTCATACTCGGAAATGAGCATCTTGTTCCCTATTGATATTTTCTACATAACAATAAAGCTGTGATCGTGGACAGTC
>JAWMAR010000658.1:612997-725686 GCA_036785375.1 Leucoraja ocellata
AGGGCCCTGGTGAGACCACACCTGGAGTATTGTGTACAGTATTGATCTCCTAATTTGTGGAAGGACATTCTTGCTATTGAGGGAGCCCAGCGTAGGTTCACCACGTTAATTCCCGGGATGGCGGGACCAAACATACACTCTTGCATCGGCATTTCCGGAATCATTTGACATTTTGCCGTGACGGCTGCATCTGCGGTTCCTTCCTGTTGAGAGAGAGAGAGAGAGAGAGAGGAGAAACTTGTCCATCTATAGTTGTGAATCTGTGGCCATTTAGGACTGAGATGAGGAGAAACTTGTCCACCCAGAGAGGTGTAAATCTGTGGAATTCTCTGCCTCAGCCATGGTCACATTAGACATAGACATAGACAATAGATGCAGGAGTAGGCCATTCGGCCCTTCGAGCCATTCAATATGATCATGGCTGATCATCCAACTCAGTATCCCGTACCTGCCTTCTCTCCATACCCCCTGATCCCTTTAGCCACAAGGGCCACATCCAAGTCCTTCTTAAATAAAGCCAATGAACTGGCCTCAACTACCTTCTGTGGCAGAGAATTCCAGAGATTCACAATTCTCTGGGTGGACAAGTTTATCCTCATCTCAGTCCTAAATTCATGTGTGAAAAATGTTTTCCCCCTTATCCTTAAACTGTGACCCTATTGAATGGCGGTGCTGGCTCGAAGGGCCGAATGGCCTCCTCCTGCACCTGTTGTCTATTGTCCCGTGAAGGTGATTTGACTTGTTGTTAGACAAAAATGCTGGAGAATCTGAGCGTGTCAGGCAGCATCTATGGAGTGACGGAAATGGTTCTTGAGTCTGAAGAAGGGTCTCGACCCGAATCGTCACCAATTCCTTCGCTCCATAGATGCTGCTTCACCCGCCGAGTTTCTCCAGCATTTTGTGTCTACCTTCGATTTTCCAGCATCTGCAGTTCCTTCTTAAACATTTAGACAACATTGTTGTCTCGTTTATTCCATTCCATTGCGGTTCTTACAAAGAACGAGTCCTTATAAATATCTGTCCTGGCCAATGGCTTTCTATTTGCAGATCATTTCTCTTTCCTGACCTATGTGTTGAGTACGTTAGCCCTTCTGCCCAACTTGCCCACACCGCCCAACATGCCCCATCTACACTAGTCCCACCCCGACCAACATGCCCCCGACCAACATGCCCCATCTACACTAGTGCCACCCCAACCAACATGCCCCATCTACACTAGTCCCACACCGAGCAACATGCCCCATCTATACTAGTCCCACCCCGACCAACATGCCCCTTCTATACTAGTCCCACCCCGACCAACATGCCCCAACTACACTAGTCCCACCCCAACCAACATGCCCCATCTATACTAGTCCCACCCCGACCAACATGCCCCATCTACACTAGTCCCACATAGACCAACATGTCCCATCTACACTAGTCCCACCCCGAGCAACATGCCCCATCTATACTAGTCCCACCCCGACCAACATGCCCCATCTATACTAGTCCCAGCCCGACCAACATGCCCCATCTACACTAATCCCACCCCGACCAACATGCCCCAACTACACTGGTCCCACACCGAACAACATGCCCCATCTACACTGGTCCGACCCCGACCAACATGCCCCATCTACACTAGTCGCACCTCGACCAACATGCCCCATCTACACCAGTGCCACCCCGACCAACATGCCCCATCTACACTAGCCCCACCACGACCAACATTCCCCATATACATCAGTCCCACCCCGATCAACATGCCCCATCTACACCAGTCCCACCGCGACCAACATGCACCATCTACACTAGTCCCACCCCGAACAACATGCCCTATTTGCAATTGTCCTACCCCGACCAACATGCCTCATCTAAACTAGACCCACCGCAACCAACATGCCCATCTACACTAGTCCCACCTCGACCAACATGCCCCATCTACACTTGTCCTACCTCGCCCAACATGCCCCATCTACACTAGTCCCACCCCGACCAACATGCCCCATCTACACGTCCCACCGCGACCAACATGCCCCATTTACTCTAGTCCAACCCCGACCAACATGCTCTATTTGCACTAGTCCTACCCCGACCAACATGCCCCATCGACACTAGTCCCACCCCCATCAACATACCCCATCTACACTAATACCACCCCGACCAACATGCCCCACCTACGCTAGTCCCACACCGACCAACATGCCCCATCTACACTAGTGCCACCCCGACCAACATGACCATCTACACTAGTCCCACCCCGAACAACATGCCCTATTTGCAATTGTCCTACCCCGACCACACGCCCCATCTACACTAGTCACACCCCGACCAACATGCCCCATCTACACTAGTCCCTCCTTGACCAACATGCCCCATCTACACTTGTCCCACATCGCTCAACATGCCCCATCTACACTAGTCCCACCCCGACCAACATGCCCCATCTACACCAGTCCCACCGCGACCAACATGCCCCATCTACTCTAGTCCAACCCCGACCAACATGCCCCATCGACACTAGTCCCACCCCGACCAACATGCCCCATCTACACCAGTCCCACCGCGACCAACATGCCACATCTACACCAGTCCCACCCCCATCAACATACCCCATCTACATTAATACCACCCCGACCAACATGCCCCATCTACGCTAGTCCCACACCGACTAACATGCCCCATCTACACTAGTGCCACCCCGACCAACATGACCATCTACACTAGTCCCACCTCGACCAACATGCCCATACCTACACTAGTCCCAGCCTGACCAACATGCCCCATCTACATTGGTCCCACCCTGACCAACATGCCCCGTCTACACTAGTCCCACCCCGACCAACATGCCCCATCTACACTAGCCCCACCCGACCAACAAGCCCCATCTACACCAGTCCCACCACGACCAACATGCCCCATCTACACCAGTCCCACTCGACCAACATGTCCCATCTACACTACTCCCACTCCAACCAACATGCCCCATCTACACTAGTCCACCCCGACCAACATGCCCCATCTACACTAGTCCCAGCCTGACCAACATGTCCCATCTACACTAGTCCCATCCCGACCAACAAGCCCCATCTACACTAGTCCCACCTCGTACAACATGCCCCATCTACACTGGTCCCACCCCGACCGACATGCCCCATCTTCACTAGTCCCTCCCCGCCCAACATGCCCTATCTACACTAGTCCCACCTCGACCAACATGCCCCATCTACACTAGTCCCACCCCGCCCAACATGCACCATCTTCACTAGTCCCAACCCGACCAACATGACCCATCTATACTAGTCCCACCCCGACCAACATGCCCCATCTACACTAGTCCCACCCCGAACAACATGACCCATCTATACTAGACTCACCCCGGCCAACATGCCCCATCTACACTAGTCCCAACCGACCAACATGTCCCATCGACACTAGTCCCACCCCGACCAACATGCCCCATCTACACTAGCCCCACCTGACCAACAAGCCCCATCTACACCAGTCCCACCCCGACCAACATGCCCCATCTACACTAGTCCCACTCGACCAACATGTCCCATCTACACTACTCCCACTCCTACCAACATGCCCCATCTTCACTAGTCCCACCCCGACCAACATGCCCCATCTACACTAGTCCCAGCCTGACAAACATGTCCCATCTACACTAGTCCCATCCCGACCAACATGCTCATCTACACTAGTCCCACCCCGTACAACATGCCCCATCTTCACTAATCCCTGCCCGCCCAACATGCCCCATCTACATTAGTCCCGCCCCATCTACACTAGTCCCACCCCAACCAACATGCCCCATCTACACTAGTCTCACCCTGCCCAACAAGCCCCATCTACACTAATCCCACCCCGACCAACATGCCTCATCTACACTAGTCCCACCCCGACCAACATGCCCCATCTACACTAGTCCCACGCCGACCAACATGCCCCATCTACACTAGTCCCACCCGACCAACATGCCCCATCTACACTAGTCCCACCCCGACCAACATGTCCCATCTACACTAGCCCCACCCGACCAACAAGCCCCATCTACACCAGTCCCACCCCGACCAACATGCCCCATCTACACTAGTGCCACCCCGACCAACACGACCCATCTACACTAGTCCCACTACGACCAACATGCCCCATCTACACTGGTCTCACCCCGACCAACAGGCCTCATCTACACTAGTCCCGCCCCGGCCAACACCCCATCTACATTAGTCCCACCCCGACCAACATGCCCCATCTACACTATTTCCAACCCGACCAACATGCCCCATCTACACAAGGCCCACCACGACCAACATGCCCCATCTTCACTAGTCCCACCCCGACCAACAAACCCCATCTACACTAAACTCACCCCGACCAACATGCCCCATCTACGCTAGTCCCACCCCGACCAACATGCCCCATGTACTCTAGTCCCACCCCGACCAACATGCCCCATCTACACTAGTCCCACCCAGACCAACATGAACCACCTACACTAGGCCCACCCCGACCAACATGCCCCATCTACACTAGTCCCACCCTGACCAACATGCCCCATCTACACTAGTCCCACCCGACCAACAAGCCCCATCTACACTAGTCCCACCCGACCAACATGTCCCATCTACCCTACTCCCACTCCTACCAACATGCCCCATCTACACTAGTCCCACCACGACCAACAAGCCCCATCTACTCTAGTCCCACTCCGAACAACATGCCCCATCCACACTAGTGCCACCCCGACCAACACAACCGTCTGCACTAGTCCAACCCCGACCAACATGCCCCATCTACACTATTTCCAACCCGACCAACATGCCCCATCTCCACAACGCCCACCACGACCAACATGCCCCATCTTCACTAGTCCCACCCGACCAACAAACCCCATCTACACTAGTCTCACCCCGACCAACATGCCCCATCTACGCTAGTCCCACCCCGACCAACATGCCCCATCTACTCTAGTCCCACCCCGACCAACATGCCCCATCTACACTAGTCCCACCCAGACCAACATGCCCCATCTACATTAGTCCCACATCGACCAACAAGCCCCATCTACACTAGTCCCACCCCGACCAACATGCCCCATCTACACTAGGCCCACCCTGACCAACATGCCCCATCTACACTAGGCTAACCCCGACCAACATGCCCCATCAACACTAGTCCCACCCCGACCATCATGCCACTTCTAAATTAGTCCCACCCGACCAACACGCCCCATCTACACAATCCCACCCCGACCAACATGCCTCATCTACACTAGTCCCACGCCGACCAACACCCCATCTACACTAGACTCACCTAGACCAACATGCCCGTCTACTCCAGTCCCGCCCCAACCAACATGCCCCATCTACACTAGTCCCACCCGCCCAACATGCCCCATGTACACTAGTCTCACCCCGACCAACATGAACCACCTACACTAGGCCCACCCCGACCAACATGCCCCATCTACACTAGTCCCACCCTGACCAACAAGCCCCATCTACACTAGTCCCATCCGACCAACAAGCCCCATCTACACTAGTCCCACCCGACCAACATGTCCCGTCTACCCTACTCCCACTCCTACCAACATGCCCCATCTACACTAGTCCCACCACGACCAACAAGCCCCATCTACTCTAGTACCACTCCGAACAACATGCCCCATCTACACTAGTGCCACCCCGACCAACACAACCATCTACACTAGTCCCACCCCGACCAACATGCCCCATCTACACTAGTCCCACCCCGACCAACATGCCCCATCTACACTAGTCCCACCCCGACCAACATGCCCCATCTACATTAGTCCCACATCGATCAACAAGCCCCATCTACACTAGTCCCACCCCGACCAACATGCCCCATCTACACTAGGCCCACCCCGACCAACATGTCCCATACACACTTGGCTAACCCCGACCAACATGCCCCATCTACACTAGTGCCACCCCGACCAACACGACCCATCTACACTAGTCCCACTACGACCAACATGCCCCATCTACACTGGTCTCACCCCGACCAACAGGCCTCATCTACACTAGTCCCGCCCCGGCCAACACCCCATCTACATTAGTCCCACCCCGACCAACATGCCCCATCTACACTATTTCCAACCCGACCAACATGCCCCATCTACACAAGGCCCACCACGACCAACATGCCCCATCTTCACTAGTCCCACCCCGACCAACAAACCCCATCTACACTAAACTCACCCCGACCAACATGCCCCATCTACGCTAGTCCCACCCCGACCAACATGCCCCATGTACTCTAGTCCCACCCCGACCAACATGCCCCATCTACACTAGTCCCACCCAGACCAACATGAACCACCTACACTAGGCCCACCCCGACCAACATGCCCCATCTACACTAGTCCCACCCTGACCAACATGCCCCATCTACACTAGTCCCACCCGACCAACAAGCCCCATCTACACTAGTCCCACCCGACCAACATGTCCCATCTACCCTACTCCCACTCCTACCAACATGCCCCATCTACACTAGTCCCACCACGACCAACAAGCCCCATCTACTCTAGTCCCACTCCGAACAACATGCCCCATCCACACTAGTGCCACCCCGACCAACACAACCGTCTGCACTAGTCCAACCCCGACCAACATGCCCCATCTACACTATTTCCAACCCGACCAACATGCCCCATCTCCACAACGCCCACCACGACCAACATGCCCCATCTTCACTAGTCCCACCCGACCAACAAACCCCATCTACACTAGTCTCACCCCGACCAACATGCCCCATCTACGCTAGTCCCACCCCGACCAACATGCCCCATCTACTCTAGTCCCACCCCGACCAACATGCCCCATCTACACTAGTCCCACCCAGACCAACATGCCCCATCTACATTAGTCCCACATCGACCAACAAGCCCCATCTACACTAGTCCCACCCCGACCAACATGCCCCATCTACACTAGGCCCACCCTGACCAACATGCCCCATCTACACTAGGCTAACCCCGACCAACATGCCCCATCAACACTAGTCCCACCCCGACCATCATGCCACTTCTAAATTAGTCCCACCCGACCAACACGCCCCATCTACACAATCCCACCCCGACCAACATGCCTCATCTACACTAGTCCCACGCCGACCAACACCCCATCTACACTAGACTCACCTAGACCAACATGCCCGTCTACTCCAGTCCCGCCCCAACCAACATGCCCCATCTACACTAGTCCCACCCGCCCAACATGCCCCATGTACACTAGTCTCACCCCGACCAACATGAACCACCTACACTAGGCCCACCCCGACCAACATGCCCCATCTACACTAGTCCCACCCTGACCAACAAGCCCCATCTACACTAGTCCCATCCGACCAACAAGCCCCATCTACACTAGTCCCACCCGACCAACATGTCCCGTCTACCCTACTCCCACTCCTACCAACATGCCCCATCTACACTAGTCCCACCACGACCAACAAGCCCCATCTACTCTAGTACCACTCCGAACAACATGCCCCATCTACACTAGTGCCACCCCGACCAACACAACCATCTACACTAGTCCCACCCCGACCAACATGCCCCATCTACACTAGTCCCACCCCGACCAACATGCCCCATCTACACTAGTCCCACCCCGACCAACATGCCCCATCTACATTAGTCCCACATCGATCAACAAGCCCCATCTACACTAGTCCCACCCCGACCAACATGCCCCATCTACACTAGGCCCACCCCGACCAACATGTCCCATACACACTTGGCTAACCCCGACCAACATGCCCCATCAACACTAGTCCCACCCCGACCATCATGCCACTTCTAAATTAGTCCCACCCGACCAACACGCCCCATCTACACAATCCCACCCCGACCAACATGCCTCATCTCCACTAGTCCCACCCCGACCAACACCCCGTCTACACTAGTCTCACCTCGACCAACATGCCCATCTACTCCAGTCCCGCCCCAACCAACATGGCCCATCTACACTAGTCCCACCCGCCCAACATGCCCCATGTACACTAGTCTCACCCCGACCAACATGAACCACCTACACTAGGCCCACCCCGGCCAACATGCCCCATCTACACTAGTCCCACCCTGACCAACATGCCCCATCTACACTAGTCCCGCCCCAACCAACATGCCCCATCTACACTAGTCCCACCTCAACCAACGTGCCCCATCTACACTAGTCCCATCCCGACCAACATGCCCCAATATACACAAGCCCCACCCCGACTAACGTGCCCCATCTATGCTATTCCCACCCCGACCAACTTGACCCAACTACACTAGACCCACCCCGACCAACATGCCCCATCTACACTAGACCCACCCCAACCAACATGTCCCATCTACACTAGGCTAACCCCGACCACCATGCCCCATCAACATTAGTCCCACCCCGACCATCATGCCACTTCTAAATTAGTCCCACCCGACCAACACGCCCCATCTACACAATCCCACCCCGACCAAAATGCCTCATCTACACTAGTCCCACCCCGACCAACACCCCATCTACACTAGTCTCACCTCGACCAACATGCCCATCTACTCCAGTCCCGCCCCAACCAACATGGCCCATCTACACTAGTCCCACCCGCCCAACATGCCCCATGTACACTAGTCTCACACCGACCAACATGAACCACCTACACTAGGCCCACCCCGACCAACATGCCCCATCTACACTAGTCCCACCCTGACCAACATGCCCCATCTACACTAGTCCCACCCGACCAACAAGCCCCATCTACACTAGTCCCACCCGACCAACATGTCCCATCTACCCTACTCCCACTGCTACCAACATACCCGATCTACACTAGTCCCACCACGTCCATCAAGCCCCATCTACACTAGTCCCACTCCGAACAACATGCCCCATCTACACTAGTCCCACCCTGACCAACATGCCCCATCTACACTAGTGCCACCCGACCAACAAGCCCCATCTACACTAGTCCCACCCGACCAACATGTCCCATCTACCCTACTCCCACTCCTACCAACATGTCCCATCTACACTAGTCCCACCCCGACCAACATGCCCCATCTGCACTAGTCCCACCCCGATCAACATGCCCCATCTACACTAGTCCCACCCCGACCAACATGCCCCATCTACATTAGTCCCACATCGATGAACAAGCCCCATCTACACTAGTCCCACCCCGACCAACATGCCCCATCTACACTAGGCCCACCCCGACCAACATGTCCCATCTACACTAGGCTAACCCCGACCAACATGCCCCATCAACACTAGTCCCACCCCGACCATCATGCCACCTCTAAATTAGTCCCACCCGACCAACACGCCCCATCTACACAATCCCACCCCGACCAACATGCCTCATCTACACTAGTCCCACCCAGACCAACATGCCCCATCTACACTAGACCCACATCGACCAACAAGCCCCATCTACACTAGACCCAACCCGACCAACATGCCCCATCTACACTAGGCCCACCCCGACCAACATGCCCCATCTACACTAGGCTAACCCCGACCAACATGCCCCATCAACACTAGTCCCACCCCGACCATCATGCCACTTCTAAATTAGTCCCACCCGACCAACACGCCCCATCTACACAATCCCACCCCGACCAACATGCCTCATCTACACTAGTCCCACCCCGACCAACACCCCATCTACAATAGTCTCACCTCGACCAACATGCCCATCTACTCCAGTCCCGCCCCAACCAACATGGCCCATCTACACTAGTCCCACCCGCCCAACATGCCCCATGTACACTAGTCTCACCCCGACCAACATGAACCACCTACACTAGGCCCATCCCGACCAACATGCCGCATCTACACTAGTCCCACCCTGACCAACATGCCCCATCTACACTAGTCCCACCCGACCAACAAGCCCCATCTACACTAGTCCCACCCGACCAACATGTCCCATCTACCCTACTCCCACTCCAACCAACATACCCCATCTACACTAGTCCCACCACGTCCATCAAGCCCCATCTACACTAGTCCCACTCCGAACAACATGCCCCATCTACACTAGTGCCACCCAGACCAACACGACCATCTACACTAGTCCCACCCCGACAACATGCCCGATCTACACTAGTCCCGCCCCAACCAACATGCCCCATCTACACTAGTCCCACCCCAACCAACGTGCCCCATCTACACTAGTCCCATCCCGACCAACATGCCCCAATATACACAAGCCCCACCCCGACTAACGTGCCCCATCTATGCTATTCCCACCCCGACCAACTTGACCCAACTACACTATTTCCAACCCGACCAACATGCCCCATGTACACTAATCCCACCCCGACCAACAAGCCCCATCTACACTTGTCCCACCCCGACCAACATGCCCCATCTACACTTGTCCCACCCCGACCAACATGCCCCATCTACACTAGCCCCGCCCCGACCAACATGCCCCATCTACACTAGTCCCACCCCGACCAACATGCCCCATCTACACTAGACTCACCCCGACCAACATGCCCCATCTACACTAGTGCCATCCCGACCAACACGACCATCTACACCAGTCCCACCCCGACCAACATGCCCCATCTACACTAGTCTCGCCCCGACCAACATGCCCATCTACACCAGTCCCACCCCAACCAACATATCCCATCCACACTAGTCCCACCCGACCAACACGCCCCATCTACACAATCCCACTCCGACCAACATGCCTCATCTACACTAGTCCCACCCGACCAACATGCCCCATGTACACTAGTCCCACCCGACCAACATGCCCCATCTACACTACTTACCACCCCTAACAACATGCCCAATCTACAGAAGGCCCACCACAACCAACATGCCCCATCTACACTACTTCCCACCCCTAACAACATGCCTCATCTACACTAGTCCCACACCGACCAACATGCCCCATCTACACTAGTCCCACTCCGACCAACATGCCGCATCTACACTAGTCCCACGCCGACCAACATGCCCCATCTACATTAGTGCCACCGCGCCCAACAAGCCCCATCTACATTAATCCCACCCCGACCAACAGGCCTCATCTACACCAGTCCCACCCCGGTCAACACCCCATCTACATTAGTCCCACCCCGATGAACATGCCCCATCTACACTATTTCCAACCCGACTAACATGCCCCATCTACACTAGTGCCACCCCGCCCAACAAGCCCCATCTACACTAATCCCACCCCGACCAACAGGCCTCATCTACACCAGTCCCACCCCGGCCAACACCCCATCTACATTAGTCCCAGCCCGACCAACATGTCCCATCTACACTAGTCCCAGCACGACCAACATGCCCCATCTACACTAGTCCCACCCCGACCAACATGCCCCATCTACACTAGTCCCATCCCGACCAACATGCCCCATCTACACTAGTCCCAGCTCGACCAACATGTCCCATCTCCACTAGTCCCATCCCGACCAACATGTCCCATCTACACTAGTCTCACCCCGACCAACATGCCCCATCTACACGTCCCACCCCGACCAACATGCCCCATCTACACTAATCTCACCCCGACCAACATGCCCCATCTACACAAGTCTCACCACGACCAACATGCCCCATCTACACGTCCCACCCCGAACAACATGCCCCATCTACACGTCCCACCCCGACCAAAATGCCCCATCTACACAGGCCCCACCCTGACTAACATGCCCCATCTACACTAGCCCCACCCCGACCATCTTGCCCCATCTACACATGCCCCACCCTGACTAACATGCCCGATCTACACTAGTCCCACCCGACCAACATGACCCATCTACACTAGTCCCACCCCGAGCAACATGCCCCATCATCACTAGTCCCATCCCGACCAACATGCCTCATCTACACTAGTCCCACCCCGACCAACTTGTCCCATCTACACTAGTCTCACCCCGACCAACATGCCCCATCTACACAAGTCGCATCCAGAACAACATGCCCCATCAACACTAGTCCCTCCCCGACCAACATGCCCTATCTACACTAGTCCCACCCCGAGCAACATGTCCCATCAACACTAGTCGCACCCCGGCCAACACCCCATCTACATTAATCCCACCCAGACCAATATGCCCTATCTACACTACTTCCCACCCCGAACAACATGCCCCATCTACACTAGTGCCACCCCGACCAACACGCCCCATCTACACTAGTTCCACCCCGACCAACATGCCCCGTCTACACTAGTCCCACCCCGACCAACACCCCATCTACACTAGTCCCACCCCTACCAACACGACCCATCTACACTAGTCCCACCCCGACCAACATGCCCCATCAACACTAGTCCCACCCTGGCCATCATTCCACATCTAAACTAATTCCATCCCGACCAACATGCCCCGTCTACACTAGTCCCACCCCGACCAACACCCCTTCTACACTAGTCCCAACCCAACCAACACAACCCATCTACACTAATCCCACCCCGACCAACATGCCCCATCAACACTAGTCCCACCCCAACCATCATGCCACATCTAAACTAGTCCCACCCCGACCAACATGCCCCATCAACACTAGTCCCATCCCGAACAACCTGCCCCATCTACACATGTCCCACCCCGAGCAACATGCCCCATCTACACTTGTCCCACCCCGACCATCATGCCACATCTAAACTAGTCCCACCCGACCAACACTCCCCATCTACACTAGTCCCAACCCGACCGACATGCCTCATCTACACTAGCCCCACCCCGACCAACATGCCCCATCTACACTACTCCCACTAGACCAACATGCCCCATCTAAACTAGTCCCACCCGACCAACATGCCCCATCTACACTAGTACCACCCCGTCCAACATGCCCCATCTACACTAGTCGCACGCCGACCAACATGCCCAATCTACACTAGTGCCACCCCGACCAACATGACCCATCTACACTAGACCCACCCCAACCAACATGCCCCATCTACACTAGTCCCACTCCGACCAACATGCCCCATCCACGCTACTCCCACCCCGACCAACATGCCCCATCTACACTAGTCGTACCCCGACCAACATGCCCCATCAACAATAGTCCCACCCTGACTATCATGCCACATCTAAACTATTCCCACTAGACCAACATGCCCCATCTACACTAGTCCCACCCGACCAACATGCCCCATCTACACTAGTCCCACCCCGACCAACACGCCCCATCTATACTAGATCCACCCCAACCAACATGCCCCGTCTACACTAGTCCCACCCCGACCAACACCCCGTCTACACTTGTCCCACCCGACCAACACGACCCATCCACACTAGTCCCACCCCGACCAACATGCCCCATCAACACTAGTCCCACCCCGACCATCATGCCACATCTAAACTAGTCCCATCCCGACCAACATGCCCCATCAACTCTAGTCCCATCCCGACCAACATGCCTCATCTACACTAGTCCCACACCGACCAACACCCCATCTACACTAGTCCCACCCCGAACAACCTGCCCCATCTACACTAGTCCCACCTCGAGCAACATGCCCCATCAACACTAGTTCCACCCCGACCATCATGCCACATCTAAACTAGTCCCACCCGACCAACACTCCCCATCTACACTAGTCCCACCCCGACCGACATGCCTCATCTACACTAGTGCCACCCCGACCAACACCCCATCTACACTAGTCTCACCCCGACCAACATGCCCATCTACACCAGTCCCGCCCCAACCAACATGCCCCATCTACACTAGACCCACCCCGACCAACATGCCCCATCTACACTACTCCCACAACGACCACCATGCCCCATCTACACTAGTCCCACCCGACCAACATGCCTCATCTACACTATTCCCACCCCGTCCAACATGCCCCATCTACACTAGTCGCACCCTGACCAACATGCCCCATCTACACTAGTGCCACCCCGACCAACATGACCCATCTACACTAGGCCCACCCCGACCAAATGCCCCATCTACACTAGTCCCACTCTGACCAACATGCCCCATCTACACTAGTCCCACCCCGACCAACACACCATCTACACTAGGGTCACCCCGAACAACATGCCGATCTACACCAGTCCCACCCCAACCACATACCCCATTAACACTAGTCCCACCCCGAGCATCATGCCACATATAAACTAGTCCCACCCCGACCAACATGCCCCATCAACACTAGTCCCATCCCAACCAACATGCCTCATCTACACTAGTCCCACCCCGACCAACATGCCCCATCTATACTAGTCCCAGCCGCACCAACACGTCCCATCTACACTAGTCCCATCCCGACCATCAATTCCCAACTACACTAGTCTCACCCCGACCAACATGCCCCATCTACACACGTCCCAACCAGACCAACATGACCCATCTACACTATACCCACCCCGACCAACATGCCCCATCTACACAAGGCCCACCCCAACCAACATGCCCCATCTTCACTAGTCCCACCCCAACCAACAAACCCCATCTTCACTAGTCCCACCCCGACCAATATGCCCCATATACACTAGTCCCACCCCGACCAACATGCCCTATCTACACTACTTTCCACCCGACCAACATGTCCCATCTACACTTCTACCAGCCCGACCAACATGCCCCATCTACACTAGTCCCACCCCGAACAACCTGCCCCATCTACACTAGTCCCACCCCGAACAACATGCCCCGTCTACACTAGTCCCACCCCG
The DNA here is from genome assembly GCA_036785375.1 of Leucoraja ocellata. NCBI lineage: Eukaryota > Metazoa > Chordata > Chondrichthyes > Rajiformes > Rajidae > Leucoraja > Leucoraja ocellata. The sequence continues at coordinate 627,669 of JAWMAR010000658.1, forward strand.
ACCAACACCCCATCTACACTTGTCCCACCCGACCAACACGACCCATCCACACTAGTCCCACCCCGACCAACATGCCCCATCAATACTAGTCCCACCCCGGCCATCATTCCACATCTAAACTAGTCCCACCCCGACCAACATGCCCAATCAACTCTAGTCCCATCCCGACCAACATGCCTCATCTACACTAGTCCCACCCCGACCAACACCCCATCTACACTAGTCCCACCCCGACCAACATGCCCCATCTACACTAGTCCCACCCGACCAACATGCCTCATCTACACTAGTCCCACCCCGACCAACATGCCCCATCTACACTAGTCCCACCCCGAACAACCTGCCCCATCTACACTAGTCCCACCCCGAGCAACACGCCCCATCAACACTAGTCCCACCCCGACCATCATGCCACATCTAAACTAGTCCCACCCGACCAACACTCCCCATCTACACTAGTCCCACCCCGACCGACATGCCTCATCTACACTAGTGCCACCTCGACCAACACCCCATCTACACTAGTCTCACCCCGACCAACATGCCCATCTACACCAGACCCGCTCCAACCAACATGCCCCATCTACACTAGTCCCACCCGACCAACATGCCACATCTACACGAGGTTAACCCCGACCAATATGCCCCATCAACACTTGTTCCACCCCGACCATTATGCCATATCTAAACTAGTCTCACCCTATTAACATGCCCCATCTACCTAGTCCCACCCCGACCAACATGACCCATCTACACTAGACCCACCCCGACCAACATGCCCCATCTACACTACTCCCACAACGACCAACATGCCCCATCTTCACTAGTCCCACCCCGACCAATATGCCCCATATACACTAGTCACACCCCGACCAACATGCCCTATCTACACTACTTTCCACCCGACCAACATGTCCCATCTACACTTCTACCAGCCCGACCAACATGCCCCATCTACACTAGTCCCACCCCGAACAACCTGCCCCATCTACACTAGTCCCACCCCGAGCAACATGCCCCGTCTACACTAGTCCCACCCCGACCAACACCCCATCTACACTTGTCCCACCCGACCAACACGACCCATCCACACTAGTCCCACCCCGACCATCATGCCCCATCAATACTAGTCCCACCCCGGCCATCATTCCACATCTAAACTAGTCCCACCCCGACCAACATGCCCCATCAACTCTAGTCCCATCCCGACCAACATGCCTCATCTACACTAGTCCCACCCCGACCAACACCCCATCTACACTAGTCCCACCCCGACCAACATGCCCCATCTACACTAGTCCCACCCGACCAACATGCCTCATCTACACTAGTCCCACCCCGACCAACATGCCCCATCTACACTAGTCCCACCCCGAACAACCTGCCCCATCTACACAAGTCCCACCCCGAGCAACATGCCCCATCAACACTAGTCCCACCCCGACCATCATGCCACATCTAAACTAGTCCCACCCGACCAACACTCCCAATCTACACTAGTCCCACCCCGACCGACATGCCTCATCTACACTAGTGCCACCTCGACCAACACCCCATCTACACTAGTCTCACCCCGACCAACATGCCCATCTACACCAGACCCGCTCCAACCAACATGCCCCATCTACACTAGTCCCACCCGACCAACATGCCACATCTACACGAGGTTAACCCCGACCAACATGCCCATCAACACTTGTTCCACCCCGACCATCATGCCATATCTAAACTAGTCTCACCCTATTAACATGCCCCATCTACCTAGTCCCACCCCGACCAACATGACCCATCTACACTAGTCCCACCCCGACCAACATGCCCCATCTATACTAGTCCCAGCCGCACCAACACGTCCCATCTACACTAGTCCCATCCCGACCATCAATTCCCAACTACACTAGTCTCACCCCGACCAACATGCCCCATCTACACACGTCCCAACCAGACCAACATGACCCATCTACACTAGACCCACCCCGACCAACATGCCCCATCTACACAAGGCCCACCCCAACCAACATGCCCCATTTTCACTAGTCCCACCCCAACCAACAAACCCCATCTTCACTAGTCCCACCCCGACCAACATGCCCCATATACACTAGTCCCACCCCGACCAACAAGCCCTATCTACACTACTTTCCACCCGACCAACATGTCCCATCTACACTTCTACCAGCCCGACCAACATGCCCCATCTACACTAGTCCCACCCCGAACAACCTGCCCCATCTACACTAGTCCCACCCCGAACAACATGCCCCGTCTACACTAGTCCCACCCCGACCAACACCCCATCTACACTTGTCCCACCCGACCAACACGACCCATCCACACTAGTCCCACCCCGACCAACATGCCCCATCAATACTAGTCCCACCCCGGCCATCATTCCACATCTAAACTAGTCCCACCCCGACCAACATGCCCAATCAACTCTAGTCCCATCCCGACCAACATGCCTCATCTACACTAGTCCCACCCCGACCAACACCCCATCTACACTAGTCCCACCCCGACCAACATGCCCCATCTACACTAGTCCCACCCGACCAACATGCCTCATCTACACTAGTCCCACCCCGACCAACATGCCCCATCTACACTAGTCCCACCCCGAACAACCTGCCCCATCTACACTAGTCCCACCCCGAGCAACACGCCCCATCAACACTAGTCCCACCCCGACCATCATGCCACATCTAAACTAGTCCCACCCGACCAACACTCCCCATCTACACTAGTCCCAGCCCGACCGACATGCCTCATCTACACTAGTGCCACCTCGACCAACACCCCATCTACACTAGTCTCACCCCGACCAACATGCCCATCTACACCAGACCCGCTCCAACCAACATGCCCCATCTACACTAGTCCCACCCGACCAACATGCCACATCTACACGAGGTTAACCCCGACCAATATGCCCCATCAACACTTGTTCCACCCCGACCATCATGCCATATCTAAACTAGTCTCACCCTATTAACATGCCCCATCTACCTAGTCCCACCCCGACCAACATGACCCATCTACACTAGACCCACCCCGACCAACATGCCCCATCTACACTACTCCCACAACGACCAACATGCCCCATCTACACTAGTCCCACCCGACCAACATGCCTCATCTACACTAGTCCCACCCCGTCCAACATGCCTCATCGACACTAGTCGCACCCTGACCAACATGTCCCATCTACACTAGTGCCACCCCGACCAACATGACCCATCTACACTAGACCCACCCCGACCAACATGCCCCATCTACACTAGTCCCACCCCGACCAACATGCCCCATCTACACTAGTCCCATCCCGACCAACATGCCCCATCTACACTAGTCCTACCCCGACCAACATGCCCCATCAACAATAGTCCCCCCCTGACCATCATGCCACATCTAAACTATTCCCACTAGACCAACATGCCCCATCTACACTAGTCCCAACCCGACCAACATGTCCCATCTACATTAGTCCCATCCCGACCAACAATTCCCATCTACACTAGTCTCACCCCGACCAACATGCCCCATCTACATAAGTCCCAACCAGACCAACATGACCCATCTACACTAGACCCACCCCGACCAACATGCCCCATCTACACGGCCCACCCCAACCAACATGCCCCATCTTCACTAATCCCACCCCAACCAACAAACCCCATCTACACTAGTCCCACCCCGACCAACATGCCCCATATACACTAGTCCCACCCCGAACAACCTGCCCCATCTACACTAGTCCCACCCTGAGCTACATGCCCCATCAACACTAGTCCCACCCCGACCATCATGCCACATCTAAACTAGTCCCACCCGACCAACACTCCCCATCTACACTAGTCCCACCCCGACCGACATGCCATCTACACTAGTGCCACCCCGACCAACACCCCATCTACACTAGTCTCACCCCGACCAACATGCCCCATCTACACTAGTCCCACCCGACCAACATGCCACATCTACACGAGGCTAACCCCGACCAACATGCCCCATCAACACTAGTTCCACCCCGACCATCATGCCATATCTAAACTAGTCTCACCCGACTAACATGCCCCATCTACACTAGTCCCACGCCGACCAACATGACCCATCTACACTAGACCCACCCCGACCAACATGCCCCATCTACACTTTTCCCACAACGACCAACATGCCCCATCTACACTAGTGCCACCCCGACCAACATGACCCATCTACACTAGACCCACCCCGACCAACATGCCCCATCTACACTAGTCCCACCCCGACCAACATGCCCCATCTACACTAGTCCCACCCCGACCAACATGCCCCATCTACACTAGTCCTACCCCGACCAACATGCCCCATCAACAATAGTCCCCCCCCCTGACCATCATGCCACATCTAAACTATTCCCACTAGACCAACATGCCCCATCTACACTAGTCCCACCCCGACCAACTTGCCCCATCTACACTAGTCCCTCCACGACCATCATGCCCCATCTACACCAGTCCCACCCCGGCCAACACCCCATCTACATTAGTCCCACAGATTCAGATTCAGATTCAATTTTAATTGTCATTGTCAGTGTACAAGACAGAGACAACAAAATGCATTTAGCATCTCCCTTGAAGAGCGACATAACAAACGATTTGAATTAAAAAAAAAAAAGTGTCCGGGGGGGGGGGGGGGTGGTGATTGGCAGTCACCGAGGTACGTTGTTGAGTAGAGTGACAGCCGCCGGAAAGAAGCTGTTCCTCGACCTGCGGGTTCGGCAACGGAGAGACCTGTAGCGCCTCCCAGATGGCAGGAGGGTAAACAGTCCATGGTTGGGGTGAGAGCAGTCCTTGGCGATGCTGAGCGCCCTCCGCAGACAATGCTTGCTTTGGACAGACTCAATGGAGGGGAGCGTGGAACCGGTGATGCGTTGGGCAATTTTGAGACAGAGCAGTTGCCATACCATACTGTGATGCAGTTGGTAAGGATGCTCTCGATGGTGCAGCGGTAGAAGTTCACCAGGATCTGAGGAGACAGATGGACCTTCTTCAGTCTCCTCAGGAAGAAGAGACGCTGATGAGCCTTCTTGATCAGAGTAGAGGTATTGTGTGTCCAAGAGAGGACATCGGAGATGTTGACTCCCAGGAACTTGAAGCTAGAAACACGTTCCACCTCCGTCCCGTTAATGTGGATGGGGGTGTGCGTGCCGCCTCTGGACATCCTGAAGTCTACAATGAGCTCCTTGGTCTTCTTGGAGTTAAGGGCCAGGTTGTTGTCAGCACATCATGCTGCTAGGTGCTGGACCTCCTCCCTGTAGGCCAGCTCATCGTTGTTGCTGATGAGGCCAATCACCGTTGTATCATCTGCATACTTGATGATGGTGTTAGTACCATGTACAGGTGTGCAGTCATAGGTGAAGAGGGAGTAGAGGAGGGGGCTCAGCACACAGCCCTGTGGAACGCCGGTGTTCAGGGTGAGGGTTGAAGAGGTGTGCCTGTCTAACCTCACAGACTGGGGTCTGTTGGTTAGAAAGTCCAGTATCCAGTTGCAGAGGGAGGGGTCGATGCCCAGGTTACCGAGTTTGGTGATCAGTTGTGATGGTATAATGATGTTGAATGCTGAGCTGTAATCGATGAACAGCATTCTTACATAAGTGTCTCTGTTGTCGAGGTGGGAGAGGGCGGAGTGAAGTGCCGTTGAGATGGCATCCTCCGTACTCCTGTTCTTGCGGTAGGCAAACTGATAGGGATCCAGTGTGGGGGGTAGGCAGCTTTTGAGGTGTGTCAGGACCAGCCTCTCGAAGCACTTTGTGATGATGGGGGTAAGTGCAACTGGGCGGAAGTCGTTGAGGCTTGCCGCAGTGGAGTGTGTTGGCACTGGCACGATGGAGGTGGTTGTAGGGCCGAGGTGGCCTGTTTCCGTGCTGTAATTGTTATATGGTTATGTGGTTAACTGAGAAGTGGGAAAGGTGTAGCAACACTTATAGGGGTCTATTATAGACCACCAAATGGGGAACGAGAATTGGAAGAGCAAATATGTAAGGAGATAGCAGATATTAGTAGTAATCACAAGGTAGTGATTGTGGGAGATTTCAACTTTCCACACATAGACTGGGAAACACATTCTGTAAATGGGCTGGATGGTTTGGAGTTTGTAAAATGTGTGCAGGATAGTTTTTGCAGCAATACATAGAGGTACCTACTAGAGGAGGGGCAGTGCTGGACCTCCTGTTAGGAAATGAGACGGGACAGGTGGAGGAGGTATGCGTTGGGGAGCACTTCGGGTCCAGTGATCACAATACCATTAGTTTCAATATAATTATGGAGAGGGTCAGAATTGGACCTAGGTTTGAGATTTTTGATTGGAGAAAGGCTAACTTTGATGAGATGCGAGATGATTTAAAAGTAGTCAACTGGGACATTTTGTTTTATGGGAAAGATGTAGAAGAGAAATGGATGACATGTAAAGGGGACATTTTAAGAGTACAGAATCTTTATGTTCCTGTTTGGTTGAAAGGAAACAGTAAATATTGGAAAGAGCCCTGGTTTTCAAGGGAAATTGGACATCTTGTTCGGAAAAAGAGGGAGATCTACAATAAGTATAGGCAGCATGAAGTAAGTGAGGTGCTTGAGGAGTATAAGGAATGTAAAAAGAATCTTAAGAAATAAATTAGAAAAGCTAAAAGAAGATATGAGGTTGCTTTGGCAAGTAAGGTGAAAGTAAATCCAAAGAGTTCTAGAGCTATATTAATAGCAAAAGGATAACGAGGGATAAAATTGGTCCATTGGAGAGACAGAGTGGACAGCTATCTGCAGAGCCAAAAGAGATGGGGGAGATATTGATTTTTTTTTCTTCGGTATTCACCAAGGAGAAGGATATTGAATTACGTCAGTTAAGGGAAACTAGTAGAGTAGCTATGGAAACTATGAGGTTCAAAGTAAAAGAAGTACTGACACTTTTGAAAAATATAAAAGTGGACAAGTCTCCAGGTCCTGACAGGATATTCCCTAGGACATTGAGGGAAGTTAGTGTAGAAATAGCCGGGGTTATGACAGAAATATTTTAAATGTCATTAGAAACTGGAATAGTCCCCGAGGATTGGCGTACTGCGCATGTTGTGCCATTGTTTAAAAAGGGTTCTAAGAGTAAATCTAGCAATTATAGACATGTTAGTTTGACGTCAGTGGTGGGCAAATTAATGGAAACGATACTTAGAGATAATATATATAAGCAACTGGATAAACAGGGTCTGATTAGGTACAGTCAATATGGATTTGTGCCTGGAAGGTCATGTTTGACTAATCTTCTTGAATTTTTGAAGAGGTTACTATGGAAATTGACGAGGGTAAAGCAGTGGATAGATAGATAGCCTTTTATTGTCATTCAGGCCGAAGTCTGAACGAAATTGCAGCAGTCATACATATAATACATTACAATAAAACAACAATAAACACATATTAACATCCACCACAGTGAGTCCACCCAGCATCTCCTCACTGTGATGGAGGCAAAAGTCTTAGGTCTGCAGTCTCTTCTCTCCTCTTCTCCCTCTGCGCTGGAGCGATACCCCCCCCCCCCCCCCCCGGGCGATGTTAAAAACAGTCCCGTGGCTCAAACACCGCGGCCCGGGGTGGTTGAAGCTGCCGCCCACCAGTCCTGCAGACGCAGCCGCTGGCCCGCGGCCGAATCCCGGACTCAGGCCACCACCGCCAGAACAACGTCCCAGCCACCCTCACGTGAGTACTGCGCCGTCTTCAGCCTCGGGCTGAGCCGCCCCGACTTGGGCGCCGAACCTCCCCCGGACCGGGCCGCCCCGACTTGGGCGTCGCTTTTCCCCCGGACCGGGCCGCCCCGACGGGCGTCGCTTCTTCCCTGGGCTGGGCTGCCCCGACTTGGGCGCCGAACCTCCCTCGGGCTGCCAGCGCCGCACCTTCCCGAGCTCGGCCGCTCCGACGGGAGCCTCGTTCCACCCTCGGGCTGGCCGTCCTCACGGGAGCGTCCCAGCCTCTTCCAGCCCTGATCCGGACCACCCTCACGGGAGCGAGCTCAGGGCGAGTCCTGGCGGTGCTCTGCCTCCGGAGCCTCGAGGTCGTCAGCTCCATTAGGCCTCAGCACAGACGGAGGCAGAGAAGGGGAATACGACAAAAAGGTCGTATTCCCCCGCAGGGAGAGACTGCAAACCCCGTTTCAACCCCACCCCCCTCCCAAACACAAACTAAAACCAAAAAACTAGACTAACCAAAACAAAATAAACAACATAAAAAACAACGGGACTGCCGGTACGTCGCTGCAGCCAGAGCCGCGCCGCCACTCCGGACCTTGGGACATATGGATGTTGTCTATATGGACTTTAGAAAGGCCTTTGACAAGGTTCCTCATGGAAGGTTGGTTAAGAATGTTCAACTGTTGGGTATAAATGCAGGGATAGCAAGATGGATTCAACAGTGGCTGAATGGGAGAAGCCAGAGGGTAATGGTGGATGGCTGTTTATCGGGTTGGAGGCAGGTGACTAGTGGGGTGCCTCGGGGATCTGTGTTGGGTCCTTTGTTGTTTGTCATGTACATCAATGATCTGGATGAAGGTCTGGTAAATTGGATTAGTAAGTATGCAGATGATACCAAGATAGGGAGTGTTGTGGATAATGAAGAGGATTTCCAAAGTCTACAGATTGATTAAGGCCATTTGGAAAAATGGGCTGAAAGATGGCAGATGGAGTTTAATGCTGATAAATGTGAGGTGCTACACCTTGCCAGGACAAATCACAATAGGACGTACATGGTAAATGGTAGGGAATTGAAGAATACAGTTGATCAGAGGGATCTGGGAATAACCGTGCATAGTTCCTTGAAGGTGGAATCTCATATAGATAGGGTGGTAAAGATAGCTTCTGGTATGCTAGCCTTTATAAATCAGAGCATTTAGTATAGAAGCTGGTATGTAATGTTAAAATTGTACAAGGCATTGGTGAGACCAAATCTGGAGTATGGTGAACAATTTTGGTCGCCCAATTATAGGAAGGATGTCAACAAAATAAAGAGAGTACAGAGGAGATTTACTATGAGAGGGATAGACAGAGTTGATGTGGACAAGCTTTTCCCTTTGAAAGTAGGGAAGATTCAAACAAGAGGACATGACTTCAGAATTAAGGGACAAAATGTAGGGGTAACATGAGGGGGAACTTCTTTACTCAGAGAGTGGTAGCGGTGTGGAATGAGCTTCCAGTGGAAGTGGTGGAGGCAGGTTCGTTGGTATAATTTAAATATAAATTGAATAGGCATATGGATGAGAAGAGAATGAAGGGTTATGGTATGAGTGCAGGCAGGTCGGAATAAGGGAAAAAAAGTTGTTCGGCACGGAATTGTAGGGCCGAGATGGCCTGTTTCCGTGCTGTAATTGTTATATGGTTATATGGTAATATGGTGTGGTCTCACTAGGGCTCTGTACAACTGCAGAAGGACCTATTTGCTCCTATACTCAACTCCTCTTGTTATGAAGGCCAACAGGCCAAAACTGCGCCCAATACTCCAGTTGTGGTCTCACTTGGGCCCTATACAACTGCAGAAGGACTTCTTTGCTCCTATACTCAACTCCTCTTGTTATGAACGCCAACAGGCCTGTTATCAGCTGCCTTAACGAGTACCGACCGGTCACTCTCACACCAGTCATCATGAAGTGTTTCGAGAGGCTGGTCCACCAGCAGATCAAAGCCAGCCTCCCGCCCACCTTCGATCCACACCAGTTTGCCTACAGAGCAAATAGGTCCACTGGGGATGCCATCGCCACTGCTCTTCACACTGCACTGACCCACCTCGAACACCAGGGGAGCTATGTGAGGATGCTTTTCATTGACTTTAGCTCCGCCTTCAATACCATCATCCCCAGCAGACTGGTCACCAAATTCATGGATTTAGGACTCTCCCAACCCATCTGCCTCTGGATCAAGGACTTTCTGCCTAACTGCCCCAGACCGTCAGACTGGGCCATCACCTCTCCACCCCCATCACACTCAGCACCGGCTCCCCGCAGGGTTGTGTGTTGAGCCCCCTCCTCTACGCACTCTACACCCACGATTGTGCCCCCGCCCACTCCACCAACACCATCGTCAAGTTTGCGGACAACACGATTGTGTTTGGACGTATTTCAGGAGGAGATGAGACAGCCTACAGAGAAGAAGTCTAAAGACTGGCAGCGTGGTGTTCAGACAACAACCTCATCCTAAATACCACAAACACAAAGGAAATTATCATAGACTTCCGTAAGAACTGTGCAGCCCCCAAACCCCTATTCATCAATGGGGCTGTGTGGAAAGGGTCTCAGACTTCAGAATTACAGAGGATCTCTCCTGGACTGCAAACACCACCACAGCAGTCAAGAAGGCCCAGCAGCTACTCTGCTTTCTGAGGATCCTCAGGAAAAACAACCTGGATGAAAAGCTGCTGGTGTCCTTCTACCGCTGCTCCATCGAGAGTGTGCTGGCGTACTGTATAACCACATGGTATGCCAGCTGCTCTTCAGCTGACAGTGAGCCCTTAAAAGGGTCATCAACACCGCACAAAAATCACTGGCTGCCCACTGCCCTCCTTGAAGGACATCTTCAGCTCTCGCTGCCTTGGCAGGGCAGCCAACATCCTGAAGGACCCTTCCCACCCTGGACACATCCTGTTACACATGCTGCCCTCTGGCAGACGGTGCAGGTCTTTCAAAACTCGCACAAACAGACTCAGAGACAGCTTCTACCCCATAGCCATACGTGAACTTAACAATGCAAAATAAGCAATAATACTCACATTCAACTGAATGGTTCTACCTCAGCTGCTATTGTTATTTATCTGTATGTTTTTATATGTATATATTTTTACCTTTTCTTATATATTTATAATTGCTCTTGTGAATCGCACCGTGGGATTCACTTTTAAATTTCGTTATACCATGTGCAATGACAATAAAGAGATTCATTCATCATTCAACAGGCCACAACTGCACACATTACTCCGGGTGTGGTCTCACCACCGCCCTGTACAGCTTGATTGGGTTGTGGGAGGCTGCCAGGCAGTGGAGAGCTTCTGGCAGTTGCTGAGAGGGCAACATGCTCCAATGATTGTTACACACAGTCAGACTCATGGTGCAGTGCGGAGACCAGCCAACGTCCCCAACATTAGCACGAAGCCTGTCGACAACAATCCCACGCCTGTTCCCCCCCACACCCCACACCCCAAGATAGACACTAAATGGGGTGGCGCGACTATCACCGCTTCCCACCTGAGCCTGGAAAATTAACATTTTATTTTAATTGAAAAACACCATATTTCCATATTTCCTACATAAACTTGTTTCCCTCTAATTGCTGAAATAAATATTTTTCTACTAAAATAAACATTTTTTGAATTTTTATTTGAAAAACAAACTCTTTCTATATTTCCGAAATAAGCTTTTTTCTTTCTATTTACGAAAATATATACATTTTTTTCTCTCAGAATACTTAAATAAACTTTCTCAAAAGTAATTTATTGGCAGAGCCGACCTGCGAACATTCAACTGTGATTGGAGAAAGAGAAGAGAGAGAAAGGGTTGCGAGGAAGAGAGGGAGAGAGAAACAGAGGGGGGGGGGGAAATGAGAGGGATAGGGAAAGAGAGGAGACTGAAAGAGAAGAGAGAGAGAAAGAGAGGAGTGAAAGAGAAGAGAGAGAGAAAGAGAGGAGCGAAAGAGAGGACAGAGAGGGGAGAGAAAGAGGGGGGAGAACGGGAGGAAAGAAAAAGAGGGAAAGTGAAAGAGAGGGGAGAGCGAGAGAGGAAAGAGGGGGAGAGATAAAGAGACGCGAGAGAGGCGTGAGAAAGAGAGGAGGGAAAGAGAGGCGAGAAAGAGGGGGGGGAGAGTAGATTAAAAAGAGGAGGGGCAGAGAGGTAGGGGAGAGAAAGAGGGGGAGCGGGAGAGAGGATTAAAAAGAGGAGAGAGAGAGGGGCAGTGAGAGAGGGGGCGAGAAGGAGAGGAGAGAGGAGATTAAAAATAGGATAGATGGGGGGGAGAGAGAGAGAGAGAGAGAGAGAGAGAGAGAGAGAGAGAGAGAGGGAGAGACAGAGGGAGAAAGAAAGCGGGGGGAGTAAGGTAATAGGTGAATAGGCAAGGGGGTGTAGTTGTTGTGGTGCGATCCCTTTAATTCAGTCTCATATCACAAATTATTCCCCCTCCTTTACCTATTCACCTTAAAAAGTTACCCCTCAGTTCCCTATACAATTTCACCCCATCCCCGCGTCTCTCCCCTTAAAGCCAGGTCCTCTGGTCCTCAATTCCCCTACTGTGGACACGAGACTGTGCGTCTACCCGATCTATTCAACTCAGATTCCTAGTTATTTTTTTCACATCCCAGCGTCTCTCACATTAAACCCATGTCCTCTGGTCCTCGATTCCCCTACTCTGGGCAAGAGACTCTGCTTCTACCCGATCTATTCCTCTGATGATTTTGTACACCTCTATAAGATCACCCCTCATCCTCATGCGCTCCAAGGAATATCGTCCCAGCCCTGCCTCAACCTCTCCCTGTAGCTCAGACCCCTCGAGTCCTGGCAACATCCTCGCAAATCGTCTCCGCGCCCTTCTCTACTCCAGCTTCCTGTTCAACCTACTACTCCAGCTTCTCTACCCCCTCTTTTTTCTCCCCTTTTTTCTCTTTCTCATTGCTCTCTTTCTCTCCCTCGCTCTTCCTCCCCTTCTCTTTCTCACCTATTTGTTCCCCCTCTTTTTCTCTCATCTATTTCTCTCCCCCTCTTTCTCTCCCCTTCTCTCTCCTCTTTGTCTTTCCTCCCGTTCTCTTCCTCTCTCCTCTCTTTCGCTCTCCCTCACACCCCATGCCTGTTTCCACCTATCACTACAGCAACATTCCTCCAGCACTTTGTGTCTTTAATTTAAAAAAAACATTTGCAGTTCCTTGTGTTTCAAAAATGGAACGGTGGGGATTCGGGGTGAAGGGTGGAAGTGATATCTCTGAACCCGACACTGACCTCCTCGCAGCACTTCTCTCTCTCTCTTCTATTTCTCTCCTTTCTTCCTCTCCTTCCTCTCACTCTCTCTCTCTCTATTTCTCACTCTCTCGCTCTCTCTCTCTCTCTCTCTCTCTCTCTCTCTCTCTCTCTCTCTCTCTCTCTCTCTCTCTCTCTCTCTCTCTCTTGTTCTCTCTCTCTCTCTCTCTCTCTCTCTCTCTCTCTCTCTCTCTCTCTCTCTCTTGTTCTCTCTCTCTCTCTCTCTCTCTCTCTCTCTCTCTCTCTCCCTCCCTCTCTCTCTCTCTCTCTCTCTCTCTCTATCTCTCTCTCTCTCTTTCTCTCTCCCTCATCTTTCTCTCTCTTTCTCTCGTCCTTTCCTCTCCGCTCTCCGTCTCTCTTTCTTTCCCCGTCTCAATGCTCTCTCCCCTTCCCTCACCTGCTCCTGCAACTCCCACTTTCTCCCCAACTCATTCCTCTCTCACCATTATATAGGAGAGAGAGAGAGGTAGGGAGAGCAGGGGGACAGGAGACTGAATGGGCAGAATGGTCTGTTGTGTCTGAACCAAACCTCTGTATTTCACTATGTTTAAGAAGGAACTACAGATGTTGGAAGATTTGCAGAGGTGGAGGGTGTGTGGGCCTGGGGTTGGTGTTGCCGGAGCTCGGGGAGCTGGTCCTGGGCATGGGGTTGATGTTGAGGTTGGGGTTGGGGTTGGGGTTGGCGGAGCTCGAGGACCTGGGCCTAGGATTGGGGTATGGCCTCTCTCTCTCCCTTCCTCTCTCTCCCCTTCTCTCACTCTCTCCCTACCTCCCTCCCTCCCTCCCCTGGGGTTGGGGTTGGGGTTGGCGGAGCTCGGGGAGCTGGGCCTGGGGTTGGGTTTGGCAAGGGGTTGGGGTTGGCGGAGCTCGGGGAGCTGGTCCTGGGCATGGGGTTGGGGTTGGGGTTGGGGTTGGGCCTGGGGTTGGCGATGGCGGAGCATGGGGAGCTGGGCCTGGGGCCTGGGGTTGGGTGCCGCCGCCGCCCCACCACCACCATCATTAATCTGTGTGTGTGTGGGGGGCTGAGGGGTTGGAGAGTCGTGTGGCCGCTGGAGGTGCTGGAGGATTCATGTTGGGACTGAGGGGGGCGGGGAGTAGGCACATTCACTCACTGATGTCTGTATCTATCTATCTGTCTGTATCTCTATCATTTTTTCAATTAAAATACGTTATTCGCACGATAAAAATACATTGTTATATTGCCAAAGTATAGGGTTTGCACCTAAGGTCACTGGGTTAAAGGGCTCGACGCACGGAGCCGTTCAATCCATCTGGATGACATCCGTCACTTCCGGTATATGTTATTAATGCAAGAAACGCGTAGCAACAATACGGGTCATGGGTCGTGACCCTACTGCCGTGCAACGTCCCTACTACAATATTGCTGGTTGTGGGAGGGCGGCTTTCTGTTGCGCTAGTATGGGTATTGTGGGCCGAGGGGACTAATTTTCAGAGGGCTAGTATGGACATTGTGGGCCGAAAGGATTCGTGGGCTGGCATCTCAGTCACTGAGGCCAGGCTGTACAGTCACTCAGACCTGGCAGGCTGGCAGCTGAGAATCTGCCAGAAATTCTGCCCAAAACAAGTGACAGACTGTGAGAGAGAAGGGGAGAGGGTGGACTGAATGGATTATTGGGCTGGCAATTCAGCCACTTCCGCAGGTCAGGTTGCAGATTTTCTTCCCCGCTGTTAATTATGCTGCAAATTGTTATTTATGATCTATTTTAAAAATAAAATGAACGCAGAGACAAAAAGGATAAAATCACCTGCCGGACAAATATTTTCAACACTATTTCAGACGGGTGCACAGTGGGGGTGGGGCGTGGGCAGGCACGTCCTGGTTTTATCAGTGTTCACGACAAACTGAAACATGGATCGTGTCACCGAGTGAAACATCAATAACCGGGCCCAAATCTGGTCTTTGGTTTGCACCTCGTTTACGCTTCAGCTCCTGTCGTGTTGTCTCTCCCTGTTTTACTGTCAGCCACTTTTACATTGTTTCTTTTCAGGGATTTGAATGGGAACAACATCACAATAATCACCAAATCAATCTATTCAGGATTAAGACATTTGTGAGTTCTGTAAGTCCAAATATTGCTTTTTGCACGAATCGGTTACATTTCTGCAGCTGCTTCATGCTTCCATCTGTTCACTTGCTGCCATCAGTGTTTATGTTTTGTAACTTGCAGCTTGTTATTTAATATAACTTTTCACAGTCCCTTGTGAATGAAGTAAGTGCAGGAGTGAGGTGTTGGGATTAGTACACGGCCAAGTCAGCTAATACTACATTCCACAGTATTGTCCCTAACATGTTTACCCCTGAGTAATGTGAATTATTACAGTTCCCTCCATAATGTTTGGGACAACGACCCATCATTTATTTATTTGCTTCTGTACTCCACAATTTGAGATTTGCTATAGAAAAAATCCCATGTTGCTAAAGTGCACACTATTAGTTTTTAATAAAGGCCATTTTTATACATTTTGGTTTCACCATGTGTAAATTAAAGCAGTGTTTATTCATAGTCCCCCATTTCAGGGCACTATAATGATTGGGTTACAGCAATGTCATGTCAATGAAAGTAGTCACGCTTGGTATTGTGTTGCATATTCTTTGCCTGCAATGACTACTTGAAGTCTGTCATTCATGGACAACACCAGTTGATGGGTGTCTTCTCTGGTGATGCTCTGCCAGGTCTGCATTGCAGCCATCTTTAGCTGATGCTTGTTTTGGGGGCTAGTCCCCTTCAGTTTTCTCTTCAGCATATAAAAGGCCTGGGTTCAGATCGGGTGATTGACTTGGCCACTCAAGAATTGACCATTTATTAGCTTTGAAAAACTCCTTTGTTGCTTTAGCAGTATGTTTGGTATAATTGTCTTGCTGTAGAATGAACCGCCAGCCAATGAGTTTTGAGGCATTTGTTTGAACTTGAACAGATAGGATGAATCTATATGCTTCAGAATTCATTATGCTACTACCATCAGCAGTTGTATCATCAATGAAGATAAGTGAGCCAGTACCTTCAGCAGCCAGACATGCCCAGGCCATAACACACCCACCACTGTGTTTCAAAGATGAGGCGGTATGTTTTGGATCTTGGACAGTTCCTTCACTCATCCATACTTTGTTCTTGCCATCACACGGATATGTTAATCTTCATCTCATCTTTCCACAATAACTTTTCCCAGAACTGTGGTTGCTCTTTTCATTACTTCTTGGCAAACTGTAACCCGGCCATCCTATTTTTGTGGCTACCCAGTGGTTTGCATCTTGCAGAGTAGCTTCTGTATTTCTGTTCATGAAGTCTTCTGCAGACAGTGGTCTTTGACAAATCCGGACCCGACTCCTGGAGAGTGTTTTAGATCTGTCGGACAGGTGTTTGTGGGTTTTCTTTATTATAGAGATAATTCTTATGTCATCAGCTGTGGAGGTCTTCCTTGGCCTGCCAGTCCCTTTGCGATTAGTGAGCTCACCAGTGCACTATTTTCTTCTTCATGATGTTCCAAACAGTTGGTTTTGGTAAGCCTAAGGTTTGGCTGATGTCTCTAACAGTTGTATTCTTGTTTCTCAGTCTCATAATGGCTTATTTGACTTTCATTGGCACAACTTTGGTCCTCATGGTGATTAACAACAATAAAAGTTTCAAAGGTGGTGGAAAGACTAGGTGCTGAGAGCTCTCTCATACCTACATTAAGGAGGCAATTGAATTAACACACCTGAGCAATTAAAAACGCCCGTGAATCATTGTGTCCCAAACATTATGGTGCCCTGAAATGGAAGGACTATATATAAACCCAGTTGTCATTTCTACATGGTGAAACCAAAATGTATAAAAATGGTCTTTATTAAAGGCATCCTGTCCATTTGCAGTATGGTGCAACGTTGGTTGCCCGAGGTGCTTGTTTGTTGTAGCCAGTAAAGGTTTTGCAAGTGCATGGAAGGCAAGTTTCACTGTTGTCCAGGATCCTGTGATATTTCAGCTGGGTCTGAGATCATGATTTTCAAACCCTTTTCCTCAACCCACTGTGAGCTGTGTTGGCACAATGAATGAAGGCTGTGATGAATTGGACCATTGATTCTGTCCTCGCCAAGAGATGGCTTCCAAGATACAGGACATGGCCAAGCCTATCACCACGAACCTTTGTTGGAGAGCGGAGTGCTATGCTGTGGACAAATTAGTTGGAGAAAATGTGTAAGCAGGTAAGTAACAAAATATTCAGTTGATGATTATAGGGAGAAAGATGCGTTTTGGAAAGGCAGGACTGCTGTTGAGCCATGGGGTTGCAAATATTGCAATTTAGCATGTCCTTCTGACCGTCTAAGTGGAAATACATTTTCCCCTGGCAAAAAATGGTTTATTTGCATTCTAGGCATTAGTTTAAGTATTCATCCCACGTGATGGCAGCCGCGCCAACAGCCTGTCCGTCCCTTCAATGTTCACCTTATTTTTTAGTATGTCTTAAAATATGTTTCAATGTTTCTCACAGGTAGACAAAAATGCTGGAGAAACTCAGCGGGTGAAGCAGCATCTGTGGAGCGAAGTAATATGTGACGTTTCAGTTGGAGACCCTTCTTCAGATTGATGTGGAGGAGGGGGTGGGGGGAAGAAGAAAGGATGAGGCGAAGGCAGTGGGCTGTGGGAGAGTTGGGAAGGGGAGGGGAAAGAGGGAGAAAGAGTTTCCTGGAATTGGAGAAGTCAATGTTCATACTGCTGGGGTGTAAACTTTCACGGTATGTTTTATGTGGATGGTCGGGGGAAACCTTGTTCAGTCACTTACCTCTGCGGAGAAGCGGTTTTCTCCGTGTCACGTCTCCGTCCCCCCCTGCGGCCTAACAACTTGGATTGGTGCAGCCTTTCCTGGAGCCCGGCCCAGAGCTTCAGGGCGCGGAACGGACTTACCTTTGCCGAGGATCGCTGTGGATGTGCTTTTCGTCCAAATATTGTTTTTTGCACGAATCGGTTACATTTCTGCAGCTGCTGTGTGCTTCCAGCAGTTCACTTGCTGCCATCAGTGTTTATGTTTTGTAACTTGCAGCTTGTTATTTAATATAACTTTTCACAGTCCCTTGTGAATGAAGTAAGTGCAGGAGTGAGGTGTTGGGATTAGTACACGGCCAAGTCAGCTAATACTATATTCCACAGTATTGCCCCTAACATGTTTACCCCTGAGTAATGTGAATTATGACAGTTCCCTCCATAATGTTTGGGACAACGACCCATTATTTATTTATTTGCTTCTGTACTACACAATTTGAGATTTGCTATAGAAAAAATCCCATGTTGCCAAAGTGCACACTATTAGTTTTTAATAAAGGACATTTTTATACATTTTGGTTTCACCATGTGGAAATTAAAGCAGTGTTTATTCATAGTCCCCCATTTCAGGGCACCATAATGATAGGGTTACAGCAATGTCATGTCAATGAAAGTAGTCACGCTTGGTATTGTGTTGCATATTCTTTGCCTGCAATGACTACTTGAAGTCTGTCATTCATGGACAACACCAGTTGCCGGGTGTCTTCTCTGGTGATGCTCTGCCAGGCCTGCATTGCAGCCATCTTTAGTGATGCTTGTTTTGGAAGCTAGTTCCCTTCATTTTTCTCTTCAGCATATAAAAGGCATGGGTTCAGATCGGGTGATTGACTTGGCCACTCAAGAATTGACCAGTTATTAGCTTTGAAAAACTCCTTTGTTGCTTTAGCAGTATGTTTGGTATAATTGTCTTGCTGTAGAATGAACCGCCAGCCAATGAGTTTTGAGGCATTTGTTTGAACTTGAACAGATAGGATGAATCTATAAGCTTCAGAATTAATTATGCTACTACCATCAGCAGTTGTATCATCAATGAAGATAAGTGAGTCAGTACCTTCAGCAGCCATACATACCCAGGCCATAACACACCCACCACTGTGTTTCAAAGATGAGGCGGTATGTTTTGGATCTTGGACAGTTCCTTCACTCATCCATACTTTGTTCTTGCCATCACACGGATATGTTAATCTTCATCTCATCTTTCCACAAGAACTTTTCCCAGAACTGTGGTTGCTCTTTTAAATACTTCTTGGCAAACTGTAACCCGGCCATCCTATTTTTGTGGCTACCCAGTGGTTTGCATCTTGCAGTGTAGCTTCTGTATTTCTGTCCATGAAGTCTTCTGCAGACAGTGGTCTTTGACAAATCCGGACCCGACTCCTGAAGAATGTTTTTGATCTGTCGGACAGGTGTTTGGGGGTTTTCTTTATTATAGAGTTAATTCTTCTGTCATCAGCTGTGGAAATCTTCCTTGGTCTGCCAGTCCCTTTGCGATTAGTGAGCTCACCAGTGCACTTTTATTTCTTCAGGATGTTCCAAACAGTTGGTTTTGGTAAGCCTAAGGTTTGGCTGATGTCTCTAACAGTTTTATTCTTGTTTCTCAGTCTCATAATGGCTTCTTTGACTTTCATTGGCACAACTTTGGTCGTCATGTTGATAAACAGCAATAAACTTTTCCAAAGGTGATGGAAAGACTGAAGGAAAGACTAGGTGCTGAGAGCTCTCTTATACCTGCATTAAGGAGGCAATTAAACACACCTGAGCAATTACAAACGCCTATGAAGCCATGTGTCCCAAACGATATGGTGCGCTGAACACAGCTGTAATTTCTACATGATGAAACCAAAATGTATAAAAATGGCGTTTAATAAAGGCTTCCAGTAGACTTGCTGGATGTTGCAACGTTGGTTGCCCGAGGTGCTTGCTTGTTGTAGCCAGTCAAGGTTTTGGAAGTGCATAGAAGGCAAGTTTCACTGTTGTCCAGGATCCTGTGATATTTCAGCTGGGTCTGAGATCATGATTTACAAACCCTTTTCCTCAACCTACAGTGAACTGCGTTGGCACAATGAATGAAGGCTGTGATGAATTGGACCATTGATTCTGTCCTCGCCAAGAGATGGCTTCCAAGGTACAGGACATGGGCCAGCCTATCACCATGAACCTTTGTTGGAGAGCGGAGTGCTATGCTGTGGACAAATTAGTTGGAGAACATGTGTAAGCAGGTAAATAACAAAATATTCAGTTGATGTTTATAGGGAGAAAGGTGTTTTTTGCAAAGGCAGGACTGCTGTTGAGCTATGGGGCTGCATGTATTACAATTTAGCATATCCCTCTGACTGGCTAAGTGGAATTACATTTCCCCCTGGCAAAAATGGTTTATTTGCATTCTAGGCATCAGTTCAATTATTCATCCCACGTGATGGCAGCCACGGCAACAGCATGTCTGTCCCTTCAACTTTTTTTGTTATTTTTTAGTATGTCTTAAAATATGTTTTAATGTTTCTCAAAGGTAGACAAAAATGCTGGAGAAACACAGCAGGTAAAGCAGCATCTATGGAGCGAAGGAATAGGTGACATTTCTGGTGGAGACCCTTCTTCAGACTGATGTGGAGGTGGGGGTGGGGGGAAGAAGAAAGGAAGAGGCGGAGACAGTGGGCTCTGGGAGAGCTGAGAAGGGGAGGGGAAAAATGGAGAAAACAGGGACTTCCTGAAATTGGATAATCATACATCATATTGGTTCATACTGCTGGGCTGTAAACTTTCACGGTATGTTTTACGTGGGGGGTCGGGGGAAACTTTGTTCAAGTCACTTACCTCTGCGGAGAAGCGGGTTTCCCTGTGTCACGTCTCCGTCCCCCCCTGCGGCCTAACAACTTGGATTGGTGCGGCCTTTCCTGGAGACCGGCCCGGAGCTTCTGGGCGGGCTGCAGACTTACCATCGCGGAGCGGCGATCCGTTGCCGAGGATCGCTGTGGATGTGCTCCGACCGCGGGGCCTGTGGACTTTAACATCACGAAGCCGCGGTCTCCGGTAAGAAGAGGCCGACTCGATCTCCATGCCGCGCAGTGTTCCGATCCGACCCGACGCCGGAGTTTCCATCATCCCGATGCGAGGGCTTGGACATTGGGCCGTCGGCAGCTGGCGACTGTGGAGGGTTCAGCACTGACTACGGGTGAACAAAGGAGGAAGATGAATGAACTTTATTACATTCCATCACAGTTAGGAATGTGGATTCCACTGTGGTGGATGTTTATGTTAAATGTTATTGTGTAATGTGTTCTTTTTACTTGTATGGCTGTATGGTCATTCAAATATCACTATAACTTAATTGGTGTTTGTGACAATAAATGTGACCTTGAACTGGAAGTTAATAAGTCTGGTGGCCAATTAGGAAAGGGGGAGATGCATCGAGACCTGGGTGTCATGGTACACCACTCATTAAAAGTAGGCATGCAGGTGCAGCAGGCAATGAAGAAGGTGAATGGTATGTTAGCATTCATAGCAAAAGGATTTGAGTCTAGGAGCAGGGAGGTTCTACTGCAGTTGTACAGGGTCTTGGTGAGACCACACCTGGAGTATTGCATGCAGTTTTGGTCTCCTGATCTGAGGAAAGACATTCTTGCCATAGAGGGAGTACAGAGAATGTTCACCAGCCTGATTCCTGGGATGTCAGGATTTTCATATGAAGATAGACTGGATAGACTCGGTTTGTACTCGCTAGAATTTAGATGATTGAGGGGGGGTCTTATAGAAACTTACAAAATTCTTAAGGGGTTGGAAAGTCTAGATGCAGGAAGATTGTTTCCGATGTAGGGGAAGTCCAGAACAAGGGGTCACAGTTTAAGGATAAGGGGGAAATCTTTTAGTATCGAGATGAGGAAACAAAATTTCACACAGAGAATGGTGAATCTCTGGAATTCTCTGCCACAGAATGTAGTTGAGGCCAGTTTGTTGTGTTAGATGTGGCCCTTTTGGCTAAAGGAATCATGGGGTATGGAGAGAAGGCAGGGAGTGGGATACTGAGTTGGATGATCAGCCATGATCATATTGAATGGCGGTGCAGGTTCGAAGGGCCGAATGGCCTACTCTTGCACCTATTTTCTATGTTTCTATAAAAAAGCGAGAGAGAGAGAGAGAGAGAGAGGGAGGGAGGGTGACAGACAGAGAAAGAGAGGGGCAGAAAAAGAATGATAGGGGGGGGGGGGGGGAGAAAGAGGGGGAGAGTGAGGGAGAGAGATTTTAAAAATGTTAATATTTTCTTAAGAAATGGATAGATGTTTAGATCTAGTAATTTAATTTTGTAATTAGCTACAGTTGGGTAACTAACTAATTATATGCTTTAATATCAGGTTATCCAAGTAAGATGGTTTCATATTTGTTTCAGAATGTTTCAATCTATAATAACTGAAAATTTAATTCAGTTCTCTTAATTTTTAAGAAAGTTATGGGATTTTGACTGTCCTCGATCACAGCTTTTGTGTTAAGTCAATGGAAAAGCAATAGGGTACAAGATGCTAATGTCAGAGTATGAAAATGGCCATAACCTTTTTATTATGAAATTGAATTAGGTGTCAAATTAAACATCTTTTTATGTTTTATCTGATGGGATAAATTGCAGACTTGATTTTTCAAATCACGAAATTTGCTACATTGCTACATAATACCATCAGTTTTAATCTATTATTTGAGAGGGAGGCTCTAGGCTTGTGGGGCCCCTCCCAATCCCCAATGTTTATTAAATAATTATACGTCTAATGGGAAATATTTCATAAAGAATTGTTCCTTATTGACAATTATATTGCAAAATCTGAATCAAATCTACTTCCAAAAACCATTTACAAATCGAGTATGCTTTTTCCCATCCAGAACAATGGGAGTCCAGAACCAGTTTAAGAATAAGGGGTAAGCCATTTGTAGTGGCCATTTGGCCTATTTTGCATGTCATTGTGGATGGCAAGTTCCTTTAAATTTTAGCCAGCCCGTTATAATGTGGGTGGGATTTTATGACGTGTCTTGGGGCGTGTTTATGCAGCTTAACTGCTTGGGTGTTAGTTTAGTTGGGGATTCGTTTTGGACAGGAGAGGGAGAAGGTTTATCCTTCGACCATGTCAAGCAGGTCAAGCATGTCAAGCTACATGTCAAGCATGTCGAGCCACAGGTCAAGCATGTCAAGCCTCATGTGAAGAAGAAGACACGAGGAGTTTTCTAGTATCTGAAGCAATGCGCTGGAGTTCGAAGAAGATTGCTGGAACAAGTCGGAAAACCTTGGATGTATCTTACTGTTTTATATCTACAATAAAGAAAATATTCATTAAAAGACTTTGTGCTGAAGCTTTATGAAAGTAGAAGCTCTGAAAGACTCTGAGGAAGCTTGCATGCGTACCGAAGATATTCCCCTTATCCCCTCTCGTTCAATTAGTGGCTAGGGAGTTAATTTCCTGAAAGATCTGAAAAATCTGCCGCTACATTAAGTCGAAGGATACCTCCAGCAGGGGGTAAATACCAGTCCCTGAGATAGGGACAGAAGATCGAAGTGCGAAGGCTAAGACCTAGGAAAGGTGCGGCCAGAGCAGGACGAAGGCTAAGACCTAGGAGAGGTGCAGCCAAAGAAGATTGGTTCCAATCGTGGAACTGAAGAAGATCTCGGCCAGGAAGAGCCTTGAGGTCTATCAACAGCATCGGAACGCATCGGAAGACGTATCACTGGATTGTGAGTACGAATTGATTATTACCTTTTGAATTAAAATTACGGTTTTAATTGAAAGAATTCTGTAATAGAGCTCAACAAACTGTTTTCTCCAGCGTGTCTGGGAAAGGCAGACCGACCTTGGATTGTTTTGAATCAAAGAGATAAAGGAGCATTCCATTGGAATTAGCATCATTTATTTTGCACCTGGAATTAGAGGGAGGTTCTCTACATTATCAGTATGTTTTAGTTTTGGAAGAAATTGTTGATAATAACAAAGTCACTCAGAAGCAGAGACTTTTTCCGACTAATTTAAAGACTTGGCAATCTGCCAAGACCTCTTTTAAATCATGAAGGAAGATGAGGGCAGAGCTATGCCAGAAGAGCCACATGGTGGTGAAGAAAGACCAGCCAGACAACTTAAACTCACTGAGAAAGGTCGAAGTCATGTTCTCAAGGAGGCTGAATTGGATAGGAACAAGTTGGGGAAGAAGATTAGAAAGCTGTTTGAAAGTGTGAAGACACTCATGGAATCATAAGAGAACCAGGACAAGGTGGAAGAGAAATTACGCCTGATAAGTAGCCTTAACCATGAGCTGAAAGAGAAGCAGGACATACTGCTGGAGGCAGAGCGTTCTCAACAGGAGCGTGAAAGACATTTTAAGTGGGATTGTGAAAATACGGAGTATTATGATGAATCCAAAGAAGTTGTAGAAGGATGGTTAGAGCAAGTTAGCAAAAGTAAAGGTAGCAGAAAAGAAGATACTAAGCCAGAAGAAGAAGGTGATGAAATAGAACCGGGAGATAGTATCTCAAATGTATCTTCACAAAGATCAGGCCGTAAATCTGGTAGCTCAGCCAGTTCGGTTTCGAGGGCTTCTGCTCGTTTGGGAGCAAAGGCTGAGTTAGCAGCGCTCTCAATAGAAGCGGATGCTATGAAGAAAAAACATGAGATGGCCCGACAGCAAGATGAGACAAACCGACAGCATGAAGAGATGGCGCGATGTCAGGAACAACTGGAATTAGATACAAAGTTGAAGGTGGCTAAAGCCAGAAGGGACATACTGGAAAGTGAAGGGTCTAGATGCAGCTCTAGATCATCAAAGGCGATAAGCTCTAGACAGAGAGCCAGACCTGCTCAGAGTGAATTGGCAGTTGAATCGATTCCACGGTCAAAGTCCACAGGATACCTTGGATTGGAAAACCTAAATAGGTTGAGTGAACCTTCATCTCAGCAAATGGGTGCTAGACCGAAACTAGCTACTATAAGAACATCCGTACAAACTCGAGAAAGACCAGTGGACCAAGGAGAAGGGAATCAGGTTGGTCTATTGGCACTGCTGCATAAGCAATCTGAATTCAACGAGATTATAGCTCGACAAAATACATCTCTCATTTTGCCACCAGTTGAAATTCCTACGTATGCTGGAGATCCTTTGGAGTATGAAACTTTCGTGAGGGCACTGGAAGAGGTATTAGAGAAGAAAGTTAAGGATGAAAAAGAGCGCTTACGATTTCTGGTGAAGTACACACAAGGAAGGGTGAAGGTGCTTGTGGAAAGTTGTCAGATGGAGCCAGGCAACCAGGGCTATAATAAGGCGAGAAGATTACTAAAGGAACGTTTTGGTGATGAACAGAGGATTGCGAATGCATACATTGAAAAGGCCCATGATTGGAAAGAAATCAAGCCAGAAGATGTGGATAAATTGAGTGAATATGCAATATTTCTGAGAAGATGTTGCAGCTCGATGAAAAATCTTGGCTATATGGAGGAAATTAATCTTTCAAGTAATATGACAATCATCATAAGCAAGTTGCCCAGAAGAATGAGAGAAAAGTGGAGAGATAGGGCTGGTAAATTACGTGATAAGAGCAAACAAGTAGCCAGGCTACCAGACCTGGTGGAATATTTAGAAAGAAAAGTACGGTACATGTCAGATTCATGCAGCGGGATTATTGAAGAAGCCAAGCCACTTGCAATTTATAAGGGTTCTACCTATGTCAAAACTAAACAAAAGACAGGGCCTAAGAAATGCAATTTTGCTACCAATATAATTCCTGATAAAGTGTTGGGTGGTGCCAAAGAGGATGCACCGACCAGAAAGAATGAATTTTGTCCATTTTGTGATGAAGTAGGTCACACCATAAGATGGTGTCGTAAATTTAAGGAAAAGAAATATGAAAAAAAGATGGACTTTTTAAAAAGGAATGGAATCTGCTATGGATGTTTAAAGAAGGGGCACATGGTAAAAGACTGTAAGTGTCCAATAATTTGTGACAAATGTAAGCAGAATCATCCTGATGTGCTTCATACTGTAAAGAAAGAGCCAGATCATACTGAGCAGAAAAAGGAGTCAGCGGATGTTAATGCTATCACCTCGCCTCAAGTAACTGCACATATTGGGGCCGGAGAAAAAGCATGCATCTTCTCTATTTTACCAGTACAAGTGAGAAACAGGGAAACTAATGTAGTGTTGCAAACATATGCATTTCTGGATCATGGGAGTTCAGCTACTTTTTGCACAGAGAATTTGATGAGAAGGTTAGACATTACTGGAGATAAAGTTAAAATTCAAATGCGTACCATGAATAAAGAAAAGGATTACCATAGTTATTATATTAAAAATATGGAGATATCCAGTTTGGATAAAGATAATTTTATTCCAATTTCAGAGGTTTTCACACATGAAACAATGCCTGTTGGTCGTCAAAATGTACCCAGATGTGAAGACTTACAGCAATGGCCTTACCTGAAAGAAGTCAAAATAACAAAGATAAATTCTGATATTGACTTACTTATTGGAACGAATGCCCTGAGAGCATTAGAACCTGTACAGATAATTAGGAGCCAAGAGGATGGACCGTATGCTATGAAGACCCTACTAGGATGGGTTATTTATGGCTCCTTGTGTAAGAATAAGGAAAGCACCAGAAAAGTGAATTGCCGTGCAGTTGCTGTTAACCAAATATCTACAGGTAAATCGGAAAAGCTGTTAATGAAGCAATATAATCATGACTTCAATGAAAGTACCAGCCAAGAACATGAAGAAATGTCTAGAGAAGAATTGAAATTCTTAGATATTATGAACCATTCAGTTAAGATGAAAAATGGACATTATTGTTTGGATTTACCTTTCAAGAAGGAAAGTGTTAATTTACCAAATAATCGCTATATGGCTGAACAGCGTATTCATAGTTTGAAACGTAAATTTGTTAAGAACACGAAATTCCAAAAGGAATATACATCCTTCTTACAGAATATGATTAATAATGATTATGCTGAAAGGATACCAATGAATCAACTATGTCGAGATGATGGAGAGATCTGGTATATTCCGCACCATGGGGTGTACCACTCGAAGAAAGGGACATTGAGGGTGGTCTTTGACTGCGCGGCAGTCTTTAAAGGGACATCACTTAACAGTGAATTACTGCAAGGTCCAGACCTTACTAACTCGCTCCTTTGAGTTCTCATCAAATTTAGGCAAGAACCGATAGCTTTAATGGCTGATATCAGAGCAGTGTCATCTCCAAGTTGTGTGAATTTCGCTTTGAGGAAAACCGCAGAGGATAATAAAGATTATTTCCCAGAGGAGGTAACTTCCACTTTGATAAATAATTTTTATGTGGACGATTGCCTAAAATCCATATCTACCGAGTTAGAGGCAATTCAAGTAGTGAAGCACCTAACCTCTCTCTGCAATAAGGGAGGATTTGTACTTACCAAGTGGGTCAGCAACAGTCGTGCTGTTTTGGAAAGCATTCCACCAGATGACAGAGCCGAAGAAACCAAGGTGATGGATTTAGACAAAGACAACTTGCCAATGGAAAGGGCACTGGGACTGCACTGGTGTGCAGAAACGGATGTGTTTAAGTTTAAATTGTCAATTCAGGAACGACCATGCACAAGAAGGTGTATCCTATCTGTGATTGGTTCAGTATATGATCCTTTGGGATTTCTGGCACCATTTACACTGCTAGCCAAGTTAATTTTACAGAATCTGTGTCGAGAAAGACTTGGTTGGGATGAGAGTATATCTCAAACATCCTCGCACAGTTGGACAGAATGGTTAAAAGACCTCCAAAAAATGTCAACGTTTAAGGTAGATCGGTGTATAAAGCCTAAAACCATTGGTAATATCGGAAATGCGCAACTGCATCACTTTTCGGATGCCAGCGAAAGTGGTTATGGGACTGTTTCATACTTAAGACTACAAGATGTAAACAAAAGAGTGCATGTTGCATTCGTAATGGGCCAAGGTTTCTTAGTAAGCCAAGTAGAGAATGGCCAAAGCTTGAACTCGGATTTGAAATCTCTACAACAGATCCGGAAATTAAACAAAACATTTCGGTGAATGTGATTGAAAAAAACTCATATGACACCGTGAATAGTTTAATTACCCACTTTTCATCATGGAATAAATTGAGAATATCGGTAGCCTGGTTTCTTAAAATAAAAACAAGATTGGTGATGAAAATTCGGGAAAAGAAACAAATAACAGAAAGTATCTTGGAGAAGAATCCTGCGGAAAGGGAAAAGGAACTTTGTTCCAGGCGACATTGTGTTGGTGGCTGACTCTACAGCATCTAGAGGTTCTTGGTTAATGGGTAGAATACTGGAAATCATGCCTGATGTTCAGGGTTTGGTACGTATAGTGCGACTGAAAACAAAAAAACAATGTTTTAATAAGACCAATAACTAAGTTGTGCTTGCTTCTAGAAGGCGAAAGCGAAGATGGAAGAGTCGAGAAAGAATTGTGATTGCAGATATATAGTGCATGCTATTTTTTCCTCATTAGTATAGTGGTTAGTATCCACGTCTAGCACGCGGGAGATCGCGGTTTGATTTCCTGACGAGGCAGCCACAGGGTTTTATTCCCTGATATTTTGATTTTGATGTATGTTAAGCCTTAATGGCCACTTTTTTGATGTTATTTGGTAATTGCCTCATTATATATTCGGAACAATTAGGGGCCGGTATGTAGTGGCCATTTGGCCTGTTTTGCATGTCATTGTGGATGGCATGTTCCTTTAAATTTTAGCCAGCCCGTTATAATGTGGGTGGGATTTTATGACGTGTCTTGGGGCGTGTTTATGCAGCTTAACTGCTTGCGTGTTAGTTTAGTTGGGGATTCGTTTTGGACAGGAGAGGGAGAGGGTTTATCCTTCGAGCATGTCAACCAGGTCGAGCATGTCAAGCATGTCAAGCAGGTCAAGCAAGTCAAGCATGTCAAGCATGTCAAGCAGGTCAAGCATGTCAAGCCTCATGTGAAGAAGGAGACACGAGGAGTTTTCTAGTATCTGAAGCAATGCGCTGGAGTTCGAAGAAGATTGCTGGAACAAGTCGGAAAACCTTGGATGTATCTTACTTTTATATCTACAATAAAGAAAATATTCATTAAAAGACTGTGTGCTGAAGCTTTATAAAGTAGAAGCTCTGAAAGTCTCTGAGGCAGCTTGCATGCGTACCGAAGATATTCCCCTTATCCCCTCTCACCCAATTAGTGGCTAGGGAGTTAATTTCCTGAAAGATCTGAAAAATCTGCCGCTACAGACACAAAATGCAGGAGTAACTCAGCGTGTGAGGCAGCATCTATGGAGCGAAGGAAATAGGTAATGATTCGGGTCGAGACCTTTCTACAGACACAAGAACCATTTCCTTCACTCCATAGATGCTGTCTCACACGCTGAGCTCCTCCAGAATTTTTGTCTAACAAGTCAAATCACCTTCACTGGACAATAGACAACAGGTGCAGGAGGAGGCCATTTGGCCCTTCGAGCCAGCACCGCATTCAATGTGATCATGGCTGATCATCCCCAATCAGTACCCCGTTCCTGCCTTCTCCCCATAACCCTAACTCCGCAGTTTTTAAGAGCCCTATCAAGCTCTCCCTTGAAAAAACATCCAGAGAACCGGCCTCCACCGCCTTCTGAGGCAGAAAATCCCACAGACTCACAACTCTCTGGGTGGAAAAGTTTCTCATCTCCGTTCTAAATGGCCGACGCCTTATTCTTAAACTGTGGCCCCTGGTTCCGGACTCCCCCAACATCGGGAACATGTTTCCTGCCTCTAGCGTGTCCAAACCCTTAACAATCTTATATGTTTCAATACGATGCCCTCTCATCCTTCTAAACTCCAGAGTGTACAAGCCCAGCCACTCCATTCACTCAGCATATAACAGTCCCACCATCCCGGGGAATTAACCTGGTGAACCTACGCTGGGCTCCCTCAATAGTAAGAATGTCCTTCCTCAAATTAGGAGACCAAAACTGTACACAATACTCCAGGCGTGGTCTCACCAGGGCCCTGTATAACTGCAGAAGGACCTGTTTGCTCCTATACTCAACTCCTCTGGTTATGAAGGCCAACAGGCCAAAACTGCAAACACTACTCCAGGTGTGGTCTCACCAGGGATGGAGGGAGAGCGGGAGAGAGAGAGAGAGGCTGAGATGGGAGAGAGAGGGAGAGGCAGAGAGAGAGAGGGGTAGGGAGCTAGGGGGAGAAAGGGAGAGAGAGAGAGAGGGAGAGAGAGAGAAAGGGAGAGAGAGAGAAAGGGAGAGAAAGGGGGAGAGAGAGGGGGGAGAGAGGGAGGGGGAGCGAGAGAGGGAGAGAGAGAGAGGGGGAGAAAGAAGGGGTGGGATAGGGAGAGAGAGGGAGAGAGAGGGAAAGGGAGGGATAGGGAGGAAGACGGGGGGAGATGGAGAGAGGGGGAACAGCCTGCCAGTGGTTGTGCATGCTCCCCCTGCTGCATTAAAGGGAATGCATGCATCACTGGCTGCATTGCTGCCTCTCCCACTGCATCGCAGAGCTTTTATCCTCACCTGATCTTCACAACTGCATTCCCGCACCACTGGCGAACCTCTCGTCGACAAAGGCACCTCCGGCAGGAAGGGGGACCATTTAGAGCGGCGCACCGGCGCTGGGAAAGTGGGACGGCGGGTCTCAGGCCTCCGGGTGGAGGGCGAAACGCCGAATGTTGGTTCCGGGTGGTTCTTTGGTGCATTGAGGGTGGGATGGAGAAGAAAAAGGAGGGGCAGAAGGAGGGAGGGAGAAGGAGGGAGAGAGAGAGGGAGAGAGAGAGGGAGGGAATGAGTGTGAGATAAAGTTTGGGAGAGTTTTGAAAAGTTTTCAGAAACTTTTGAGAACGTTTTTACGAAGTTTTGGAGAAATTGAGAAAGGGAGAGAGAGTGTGAGAGAGAAAGAAAGGGATGAGGGAGGGAGAGAGAAGTATTCACCTCCCTCCCTCTCTGCCATCACAGTGACCCAGCGGTAGAGTTGCTGCCTCACTGCACCAGAGACCAGGGTTCCATCATTTGGCGGGGGATTGAACTTACGTAGACGTGATTGTACGGATCTGCAGCTTCACCTTCTCCCCATTAACATCGACCGTCTGAATCTTGAAATCCACTCCGGTAGTAGTGATGTAGCTATCTGTAAGAGAGAGAGGGAGAGACAGAGGGAGAGGGAGAGGGAGAGGGAGAGGGAGAGGGAGAGACACTGAGATAGAGAGAGAGATACAGAGACAGACAGATAGAGACAGAGCCAGAGAGAGAGAGAGAGAGAGAGAGAGAGAGAGAGAGAGAGAGAGAGAGAGAGAGAGAGAGAGAGAGAGAGAGAGACAGAGAGAGAGAGAGAGATGGAGAGAGGGAGACGGGGAGAGGGAGACGGAGAGAGGGAGACGGAGAGAGGGTTGGAGAGAGAGAGAGAGACAAAGAGCGAGAGAAAGACAGAGAGAGGCGAAACAGGGAGGGGGAGGGGGAGAGACAGAGACGGAAGGAGAGATAGGGAGGGAGAGGGAGAGAAGGGAGGGAGGTGGAGGGGAAAGAGATATTCAAACACTTCGGGAAACAGACGCTCCTGTCCTCGCCCCTCCCTCTCATTTTGTTCTCCCTCTCACTGCTCCTCCCTCCTCTCTCTCTCTCTCACTCCCTCCCCTTCCTTCTCTCTCGCTGTCCCTCCTCCCCCTCCCTCATTCTCTCTCCCCGCCTCCCTCCTTCTATCCCTCCCCTCTCTCTCTCCTACCTGAGAATGTGTTTTCAGCAAACCAAAAGTAACAAACTGCTCTTGAGTGAAAACCTGTTGTGTGAAATCACAAGATCATCTGGGATGATCATGGGGAGAAGGCAGGCACGGGTTATTGATTGGGGATGACCAGCCATGATCACAATGAATGGTGGTGCTGGCTCGTAGGGCCGAATGGCCTCCTCCTGCACACATTTTCTATGTTTCTATGATAGGAGCAGAATTAGGCCATTTGGCCCATCTAGTCCACTCCGCCATTCAATCATGGCTGATCTACATCTCCCTGCTAACCTCTTTCTCCTGCCTTCTCCTCATAACCCCTGACACCTGCACTAATCAACAATCTATCTATCTCTGCCTTAAATAAATCCACTGACTTGTGGCCTCCACCCCGTCTGTGGCATCAAATCCCACAGATTCACCACCCTCTGGCTAAAGAAATTCCTCCCCATCTCCTTCCTTCAAGATTCTCCTCCATGTCCACAAAGCACTCAATGGGCTTGCCCCCACCTACATAAAAAGTCTTCACACCCACCACTCCACCTCCAGGCCGGCCCCTCAGATCGGCCGACTTGTGGTTGCTGAATATCCCACGGTCTAGGCATAAGCTCAGGGGCGACCGTGCCTTTGCGATTGCAGCTCCTAGACTGTGGAACTGCATCCCCTTTCCCATCAGAACTGCCCCCTCCCTATTGGCATACTGAATATACAAAAGTGAATTAGGTGTCAAATTAAACTTCTTTTTGTGCTTTATCTGATGGGATAAATTGCAGACATGATTTTTAAAATCTGAAAATGTTGTAACATCTCTCAACTAAACTAAACCAAAGGGTCTCGACCCAAAATGTCACCCATTCATTCATTCTCTCCACAGATGCTGCCTGACCCGCTGAGTTGCTCCAGCACTTTGTCTCTCTCTGTCTCTCCCTCTCTCTCTCACTCTCTCTGTCCCTCTCTCTCTCTCCCCCCACACATTGCTGGGTGAAGGGCCTGTCTCCACTTCTACTTCTTCTACTTCCGTGTAGTTTTTTTTGGCGGTTGGCAAACAACTTTTTAGTGCATTACCGCCACCAACTGGTATGGAGTGTGGATCAAATAACATTATAACTTATGTACTAATAACCTATATCTTTCCGAACAAATTGGTTACCCTGAGAAAAAGCAAAAGGATTTGATAGCACTTATATGAATTCTTTTGTAAAATAATCAAATCAATCTTACTTCTTTTTGTTACCTCTTTTGCTACCTTATCTGCCATTTCGTTTTTCTCTAATGCCAATGTGTGCTGGTACCCATAAACATACGACTGTAAGCCCCATCATTTGAATTCTGAATAGTGGTTGTTGAATTTCAATCAAAATGTCTGGTCTACTGTCTGAATGGCTGTGCTGTAAACTCTTTATTGCTAAACTTGAATCTGAACAAATAACTGTCCTGAAAGGCCTGGTATCCTCGACCCACTGTACCGCTAACAATATTGCAATCATTTCACCTGTGTATACTGAGACCTCATTATTGATCCTCTTCCCTACTTTGATGTGAAATTCTGGTACAATAAATGCTACTCCTACTTTATCTACTGAATCTTTTGATGCATCTGTATAAATTTGGACAAAGCTGTAGTATCTGTCAATGTATTCCTGTATGATGAATGAATTATACATACGTTGTTTATCCTTGTTTTTCTGTTCTAATATTGTAAAGTCTACTGTTGCATCTGGAAGTATCCAAGATGGAATTGAAGGTAATGCAACCGTTGGAACCACATTTAATTGTGCTATGCTGATTTGTAATGCTCTCTGGGTCACTGTCCATCCAAAACATTTTGTTTCCCTTCTCTCCTTTTCCAGCATGGTTTGACAGTAACTTGTGCTGGATGTTCTTGACTGTGGCCCTGTAGGTTAATCCAGTAATTCAATGTAAGCTGTATCCTTCTCATCTCTAGAGGCATCTCCCCCATTTCAACCTGTAATGCTGCTGTTGGAGTTATTATTATTGCACCTGTACATATTCTCAATGCCCGATATTCAATGTTGTCTATTTTCTTAAGAGAAGTACTTGATGCGGACCCATACACCACACAACCATAATCTAACACAGATCTAATTAACCCAGTGTATATAGTCTTCAAAGCTGTTCTATCTGCCCCCCAATCACATCCAACTAAACATCTCATTACATGAAGTATCTTCTTACATTTGTCCACTACTTTCTGAATATGAACCATCCATGTAATCCTCTCATCAAACTTGCGTGAGAGTTGACCATCTTGCTCTGCTGTATGATCTTTGATTTGACCTTGAGTGAGCATCAGGGTTTGTCCATGAAACGCGGCCGGCCCAGTTGTTGTTGTTGTTGTTGCTGCAGCTTCTCTTGTCTCCACAGTCGCTGCCCGTCTGTCTCTGTCTCTGTCTCTGTCTCTGTGCGTCACAAGCGCCGCCGACATTTTGTATCCGCCTTCACGTTTAAAAACAAACCGCCATCTTGCAGCTTCCAATGGGCGGTGACGTCACGGCGCAGGGCGGGCGGGCGGTGATGACGCCCCCAACCCCCCCCCCCCCCCCTTCACTCACGACATTCTCCTAACTCCACGCTTTCTCCTAAGTGGCTGGAGGGAGCAATCTCTTGAACTATATAATAATCTGCCGCTGTAAACCCCTCACCAACATGGCCGCCATCAAACCCCTCACAAAGATGGCCGCCGGCTGCCGACCAATCAGCGGCGCCGACCTCACCAAGATGGCCGCCGGTCCCGCCCCGGGATCGAGTCTCCGCATCGACCGCATGCAAATGGCGGCGGAGAAGCGGCAGTTGGTGACGTCGCTGCGGACGGAGCTGAGGTAAATAATGTTGTAAAATAAACCCGGTAAATGTGGGGAGCTGAGGTCAAACTCCACATAAACTACACGTCTGGGGAATAAAACTGGGGTCAATAATAGAAACTCACCATCTGGAGCAGCGTCCTGATATAAAACACCAGGATTATAAACATCTATCTCCCTCTCTCTGGCTCTCTGTAAATAATCAATAAATCACCAAATAAACTACACGTCTGGGAAATAAACCCGGTAAATCTGCTGTAAATAATGTTATAAACTACACGTCTGGGGGATAAACCCGGTAAATCTGGTGTAAATAATGTTATAAACTACACGTCTGGGGGATAAACCCGGTAAATCTGGTGTAAATAATGTTATAAACTACACGTCTGGGGAATAAACCCGGTAAATCTGGTGTAAATAATGTTATAAACTACACGTCTGGGGAATAAACCGGTAAATCTGGTGTAAATAATGTTATAAACTACACGTCTGGGGGATAAACCCGGTAAATCTGGTGTAAATAATGTTATAAACTACACGTCTGGGAATAAACCCGGTAAATCTGGTGTAAATAATGTTATAAACACACAGGACAGCGGAATAAACCCGGTCTGGGGGTAAAACTGGGGTAAATAATGATATAAACACACAGGGGAGCGGATTAAACTGGGCTGTGAATTCGTTCCGAAAACATCCGACCCCGACCCCTCGGTAAAATAATTCTAAATCTGCTGTGATGACATTACACAAGTTGACATTTCATAAGAACCACATGAATCATCAAGCTGCCTTTTAAACCCATGTCCATAAAGGTTTGAGTCTAACAGTTGTAGCTGTGCTATTGTGGCTTTTTGTTAATGTTTATTCTTGAAATAAAAACCATAATTCATTATGCTAAAAGAAAACAAAATGACAGAAAGGACCGTGACAAAATTACAATTCCATTGAATAAAGTAACAATTATAAAAGCATTACTCCAAAATGTATTAAACTAAGACCACAGGTATGAGCTAAATGGATAATTATGACAAAAGAAAATCTCATATGCAATAGAAATTAAAAGTAAATGCCTAGGTAGTTAAGTTTGCTACAAAAGTACATACCTAAAATTTATTAATAACGTCTGAGGAACAGAATTCCTTCTGTCAGAGAGAGTGAGAGAGAGAGAGAGAGTGTGTAGGGAGGGAGGGAGAGGGGTGAGAGGCTGGAGGTGGAAAGGGGGTGAAGTGAGTAACGGGGGAAGCAGGGAGCAATGGGAGGGGGGAGTGTGTTTGGTGCTGAGGGGGATCAATGGGGGGCGGAGAACTGGGGGGAGAGAGGTGTCAAGTGAGCCAAGGAAGGGGGTAGGGAGCCAGGTGGGGGTTCACATTGTTTGGGGGTGGGGAGGAGGGGGAGGGAGCAAAGGGGGGTAACGAGCATGAGGCAGCAGGGGTAAGGGGCAGGGAGCCACAGGGAGGAGGTCACATTGTTTGGGGTGGGGAGGGTGTTGCAGTTTAGGAAGTGAAACCAGGGCAGGAACTTCACTGTGAATGGTGGGGCGCTGGGGCAATAGACAAGAGACAATAGGTGCAGGAATAGGCCATTTGGCCCTTTGAGCCAGCACCGCCATTCAATGTGATCATGGCTGATCATCCCAAATCAGTACCGCGTTCCTGCCTTCCCCCCCATATCTCTTGACTCCGCAATCTTTAAGAGCTCTATCTTAAATGTATCCACTGAACCGGCCTCCACCTGAGGCAGAGAATTCCACAGACTCACAACTCTCTGTGAGAAAAAGTGTTTCCTTGTCTTTGTTCTGAATGGCTTACCCCTTATTCTTAAACTGTGTGGCCCCCGGTTCTGGACTCCCCCAACATCGGGAACATGTTTCTTGCCTCTAGCGTGTCCAAACCCTTAACAATCCTATATGGTTCAATAAGATCCCATCTCATCCTTCTAAACTACAGAGTGTGCAAGCCCAGCTGCTCCATTCTCTCAGCATATGACAGTCCCCCACATCCTGGGAATTAAACTGGTGAACCTACGCTGCACTCCCTCAATAGCAAGAATGTCCTTCCTCAAATTAGGGGACCAAAACTGCACACAATATTCCAGGTGTGGTCTCATTAGGACTCTGAACTCTGAGCCTTGCGGAATGTGTAGAGCCGAGGGATCTAGGAGTGCGGGTACGAGTTGGGCCGAAGGGCCCTGTTTCCAACACTGTATCATTCCATGACTCTATGACAAAGTGCTGGAGTAACTCAGCGGGTCAGGCAGCATCTGTGGGGAAGATAGACACAAAGTGCTGGAGTAACTCAGCAGGTCAGGCAGCATTTCTGGAGAAGATAGGCACAAAGTGCTGGAGTAACTCGGCAGATCAGGCAGCATCTGTGGAGAGAGGAATGGGTGAAATTTTGGGTCGACACCCTTCGTTGGTTTAGTTCAGTTTAGAGATGCAGCGCGGAAACAACAGGCCTTTCGGCCCATGGTGTCTGTGCCGACCAGCGACCACCCTGTACACTAGCACTATCCCACGCACATTGGGGACAATTTAGTTATTTTGTGGACGCCGATTAATTTAGCGCCAGTGTGCAATGCAGAATTATATAACGGTTTCCTCCGCCATAAACGCACCCAATATGTGCTAGGAATGTCCTGTTTGCCAGCTTGTTGATCCTCTGTGTTCCCCTCCTGCAGGGTTTAGGAGCCGTTGCTGTGGATGGAGAGACGGGAACATGAGCGGCCATTGAGGGCGGCCAGGTGCCGGTGAGCCCCCCATCTGCTCGGTGTGCGGCGGGCTTTCAAGGCTGATCTTCGATAGAGGACCACATGACGGGGCACACAAGGAGAAGCGTTATGAGTGCGACGTATGTGGCAAGGCCTGGCAGAGCCCGAGCCGGCTGGAGACCCACCAGCGGGTGCACACGGGCGAGAAGCCCTATGGCTGCTCCACATGTGGCAAGAGCTTTACCCAGTTGTCGGGGCTGCGGGAACACCAGCGGGTGCACAGCAGTGAGCGGCACTTCACCTGCCCCGACTGCGGCAAAGGCTTCAATTTGTCCAAGGAACTGAAGGTGCACAGGCGCGTGCACACCGGGGAAAGTCCCTACACATGCAGCGACTGCGGCAAGGGCTTCAACCAGTCCAGCGACCTCCTGCAGCACCAGCGCACCACACTGGCGAGCACCCCAAAACCTGCGCCAAGTGCGGCAAGGGCTTCACCCACTCCAGCAACTTGCTGAGGTACCAGCGCACCCACACCGGCGAGCGCCCCTATACCCTGTGCCCAGTGCGGCAAGGGCTTCACCCGCTCTGACCACCTGCTGGAGCACCAGCGCACCCACACCGGCGAGCGCCCCTACACCTGTGCCCAGTGTGGCAAGGGCTTCACCCAGGCCAGCAGCCTGCAGCAGCACCAGCGCACCCACACCGGCGAGCGTTCCCTACACCTGTGCCCAGTGCGGCAAGGGCTTCACCAACTGCACCCGGCTGCTGTCCCACCAGCGGGTGCACGCCGGCGACCGTCCCGTCCCCAGCCCGGTGTGTGGAGATCACTTTGCCACGGCCTTCCACGCCCTGTCTCACCAGCACGTGCACACCAGTGGCCCGCCCTACGACTGCCCGTACTGCGGTGAGGACTTTAACAGCTCGCGGGGGTTGCAGCAGCACCAGCGGACCCACGTCGGCGAGCAGCTGCTCCCACTGTGACAAGAGAGCATGGGGACTGCGGGAGCAGCAGCGGATACACACCAGAGAGAGATCCTTTGTGTGCGCTGACTGTGGCAAAGGTGTCACCCGCATGTCCAGCCTGTGGCAGCACCGGCATACCCACAACAGTGAGCGTCCCTTCACCTGCCCGTCCCATGCTAAGGGCTTCACCCGCCTTGACCACCTGCTGGAGCACCGGCGAGTCCACACCGGGCCAGCGCCCCTTCACCTGCCCGCTCTGTGGCAAGGCCTTTGCCCGCTCCTCCAGCCTGCTGGCACACCGCCACATGGATAGATCGGCGATGTTTAGGTAAACACAAAATGCAGGAAGGAATGGGAAACGTTTCTGTCGAGACCCTCCTCAATCTTGACCCGAAATGTCACCCAGTCCTTCTCTCCAGAGATGCTGCCGTCCCCGCTGAGTTACTCCAGCGTTTTGTGTCCTTTTTTGTAAACCAGCATCTGCAGTTCCTTGTTTATAAACCATTCTGGTTAACCATCGCTGCACGTTCCCCAAAGCCCTCCACATCAGTCCTGTAATAAAGTGACCAGAACTGTATGCAATACTCCAAATGCTACCTGACCAATGTCCCTTAAAGCTGCACATATATATTCCTCTCTCCTTATCTCACATCCTTTTATCTCCGTATTCTCCCTTGCCTCTGTCACTCCTTCACTCATCTGCAATCACCCCCTCATATGTCAACATAATGTCAGTCTGAAGAAGGGTCCCCGACCCGAAATGTCACCTATCCATGTTCTCCACAGATGCTGCCTGACCCGCTGAGTTACTCCAGCACCCTTTGACTACGTTCCTGTTGTTTGAGGGTTTGTAACTAAAGTTTGTGATCGATATAACCATAGCATGAGCAGTATTGTGTTAGTGATGAGAAAGCTTTGAATGGGTATACTCTGTGATTGATGTGTTAGACGTCATTGCTCCAACTCTGTATAAACATGTGACTATGTTTCCAAAATACTAACAAAAGATGCTGTATGTCTTTGTTCATTAGAGTGATAGCCCAGGAGGGTTAAGTGTGTGTTGCATACTTGACTTTGTATCCCCTGCCACTCTCGCCGGCTAAATGATCAGTAAAGCTTGTGTTGGTTGATCTAACTTATTGTGAGTTGTCTGTTTCAAGAAATTAACAGTTCCAGACTCCCCCAACATGGGGAACATGTTTCCTGCATCTACCCTGTCCAATGCCTCACTAATTTTTATACAATTCTATAAGATACCCGCTCATCCTTCTGAATTCCAGTGAATACAAACCCAGTCGACCCATTCTTTCAACAAATGTCAGTCCCGCCATCATCTCAGGAATTAACCTCGTGAACCTACTCTGGGCTCCCTCAATAGCAAGAATATCCTTCCTCAAATTTTGGGACCAAAACTGCACACAATTCTCCAGTTGTGGTGTCACTGGAACCCTGTACAACTGCAGTAGGTCCTCCTTGCGCCTAAACACAACTCCTCGCCCTATGAAGGCCAACATGCCATTGGCTTTCTTCACTGCCTGCTGTACCTGCATGCTTACTTTCAGTGACTGATGTACCAGGACACACAGATCTCGTTGTACTTCCCATTTTCCTAACCTGACACTATTCATATAATACAGAGTGCTGGAGTAATGCCTTACACTTCCTTATCTCTGTGTCTCACTCTCCTGTGACTCTCAGTCTGAAGAAGGTTCCTTCACTCCAGAGATGCTGCCTGTCCCACTGAGTTACTCCAGCATTTTGTGTCTGTCTGTGGATAACATGGATAGGGGCCGTTTTTATTCGGTCATGACCCCTCTTCAGACCTGAAACATCATCTATTCACATTGACCAGTGATGCTGCCTGACCCGAATTACACCAGCACTCTGTGAAACGTCACCTATCCATGTTCTCCACAGATGATGCCTGACCCGCTGAGTTACTCCAGCACTCTGTGAAACG
This sequence comes from Leucoraja ocellata, assembly GCA_036785375.1. Taxonomy (NCBI): domain Eukaryota; kingdom Metazoa; phylum Chordata; class Chondrichthyes; order Rajiformes; family Rajidae; genus Leucoraja; species Leucoraja ocellata. The sequence continues at coordinate 667,639 of JAWMAR010000658.1, forward strand.
TCACCTATCCATGTTCTCCACAGATGATGCCTGACCCGCTGAGTTACACCAGCACTCTGTGAAACGCCACCTATCCATGTTCTCCACAGATGATGCCTGACCCGCTGAGTTACACCAGCACTCTGTGAAACGCACATATCCATGTTCTCCACAGATGCTGCCTGACCCGTTGAGTTACTCCAGCACTCTGTGAAACGCCACCTATCCATGTTCTCCACAGATGATGCCTGACCCGCTGAGTTACTCCAGCACTTTTTAATGTAAAAAGAAACAGCCTACCTTGCCTTGTCCCCTACGTGAGATCCGTCCTGTTGTCGGTGTTCACGGCTTTAGAAGATGATTTTTAATTTACTCTAACACTTAAATTATCCAACTTTGTTTAAAAATAAGTGCAGAGAACGGCAGTCGGGGCGATTTTTCTTGAGCATTTAAACAGGCTGATGAACAATTTAAACAGCCTGGAGGAAACGACATTTTAAACCCGCCACCCTCTCAAAGGTGCCAAAGTGAATTCTTGTGTGAATGTTATTTGGACAGTTAGGCTATTTAAAAATGTTGATCTTTTCTTAAGAAATGGATAGATGTTTAGATCTAGTAATTGAATTATGTAATTAGCTACAATTGGATAGCTAACTAATTATATGCTTTAATTTCAGGTCATCCAAGTAAGATTGTTTCATATTTGTTTCAGAATGTTTCAATCAATAATAACTGAACATTTCTTTTAGTTCTCTTAATGTTTAAGAAAGTTATGGGCTTTTGACTGTCCTCGATCACAGCTTTGGTGTTAAGTCAATGGAAAAGCAATAGGGTGCAAGATGCTAATTTCCGAGTATGAAAATTGCCATAACTTTTTTAATACTTAAAGATATGAAAGTGAATTAGGTGACAAATTAAACTTCTTTTTATGTTTTATCTGATGGGATAAATTACAGACTTGATTTTTAAAATCCCCAAATGTTGTAACATTGCTACATTGAGGTGGGGACGGAGGGGGACAAAGGTAAGACCTCTGCTGAGGACAGACCGTTCGGTGTGGGGGAGGTCGGGGGGATGGTGAACACCCGGCAGGGATGGGGATTGGGGCCGGCGGAAGGCAGGTGGGTGGACTGGGGGCGAGGCGATGTGTGGGTGGTGGGTGGTCAGGGGGTGAGAGGGCTGCAGTGTGGGTGGGTAAATGCAGGGGTGACATAGTTAGAGGGGGATGGGGAAGACTCAGTGGACCAGCCACTGGGGTTAACAAGGCTGGACAGACTAACACTAGGAACCAGCGCAGTGAAACCCAGGAGAGTGGGAGTGAGCAGCGTGGAGGCTTCAGGCCCAGTGCAGAGTCCAGGCTCCAGGTGAGGCGACGGCTGTGGCTGCTGGAGGGAGGTGATCGTTGTGGAGAAGCGAAGTCCGAATGAACGGCCGTTGGGGAAGAACGTTCTGGAAACGCGAGCGGGAGGGCGGGAAATAACGGGCGTCAACGGCTGAGGGAGCGCGGGAGCGTTGACAGTTGGTGGGGGGGCGGTGACGTCACTGGGCCTCGCGCCGTTGCCCGCGACCGTTTCTAGCGGCGCCGCCCCCCGCGCTCTGGCCCCGCCCACACACACGCTCTGGCCCCGCCCACACACACACGCGCGCTCTGGCCCCGCCCACACACACACACGCGCTCGTATCCCGGGTGGAGGCGGGAGAACGGGTCGACCACACGGTGTCAATCAAATGCAGCTGCTTTAAATTCATGCCTTTTACCCCTTTACCGTCGCTTTCCAGGTGTCCCAGCTCCGGAGCGGTTAACGGCGGCGATCAACGGTTGGTGAGTGAATGGGGGGGAGGGTGAGGGGCAGGCTGTGGAAGGAGAGAGGGGGGAGCGATGAGGAGAAGGGTGGAGAGAAGGAGGGGAGGAGAGATGAGGAGGAGGGGGGGAGTGGGAGTAAGGAGGAGGGGGCAGAGAGGCGGGGGTTGAGAGAGAGGAGGGGGAAGAGAGGGGGGAGCAGAGGAGGCGGGAGCGAGTGTAATACAGTTGTGGGGCCCGGGATCGAGTGTATTACAGTTGTGGGGCCCGGGATCGAGTGTATTACAGTTGTGGGGCCCGGGAGCGAGTGTAATACAGTTGTGGGGCCCGGGAGCGAGTGTAATACAGTTGCCGCCGCCTGGGAGCGAGTGTATTGCAGTTGTGGGGCCCGGGAGCGAGTGTATTACAGTAGTGGGGCCCGGGAGCGAGTGTAATACAGTTGTGGGGCCCGGGAGCGAGTGTATTACAGTTGTGGGGCCCGGGAGCGAGTGTAATACAGTTGTGGGGCCCGGGAGCGAGTGTAATACAGTTGTGGGGCCCGGGAGCGAGTGTATTACAGTTGTGGGGCCCGGGAGCGAGTGTATTACAGTTGTGGGGCCCGGGAGCGAGTGTAATACAGTTGTGGGGCCCGGGAGCGAGTGTAATACAGTTGTGGGGCCCGGGAGTGAGTGTAATACAGTTGTGGGGCCTGGGAGCGAGTATAATACAGTTGTGGGGCCCGGGAGCGAGTGTATTACAGTTGTGGGGCCCGGGAGCGAGTGTATTACAGTTGTGGGGCCCAGGAGTGAGTGTAATACAGTTGTGGGGCCTGGGAGCGAGTATAATACAGTTGTGGGGCCGGGAGCGAGTGTAATACAGTTGTGGGGCCCAGGAGCGAGTGTATTACAGATGTGGGGCCCGGGAGCGAGTGTATTACAGTTGTGGGGCCCAGGAGCGAGTGTATTACAGTTGTGGGGCCCGGGGGGAGAGAGGCACCGGCCCGGAAATGACGTCGCTGCCCCGCCGCGAGCGGTGACGTTAAGAGCGGGGCGGAAGGCGCAGGGTGGGACAGGAGAACAAGGCCAAGTGGATGAGGAGTTTGTGGAGTGTCTGTCTGTCTCCATCCCCCGTGGATTCCCAGAGCAGCTTGTACAGGAGCTGATCAGGGAGAAGGCAAGTCTGGCTGTTCAGTGTCGTGCAATGAACCTGCTTAGATAAAGGCAAGTGGGGGTAAAATAGCCAGTCACCAAAATAATGGCCATTCATTTACAGGAATCAAACACTAAATTCCTTCTATTTGGCCCATAAATCCACGATAATGAGATTTAAAAATTATGCTATATTGTGAATTCTTGTGTGAATGTTATTTGGACACTTGGGCTATTCAAAAATGTTAAATCTTTTCTAAAGAAATGGATAACAGTTCTGTACTCCCCCTGTACATGGGAAACATGTTTCCTGCATCCACTCTGTCCAATCTCTCACTCATTTAATATGATTCTATAAGATTCCCACATCGTTCTGAATTCCAGTGAATACAAACCCAGTCAACCAATTCTTTCAACATATGTCAGTCCCGCCATCATCATCATTTCATAGAAACATAGAAATTAGGTGCAGGAGTAGGCCATTTGGCCCTTCGAGCCAGCACCGCCATTCAATATGATCTTGGCTGATCATCCAACTCGGTATCCCGTACCTGCCTTCTCTCCATACCCTCTGAACCCCTTAGCCACAAGGGCCACATCTAACTCCCTCTTAAATATAGCCAATGAACTGGCCTTGACTACCCTCTGCGGCAGAGAGTTCCAGAGATTCACCACCCTGTGTGGGAAAAAAGTTATTCTCATCTCGGTTTTAAAGGATTCCCCCCTTATCCTTAAGCTGTGACCCCTTGTCCTGGACTTCCCCAACATCGGGAGCAATCTTCCTGCATCTAGCCTGTCCAACCCCTTAAGAATTTCCTGAGAAGGCTGGCATTTTCTTTCATTATTGATAATACAACATGAATTCTGAAGAATTCTGAAGAACACAGTCAGGTCAGAAAAAACTTGCTTTATTTGTTAGGCAAGGCACAAATACGTTAAGACTTTATTTTTAAAAAATGCACTTTAAAATGCTTTTAAGTGTTTGGGCCAGTGGCAGCCAGCTGGTACTGTGAGCCGTCGGCTGTGTGCAGCTTGGCTCACTTCTGCATTTTCATTTGGGTACAGTATGAATGAGAAGATGCTGGTACTGTTGCTTGTCTGCTCCTCGACAGGGCTAAGGAGGGCTTGTATTAGGAACACTTCTCCATCCGTTTCCCACCACGGATGGCTGTCCTGCTGAGTTCTACCGGCACTTTGGAGGGGAATGGCCAGGCAACGTGTCGGGTCTGAACATTTCTATGGACTCATGGGAGGGGGGGGGGGGGAAGCAGGAAAAAAAGAGCTGGGGTCGGGACAGGCTCCAGGATTTCATTTGGATGAGGGGAGAGTCTCCTCAAATTGGAGAATTCTGTGTTCACGTCATTGGGCTGTAAGCTGTGAGGTGCTGTCCCTCCAGTTTGTGTGTCACCTCACTCTGGCAATGGGGGAGGCCCAGGACAGAAAGATCAGTGTGGGAGTGGGAAGGGGAGATAAAATGGTTGGCAACCGGGAGATCCAGCAGGCCTTGGGGACTGAGCGCAAGTGAAGGGTGAAATGTACGCCTAGTCTAGATACAGGAACAGGAGATGCTGGTTTACAAAAAGAGACACAATGTCCTGGAGTAACTTGCACGTCTGGAGAGCATGGACAGGCAACATTCTAGGTCAGGACCCTTCTTCAGACTGCTTGTTGTGGGGGGGTGGAGAAAGTCGGAAAGAAGAGGTGGAATTGCCTTAGATTCCCTTCCACAGATGCCGCCTGACCCACTGTGTTCATCCACCGCTTTAGAGGGAATGGACAGACGACGTTTTGAGTCAGGACCCTTCTTCAGACTGAGTGGAGAGGGTGGGGGGAGGAAGCTGGAAAAGAGAGTTGGGGGCTGGACAAAGCCTGACAAGTGATAGGTGGATACAAAATGCTGGAGTAACTCAGCGGGACAGGCAGCATCTCTAGAGAAAAGGAATGGGTGATGTTTCAGGCTGAAACCCTTCTTTAGACGTGATAGGTGGATATAGGTGAGGGAGGCACAAGAAACTGCTGATGCTGGAATCTTGCATAGAGCACAATTTAGTTAGACGCACAGAATCACTTGCCCAGACTGGGGGAATCGAGGACCAGAAGACATAGGTTCAAGGTGAAGGGGAAAAGATTTAACAGGAATCTGAGGGGTAACAGAGAGTGGTGGGTGAATGGAACAAGCTGCCGGTGGAGGTAGTGGAGGCTGGGACTATCCCAACATTTAAGAAACAGCTATCGACAGGTACATAGATAGGCAAAGTTTAAAGGGATATGGGCCCCGGGGACATGTTGGTCGGTGTGGGCAAGTTGGGCCGAAGGTCCTGTTTCCACACTGTATCCTTCTGTGACTCCAACACAAAGTGCTGCAGTCACCCAGAGGGTCAGGCATCATCTGTAGAGAACATGGATAGGTGACGTTTCACAGTGCTGGAGTAACTCAGAGGGTCAGGCAGCATATGTGGAGAACATAGATAGGTGACGTTTCACAGAGTGCTGGAGTAACTCAGAGGGTCAGGCAGCATTTGTGGAGAACATGGATAGGTGACATTTCGGGTCAGGAACCTTCTTCAGACTGACACTATGTTGACAGATGAGGGGGTGATCGGCAGATGAGTGAAGTAAGTGACCGGTGCTCCAGCAGGTGGTCAAGGCGAGTGAAGCTCTTACCACAGGATGGGCAGGGAAGGGACGCTCACCGCTGTGGGTACGCCGGTGCTGCCACAGGCTGGACATGCGGGTGAAACCCTTGAACACTCAGCGCACACAAAGGGTCTCTCTCCAGTGTGTATCCGCTGGTGTTTCCGCAGCCCCATGCTCTCTTGTCACAGTGGGAGCAGCTGCTCGCCGACGTGGGTCCGCCGGTGCTGCCACAACCCCCGCGAGCTGTCAAACGCCTCACCACAGTACGCGCAGTCGTAGGGCGGGCCACTGGTGTGCACGTGCTGGTGAGACAGGGCGTGGGAGGCCATGATGAAGCGCTCTCCACACACCGTCCTGGAGACGGGATCGTCGCCGGTGTGCACCCGCTGGTGGGACAGCAGCTTGGAGGAGCGGGTGAAGTCCTTGCTGCACTGGGCGCAAGTGTAGGTAGGCTCGCCGGTGTGGGTGCGCTGGTGCTGCAGCAGCTTGGTGGAGCTGGTAAAGCCCTTGCCGCACTGGGCGCAGCTGTAGGGACGCTCGCCGGCGTCGGTGCGCTGGTGCTCCGGCAGGCGGTCAGAGCGGATGAAGCCCATGCCGCACTGGGCGCAGGTGAAGGAGCGCTCGCCGGTGTGGGTGCGCTTGTGCGTCAGCAGGGTGCTGGACTGGGTGAAGCCCTTGCCGCACAGGGCTTCCTATGTGCACGCGCCTGTGCACCTTCAGTTCCTCGGACGACTTGAAGCCTTTGCCGCAGTTGGAGCAGGTGAAGGGCCGCTCACTGCTGTGCACCTGCTGGTGCTCCCACAGCCCCGACAATTGGGCAAAGCTCTTGCCGCAGGTGGAGCAGCCATGGGGTTTCTGGCCCGTGTGCACTCGCCACTGGATCTTCAGGACCTTCTCTGTCTTGAAGCTCTTGCTGCAGGGGCGTTCTCCTGTGTGCACCCGCCGGTGGGTCTCCAGCCGGCTCGGGCTCTGCCAGGCCTTGCCACATACGTCGCACTCATAACGCTTCTCCTTGTTGTGCCCCGTCATGTGGTCCTCTATCGAGGCTCAGCAGCTCGAAGCTCAGCCCGCACACCGAGCAGATGTCTGGGGAGATCACTGGCACCCTGGGCGCCAAAATGGCCGCTCACGTCCCCGTCTCTCCGTCCACAGCAATGGCACCTAAACCCTGCAGGAGGGGAACACAGAGGGTCAACAAGCTGGCACACAGGACATTACTAGCACATATTGGGTGCGTTTATGGTGGAGAAACCGTTATATAATTCTGCGTGGCGCAGCGGTAAGTTGCTGCCTCACCGCCAGAGACCCGGGTTCGATCCTGACTACAGATGCTGTCTGTGTGGAGTTTGTACATTCTCCCTTTGACCCGCGTGGGTTTTCACTCCGGGTGTTCCGGTTTCCTCCAACATTTTAAAGACGTTCAGGTTGTAAATTAATCGGCCTCCACAAAATAGCTAAATTGTCCCCAATGTGCGTAGGATAGTGCTAGAGTACGGGGTGATCGCTGATCGGCGCAGACCCCATGGGCCGAAACATCTGTTGTTTCCGCGCTGCATCTCTAATCTAAACTAAACCAAAGAAGGGTGTCGACCCAAAATGTTACCCATTCCTCTCTCCACAGATGCTGCCTGACCCGCTGAGTTACTTCAGCACTTTGTGTCTATCTTCTCCACTGATGCTGCCTGACCCGCTGAGTTACTCAAGCACTTTGTCATAGAGTCATGGAATGATACAGTGTTGGAAACAGGGCCCTTCGGCCCAACTCATACCCTCACTCCTGGATCCCTCGGCTCTACACATTCCGCAAGGCTCAGAGTTCAGAGTCCTAATGAGACCACACCTGGAGTATTGTGTGCAGTTTTGGTCCCCTAATTTGAGGAAGGACATTCTTGCTATTGAGGGAGAGCAGCGTAGGTTCACCACGTTAATTCCCGGGATGTGGGGAACTGTCATATGCTGAGAGAATGGAGCGGCTGGGCTTGTACACTCTGGACTTTAGAAGGATGAGATGGGATTTTATTGAACCATATAAGATTGTTAAGGGTTTGAACACACTAGCGGCAGTAAACATGTTACCGATGTTGGGGGTGTCCAGAATAAGGGGTAAGCCATTTAGAACAGAGACAAGGAAACACGTTTTCTCACAGAGAGTTGTGAGTCTGTGGAATTCTCTGCCTCAGAGGCCGTTTCTGTGGATACTTTCAAGAGAGAGCTAGATAGGGCTCTTAAAGATCGTGGAGTCAAGGGATATGGGGAGAAGGCAGGAATGGGGTACTGATTGGGGATGATCAACCATGATCACATTGAATGGCGGTGCTGGCTCAAAGGACCAAATGGTCTATTCCTGCACATATTGTCTCTTGTCTATTGCCCTAGCGCCCCGTCATTCACAGTGAAGATCCTGCCCTGGTTTGACTTCCTAAACTGCAACACCCTCCCCACCCCCAAACAATGTGACCTCCTCCCTGTGGCTCCCTTACCCCTGCTGCCTCATGCTCGTTACCACCCTTCGCTCCCTCCCCCTCCTCCCCACCCCCAAACAATGTGAACCCTCACCAGGCTCCCTGCCCCTTCCATGACTCACTTGACCCCTCTCCCCCCCCCCAGTTCCCTGCCCCCCCCCCCCCATTAATCCCCTCGGCACCAAACCCACCTCCCCTTGAATACCTTCCCCTCCCTTTTCTCCCTGCTTCCCCCCGCTACTCACTTCACAACTTTTCCCCAGTTTCTCACCCTCCCTCCCTCCCTCCTCCGGACTGTCTCCTCTCTCTCTCTCTGAACCTCTCCCCTTATTCCTGCGCGTCTCAGCCCCCACCGCTCAGACCTCTCTCTCCCTCTCCCCTCCAAACTCTCTCTCTCCTCCCCTTCCCCACTCTCTCCCGCCCTCCCTTCGCTCTCCACCCTCTAACTCCCTCTCTCTGCCCCTATCTCTCTATCTACCCCTCTCACCCTCTCTCTCTCTCTACTCAACCCCCCCCCCCCCCCACACTCTCTCTCCATCCGTCTTTTCTCTCTCCCCCCTCCTATCGCCCTCTCCACACTCTCTCTCTCTCTATCCCCCTCTCTCTCTCTCCCTCTCTCTCTCTCTCACCGTCCAGTGCGGATCGACTCCATCTTGGGCCGCGGCGATACGTCATATCCGGGCTGAGGACGACCCCCCCCACCCACTCTCTGTCTCCGGGGCAACAGGTGGGGGCGGGATGGAGGAGCCGTGAGTATCCGGGCCGGACAGGACCTGAGTGACAGACAGGATCCGGTGGATCAGTTAGTGACTGGAGCTGGTGTTGGGGTTGGAGCTGCGGCTGGGGTGGGAACTGGGCCTGGGGTCGGGGCTGGGATCGGGGTTGGGCCCTGGGGTTGGGCCTGGGGTCGGGGCTGGGCCTGGGGTCGGGGCTGGGGTCGGGGCTGGGATCGGGGCTGGGGTCGGGGCTGGGATCGGGGTTGGGCCCTGGGGTTGAGGCTGGGCCTGGGGTTGAGGCTGGGCCTGGGGTCGGGGCTGGGGTTGGGCCTGGGGTCGGGGCTGGGCCTGGGGTCGGGGCTGGGGTTGGGCCTGGGGTCGGGGCTGGGCCTGGGGTCGGGGCTGGGGTTGGGCCTGGGGTTGAGGCTGGGTCGGGGCTGGGCCTGGAGTTGAGGCTGGGCCTGGGGTCGGGGTTGGGCGTGGGGTTGAGGCTGGGTCGGGGCTGGGCCTGGGGTCGGGGCTGGGGTTGGGCCTGGGGTCGGGGCTGGGGTTGGGGTCGGGTCCCGCCGCCGCCCCACCACCACCATCATTAAGCTGTGTGGGTGTGTGTGTGGGGCTGATGGGTGGGGGCGTCGTGTTGCAGCTGGAGGTACTGGAGGAGTCATGTTGGGGCTGAGGGGGGTGGGGAGTCGGCACATTCACTCACTGATGTCTGTATCTCTCTATCTATCTCTGTCTGTATCTCTATCAAATTTTCAATTAAAAAAACGTTATTGGCATGATAAAAATACATTGTTATATTTCCAAAGTATAGGGGGTTGCATGTAAGTCACTGAGTGACAGGGCTTGACGCACGGAGCCATTCAATCCATCTGGAGGACATCCGTCACTTCCGGTATATTATTAATGCAAGAAACGCGTACTTTCCTAACTGTTAAAAAACCGCCAAAATGTTTGCGCTGTCAAAAATTGTGGAAGTCGTGGTAAGTGTGAGAGACACGTACCCAACTTTACAATTCCAAAAATGAAGCGAAATGAAGGTATAGAGAAGCGAGAACTGAAGGGACAACAGCAGCTAACGTGCTTGATGAACATTGGCCGTGCAGATATCGAATTGAAAATATTGGGAATTATCGCGTTTGCTCACTGCATTTCTGTTGCGCTTGTATGGGTATTGTTGGCCAAAGGGACTAATTTTCAGAGGCCTAGTATGGACATTGTGGGCCGAATGGATTTATGGGCTGGCAGCTCAGTCACTGAGGCCAGGCAGTACAGTCACTCAGACCTGGCAGGCTGGCAGCTAAGAAACTGCCAGAAATTCTGCCCAAAACAGGTGACAGACTCTGTGAGAGAGAAGGGGAGAGGGTGAACTGCATGGATTATTGGGCTGACAGTTCAGCCACTTACGCAGGTCACATTGCAGATTTTCTTCCCCGCTGTAAATTATGCTGCAATTATTATTTATGATCTCTTTAAAAATTATAATGCACGCAGAGACAAAAAGGATAAAATTACCTGCCGGACAAATATTTTCAACACTATTTCAGACGGGTGCACAGTGGGGGTGGGGCGTGGGCAGGAACATCCCGGTTTTATCAGTGTTCTCGACAAACCAAAATATAGCTCGTGATGCCGAGTGAAATATCAATAACCGGGCCCAGATCTGGTCTTTGGTTTGCACCTTGTTTACGCTTCAGCTCCTGTCCTGTTATCTCTCCCTGTTTTATTGTCAGCCACTTTGACATTGTTTCTTTTCAGGTATTTGAATGGGAACAACATCACAAGAATCACCAAATCAATCTTTTCAGGATTAAGACATTTGTGAGTTCAGTAAGTCCAGATTTTGCATTTTGCACAATTTGGTTACATTTCTGCTGCTGCTTCGTGCTTCCAGCTGTTCACTTTCTGCCATCAGTGTTTCTGTTTGTAACTTGCAGCTTGTTATTTAATACAACTTTTCACAGACCCTTGTGAATGAAGTAAGTGCAGGAGTGAAGTGTTGTTGGGATTAGTACACGGCCAAGTCAGCAAAGACTATATTCCACAGTATTGTCCCTAACATATTTACCCCTGAGTACTGTGAATTATGATGGGATGTACAGTGCCCTCCATAATGTTTGGGACAAAGACCCATCATTTATTTATTTGCCTCTGTATTCCACAATTTGAAATTTGCATTAGAAAAAATCCCATGTGGCTAAAGTGCACACTGTCAGATTTTAATGAAGGCCATTTTTATACATTTTTGTTTCACCATGTAGAAAGTAAAGCAGTGCTTACACATAGTCCCCCGTTTCAGAGCACCATAATGTTTGGGGCACAGCAATGTCATGTCAATGAAGGTAGACACGCTTAGTATTTTGTTGCATATCCTTTGCCTGCAATGACTGCTTGAAGTCTGTGATTCATGGACATCACCAGTTGCTGGGTGTCTTCTCTGGTGATGCTCTGCCAGGGCTGTATTGTTGCCATCTTTAGCTGATGATTTTTGGGGGGCTAGTCCCCTTCAGATTTTTCTTCAGCATTTAAAAGGCTTGGGTTCAGGTCGGCTGAATGACTTGGCCACTCAAGAATTGACCATTTTTGTTGCTTTAGCAGCGTGTTAGGGATCATTGTCTTGCTGTAGAATGAACCGCCAGCCAATGAGTTTTGAGGCATTTGTTTGAACTTGAGCAGATATAATGTGTCTATATGCTTCAGAATTCATTACGCTACCACCACCAGCAGTTGTATCAACAATGAAGATAAGTGAGCCAGTACCTTCAGCAGCCATATATTCCCAGGCCATAACACCCCCACCACTGTGTTTCACAGATGAGTTGGTATGCTTCCAATCTTGAGCAGTTCCTTCTCTTCTCCATATTTGGCTCTTGGCATCACTCTGGTATGTTAATCTTCATCTCATTTGTCCACAAAACCTTTTTCCAGAACTGTGGTTGCTCTTTTAGGTACTTCTTGGCAAACTGTAACCCGGCCATCCTATTTTTGTGGCTACCCAGTGGTTTGCATCTTGCAGTGTAGCCTCTATTTCTGTTCATGAAGTCATCTGCGGACAGTGGTCATTGAGAAATCCACACCTGACTCCTGAAGAGTGATTCTGATCTGTCGGACAGGTGTTTGGGGGTTTCCTTTATTATAGAGAGAATTCATCTGTCATCAGCTGTGGAAATCTTCCTTGGTCTGCCAGTCCCTTTGCGATTAGTACGCTCACCAATGCTCTCTTTCTTCTTAATGATGTTCCAAACAGTTGATTTTGGTAAGCCTAAGGTTTGGCTGATGTCTATAACAGTTTTATTCTTGTTTCTCAGTCTCATAATGGCTTCTTTGACTTTCATTGGCACAACTTTGGTCGTCATGTTGATAAACAGCAATAAACTTTTCCAAAGGTGATGGAAAGACTGAAGGAAAGACTAGGTGTTGAGAGCTCTCTTATACCTGCATTAAGGAGGCAATTAAACACACCTGAGCAATTACAAACGCCTGTGAAGACATCTGTGTCCCAAACGATATGGTGCGCTGAACACAGCTTTAATTTCTACATGATGAAACCAAAATGTATAAAAATGGCGTTTAATAAAGGCTTCCAGTAGAATTGCTGGATGTTACAACGTTGGTTGCCCGAGGTGCTTGTTGTAGCCAGTCAAGGTTTTGGAAGTGCATAGAAGGCAAGTTTCACTGTTGTCCAGGATACTGTGATATTTCAGCTGGGTCTGAGATCATGGTTTTCAAACCCTTTTCCTCAACCCACTGTGAGCTGTGTTGGCACAATGAATGAAGGCTGTGATGAATTGGACCATTGATTCTGTCCTCGCCAAGAGATGGCTTCCAAGGTACAGGACATGGCCCAGCCTATCACCATGAACGTTTGTTGGAGAGCGGAGTGCTATGCTGTGGACAAATTAGTTGGAGAACATGTGTAAGCAGGTAAGTAACAAAATATTCAGTTGATGATTATAGAGAGAAAGGTGCGTTTTGGAAAGGCATGACTGCTGTTGAGCCATGGGGTTGCAAATATTGCAATTTAACGTATCCTTCTGACTGGCTAAATGGTTTATTTGCATTCTAGGCATTAGTTTAAGTATTCATCCCACGTGAAGGCAGTCTGGCCCTTCAACTTTTTTTGTTATTTTTTAGTATGTCTTAAAATATGTTTTAATGTTTCTCAAAGGTAGACAAAAATGCTGGAGAAACACAGCGGGTGAAGCAGCATCTATGGAGCGAAGGAATAGGTGACTATACGGGTGGAGACCCTTCTTCAGACTGATGTGGGGGTGGGGGGGAAGAAGAAAGGAAGAGGCGGAGACAGTGGGCTGTGGGAGAGCTGTGAAGGGCAGGGGAAAGAGGGAGAAAGAGTTTCCTGGAATTGGAGAAGTCAATGTTCATACTGCTGGGGTGTAAACTTTCACGGTATGTTTTATGTGGGGGTTCGGGGGAAACCTTGTTCAGTCACTTACCTCTGCGGAGAAGCGGTTTTATCCGTGTCACGTCTCCGCCCCCCCCCCCCCCCCCCCCGCGGCCTAACAACTTGGATTGGTGCGGCCTTTCCTGGAGACCGGCCCGGAGCTTCAGGGCGCGGAACGGACTTACCTTGCCAAGGATCGCTGTGGATGTGCTCCGACCGCGGGGCCTGTGGACTTTAACATCACGAAGCCGCGGGCTCCGGTAAGAAGAGGCCGACTCGATCTCCATGCCGCGGAGTGTTCCGGTCCATCCCGACGCCAGAGTTTCCATCACCGCGATGCGAGGGCTTGGACATTGGGCCGTCGGCAGCTGGCGACTGTGGAGGGTTCAGCACCGACTACGGGTGAACAAAGGAGGAAGATGAATGAACTTTATTGTATTCCATCACAGTTAGGAATGTGGATTCCACTGTGGTGGATGTTTATGTTAAATGTTATTGTGTAATGTGTTCTTTTTACTTGCATGACTGTATGGTCATTCAAATATCACTATAACTTAATTGGTGTTTGTGACAATAAATGTGACCTTGAACTGAGTTAATAAGTCGGCTAATTTCGGGAGGTCGGCAATGTTGTCAACCCAGCATTTCATGTGACCTTTGTGTTTGCCAGTGGGGTTTCTGGATTTAGTAGTAAACTGTCACCAGAATGATAGACTTGGAGGTCAGAACCAGTACAAGTAAAAGTGTTTGATTGTGGTAGAATCACATGATGGATTAATGATCACCATCACACTGCATGTTCCTGGTGGTCAACCGTGTATTTGGGCGGGGCGGGGCGGGGCGGGGGGGTGCGGCGGCGGCGGCTGGGACGGGGGCAACAGCAGCGACAGCGGCGGCCTGGCCTCGGAGCGGGGACAGCGACAATTTCTTTGCGCCCCTAAAAAATTAGCGCCCCACTGTCCCCCCCCCCCCCCCCCCCCACGCTACGCCACTGCCTCCACCACTTCCACTGGAAGCTCATTCCACACCGCTACCACTCTCTGAGTAAAGAAGTTCCCCCTCATATTACCCCTAAACTTCTGTCCCTTAATTCTGAAGTCATATCCTCTTGTTTGAATCTTCCCTATTCTCAAAGGGGAAAGCTGATCCACATCAACTCTGTCTATCCCTCTCATCATTTTAAAGAGCTCTATCAAGTCCCACCTCAACCTTATGCGCTCCAGAGAATAAAGACCTAACTTATTCAACCTATCTCTGTAACTTAGTTGTTGAAACCCAGGCAACATTCTAGTAAATCTCCTCTGTACTCTCTCTATTTTGTTGACATCCTTCCCATAATTGGGCGACCAAAATTGTACACGATACTCCAGATTTGGTCTCACCAATGCCTTGTACAATTTTAACATTACATCCCAGCTTCTATACTCAATGCTCTGATTTATAAAGGCTAGCATACCAAAAGCTTTATTTACCACCCTATCTATATGAGATTCCACCTTCAAGGAACTGTGCACGGTTATACCCAGATCTCTCTGTTCAACTGTATTCTTCAATTCCCTACCATTTAACAAGTACGTCCTATTTTGATTTGTCCTGCCAAGGTGTAGCACCTCACATTTATCAGCATTAAACTCCATCTGCCATCTTTCAGCCCATTCTTCCAAATGGCCTAAATCACCCTGTAGACTTTGGAAATCCTCTCCACAATACCCCCTATCTTGGTATCATCCAATTTACCACACCTTCATCCAGATCATTGATGTACATGACAAACAACAAAGGACCCAACACCGATCCCTGAGGCACCCCACTAGTCACCTGCCTCCAACCCGACAAACAACCATCCACCATTACCCTCTGGCTTCTCCCATTCAGCCACTGTTGAATCCATCTTGCTACTAATGATCACTATCACACTGCATGTTCCTGATGGTCAGCCGTGTATTCAGCATTGGTGTTTAAATGGTAGTCTCCTTGCTGGAATGTTAAAGAAAGAACTACAGACACTGGTAAAATCGAAGGGAAACACAAACTGCTGGAGAAACTTAGCGGGCGAGGCAGCGTCTATGGAGAGAAGGAATTGGCAATGTTTCAGTTTGAGACCCTTCTTCAGTGATATCAGAGGAGAGGGCTGGATAAAGAAAGAATGTAGGCAGAGACACTAAGGCCAGTGGGAAAACGAGGAAGGGGAAGGGATGGGATATGAGGTGCTGTTCCTCCAATTAGCGCTGGGCATCACTCTGCCAATGGAGCCCTAGGACAGAAAGGTCAGATTGGGACTGGGAGGGGGAGTAAGTGCTGGGTCACCGGGAGAGTCTGCGCTTGGTCTTGCCGATGTGGAGAAGATGACACCTGGAACAGCGGATGCAGTGGAGGAGGTACAAACTTGCTGTAATACTTGATTGTAATCTAACAGAGATAAGGCTAATATTCTTAAAACAAGCTCATCAAATTGTTTATGTAGGAGCGGCACAAAAAAGGGAACAGACCAAATCACTCTTAAAATTCCAAGTGAAATGTGGAAAGATTCTTGCTAAGGTTGAAAGTAAAAGGCTCTGGAAGTAATCTCGGCTGCATCTCATTTTGAGATTAATCACTGAGGCCCAATTGTCTTGAGGTGTCTTTTTTTATCAAGTTTTGTTCAGATTGATGTTATGTTTTACAAGTTATTCACATGTTTAACTTTACAAAATCCCACCTTGACCACAATTGCTTCCATCTGCACACTGGCAGTTACAGCTATGATGCCACAATGGGATCCAATCCTTGCTAGCCCTCCCCACTTAGTCCTGCAGGAAGTTTTTAAAAGTTTAAAAACAGGGAGGCTGAAGAGGAGGGGGAGGGGAGGCAGCGCTGGGGGAGGCAGGGAAGTGCAATTGGATTATTTTTTAAATTCTTGGCAGCAAGTGCAATTTGGGGGCTGAATTGGAGGGGAGAGAGTGCTGGGGGATAAGGGGAAATAAACTGTCCCTGCAGATTTGGGGGCTTTGGGTGAGTTGCGGATTATTGCATTGGGGGAACAGGTGAGTGGTGGAATATTGCATTAGGGGAACTTGTTACGTTGGGGGACTAGGCCTACCGTGTGACAGGAACACACTGGTCCCACTTGGTCTGGTACCAAACTAAAAGTATTGTATCGGCAGAGATAAACAATGTTCACCATTGACGGCTGAAATGGCTTCAAACAGTGAGGATTGGTAAAGAATAGCCTGAAACAAAATGTGACATTGTTTGGTGTCAAAAAAGTATGTTGTGCAGAATGTGTATAATAATTGCCCTTTTTTTCCGGCAACATCGGTGACAGCTGCGTTAGAAAAAGGTGACAGTGTTCACTAGGATTTGACCACAATTGAATCAATGGATCATATTTTGTACAGCTAATCCATTATTTGTCAGACATACCTTGCAGTACAAATCTTCAGTCTCTTCATAAAGGCAAGAGTGAGCATGTTGCTATAGAGACTCCTCAGATGAATGACCCTTGTAGGAAAGGTAACATTTCCTAATCTAATCAAATCCATTAAACAAATAAAACACAAAAGCAGCCAAACGATATTGCCAGCTGCAGGAAATATTTTTGAAGTAGTGGGGAGGTGTGCAACTGCCCTACGGCTACAGATATGCATGGAGGCGAGAATCATTTCTTATCATTTCTGGAGATGGTTAGCATTTTCTTTCATTATTGATAACAACATGAATTCTGAAGAATTCCGAAAAACACAGTCAGGTCAGGAAAAAACTGGTTTTATTTGTTACGCAAGGCACAAATACGTCAAGACTCATTAAAACAAAACACATTTAAATGCTTTTAAGTTTTTGGGCCAGTGGCAGCCAGCTGGTACTGTGAGCAGTCGGTTGTTTGCAGCTTGGTTCCCTATAGCATTTTCAATTGCGTACAGTATGAATGAGAAGATGTTGATACTGTTGATGGTCTGCTCCTCGACAGGGCCAAGGAGGGGCTTATATAAGGATCACTTCTCCATCCGTTTCCCACCACGGGTGGCTGACCTGCTGAGTTCTACAGGCACTTTGGAGGGGAATCAATATTCCAGGACTGGATTAGGATGGGGGGGGGGGGGGGAGTCTCCTTAATTTGAAGAATTCAATGTTCATGTCATTGGACTGGAAGCTATGAGGTGCTGTTCCTCTAGTTTGTGTGTCACATCACTCTGGCAATGGAGGAGACCCAGGCAAAAAGGTTAGTGTTGGAATGGGAAGGGGAGTTAAAATGGTTGGCAACAGGGAGTGTTTGTGTTTGGTCCTTATCCGTCCTTAGCCTGGGCGGACCGAGTGCAATGCAGAGTGGGGGGATCGAGGACCAGATAGAAGGAAC
This sequence comes from Leucoraja ocellata, assembly GCA_036785375.1. NCBI lineage: Eukaryota > Metazoa > Chordata > Chondrichthyes > Rajiformes > Rajidae > Leucoraja > Leucoraja ocellata. The sequence continues at coordinate 685,096 of JAWMAR010000658.1, forward strand.
AGTAGATGCTGGTTTACAAAAAGAGACACAATCTCCTGGAGTAACTTGCACGTCTGGAGAGCATGGACAGGCAACATTCTAGGTCAGGACACTTCTTCAGACTGCTTGTTGTGGGGGGTGGAGAAAGTTGGAAAGGAGAGGTGGGAGTGGTTGCCTTAGATTCCCTTCCCTCTACAGATGCGGCCTGACCCACTGTGTTCCTCCACCGCTTTAGAGGGAATGGACAGACGATGTTTTGAGTCAGGACCCTTCTTCAGACTGAGTGGAGAGGGTGGGGGGAGGAAGCTGGAAAAGAGAGATGGGGCTGGACAAAGCCTGGCAAGTGAGAGGTGAACACAAATGCTGGAGTAACTCAGCGGGACAGGCAGCATCTCTAGAGATAAGGAATGGGTGACGTTTCAGGTTGAGACCCATCTTCAGAAGTGATAGTTGGATATAGGTGAGGGAGACACAAGAAACTGCAGATGCTGGAATCTTGCATAAAACACAATTTAGTTAGATGCACAGAATCTCTTGCCCAGAGTGGGGGAATCGAGGACCAGAGGACATGGGTTCAAGGTGAAGGGGAAAAGATTTATATGGAAACTGAGCGGTAACATTTTCACAGAGGGTGGTGGGAGTATGGAACAAACTGTCAGAGGAGGTAGTTGAGGCTGTGACTATCCCATGAAACAGTTAGACAGTTACATGGATAGGCCAAGTTTGGAGGGATATGGACCAAACACAGGCAGATGGGACTAGTGTAGCTGGGACATGTTGGTCGTTGTGGGAAAGTTGGGCTGAAGGGCCTGTTTCCACACTGTGTCACTTTATGACAAACACAAAGTGCTGAAGTAACTCAGCGGGTCAGGCAGCATCTGTGGAGAACATGGACAGGTGACATTTCAGAGTGCGGGAGTAACTCAGCGGGACAGGCAGCATCTCTGGACACAAGGAATGGGTGACGTTTTGGGTCGACACTGACGATGGGTCTCGACCCTGAAACGTTACCCATTCCTTCCTGCATTTTGTGTCTACCTAAACAGCGCCTATCTATCCACGTGGCGATGTGCCAGCAGGCTGGAGGAGTGGGCAAAGGCCTTGCCGCAGAGCGGGCAGGTGAAGGGGCGCTGGCCGGTGTGGTCTTGTCGGTGCTCCAGCAGGTGGTCAAGGCTGGTGAATGCCTTGCCATACACAGCGCACACAAAGGGTCTCTCTCCGGTGTGTATCTGCTGGTGCTCCCGCAGCCCCCATACTCTCTTGTCACAGTGGGAGCAGCTGCTCGCCGACGTGAGTCCGCCGGTGCTGCCGCAACCCCCGTGAGCTGTCAAACTCCTCACCGCAGTACGGGCAGTCGTAGGGCGGGCCACTGGTGTGTACGTGATGGTTAGACGGGGCATGGGAGGCCTTGGCAAAGCGCTCTTCACACACCGGGCTGGGGACGGGACGGTCGCCGGTGTGCACCCGCTGGTGGGACAGCAGATAGGTGGAGCGGTTGAAGCCCTTGCCGCACTGAGTGCAGGTGTAGGGACGCTCGCCGGAGTGGGTGCGCTGGTGCTCTAGTAGGCTGCTGGACTGGGTGAAGCCCTTGCCGCACTGGCCGCAGGTGTAGGGGCGCTCGCCGGTGTGGGTGCGCTTGTGCACCCTCAGGTTGGAGGAGCAGGTGAAGCCCTTGCCGCACTGGGCGCAGGTGTAGGGGCGCTCGCCGGTGTGGGTGCGCTGGTGCTGTAGTAGGCTGCTGGACTGGGTGAAGCCCTTGCCGCACTGGGCGCAGGTGTAGGGGCGCTCGCCGGTGTGGGTGCGCTTGTGCACCCTCAGGTTGGAGGAGCAGGTGAAGCCCTTGCCGCACTGGGCACAGGTGTAGGGGCGCTCGCCGGTGTGGGTGCGCTGGTGCTCTAGTAGGGTGCTGGACTGGGTGAAGCTCTTGCCGCACTGGGCACAGGTGTAGGGGCGCTCCACGGTGTGGGTCCGCTGGTGGGACAGCAGCCTAGTGGAGCTGGTGAAGCCCTTGCTGCACTGGGCGCATGTGAAGGGGCACTCGCTGGTGTGGGTGTGCTGGTGCAACAGCAGGGTGCTGGAGCGGGTGAAGCCCTTGCCGCACTGGGTACGGGTGTAGGGCCGCTCGCCGGTATGAGTGCGCTGGTGCAGCTTCAGGTGGTTGGACGACTTGAAGCCTTTGCCGCAGTTGGAGCAGGTGAAGGGCCTCTCGCCGGAGTGCACGCTGTTGTGCCGCAGCAGGTGGCTGGAGCGGGTGAAGCTCTTGCCGCACTCCGAGCACTCGAAGGGGCGTTCTCCCGTGTGCACCCGCCGGTGGGTCTCCAGCTGGCTCGGGTACTGCCAGGCCTGGCCACACACGTCACACTCATAGCGCTTCTCCTTGTTGTGTCCCGTCATGTGGTCCTCCATCGCGGCTCAGCAGCTCGAAGCTCAACCCGCACACCGAGCAGATGGGGGGGGGGGGCGCTCACCGGCACCCTGACCGCCCTCAATGGCTGCTCACGTTCCCGTCTCTCCATCCACGGCAACGGCTCCTAAGCCCTGCAGGAGGGGAACACAGAGGGTCAGCAAGCTGGCAAACAGGACATTACAGATCCGATCTTTGGCCGGAAGCAAGATGGCGAAGCAAGATGGCGGAACAAGATGGCGGAGGCTGGTTGCTATAATCACCCATGAATCTGCCCATGACCGCACCACGTGTTTTGCGTAGGAGTAGGCCATCTTGCTCTGCTATAAGATCTTTGACTGGCTCTAGCCCAAGTGGGAGGAGAGTTAGAAGCGAGTCAGAGGGGGGGAAAACAATTGAAAACTGAGGAATTTGGTTTGTAAATTGGTAAATGAGGCAATTTATCAGTCAATATAAGCAAGATGGCTATTAGGGAGCAGCAGTGAGGGAGCGGCCTTGTGAGGGAAGTGCCCTGTGAGAAAAGTGCAAGTCTTTGGCTCGAGAGTCTACGGCGAGGAGGCTGATGAGAGGAGGCTACGCAAAACGCTGGAGAGGGAGAGACGAAAGAAGGATATGTCAGACAAGCTGATTCAGTGCGATGCTTGCAGTATGTGGGAGGTCAAGGACACTGCTGGTGCCTCTGGCTGCTACAAATGTGAGGTGCATCCAGGTACAGCTCCTGAAGCACCGTGTTAGGGAACTGGAGAAGCAAGTGGATGACCTCAGGTTCATCCGAGAAACTGAGTCGTTCCTCGACAAGTCCTACAGTAAGATTGTTACACCTAAGGTACTAGAAGAGAGAAGGTGGGTGACGGTTAGAAAGGGAGGGAAGCATGGAATGCAAACGTCCCCATGTGTTGTACCTCTTGTGAACAGGTTCACCCACTTAGAAGCTGTCGGGACAGAAGACGTTATTACTGGTTTGCGAAGCAAAAAGGGCTGTTGAGCCAAAACCAGAGAGGCCAACGTCAGGCAAGGCCATTGTAGTTGGAGACTCCATTGTTAGAGGTATGGACAGGGGTTTCTGCGGCAACAGATGGGATTCGAGGATGGTGTGCTGTCTTCCTGGTGCCAGGATCCAGGATGTCATGGACAGAGTGCAGAAAATCCTCAAGGGTGAACAGCCGGAAGTGGTAGTGCATTTCGGCACAAACGATGTCGGAAAGAAGGGGATGAATATTCTGCAGCGTGACTTTAGAGAGCTCGTGCTGACGAGAGCAGGAACAGGGAGATACAGGACCTGAATGTGTGGCTGAGAAACTGGTCCACGGGCAGGGATTTGGATTCTTAGATCACTGGGATCTGTTTTGGAGTAAAGGGGAACTGTACAAAAGGGACGGATTGCATCTTAACAGGTGTGGGACCAGCATTCTGGCAGGCAGGTTTGCCACTGCTACACCGGTGGTTTAAAACTGAATAAGGGGGTGGGGTGTCAAATGGGATAATTGAGGATTGAGTTAAAGGGAAAGGGTTTCTTAAATGTGTGAGCGGAGAGACAGAGGGGTGTAAAATGAGGGTAGAAGCAATAGGTAGCAGGATGAAAAGAAAAAGTAGCAGGCAGACAAATCCAGGGCAAAAATCAAAAAGGGCCACTTTCAACAAAATTGTATAAGGGGTAAGAGGGTTGTAAAAACAAACCTGAAGGCTTTGTGTCTCAATGCAAGAAGCATTCCATATAACCATATAACCAAATAACAAATAAAGCACGGAAACAGGCAATCTCTGCCCTACAAGTCTGCGCCGAACATTTAGTTTCCCCTTGTCCCAACTACCTGCACTTAGACCATAACCCTCCATTTCTTTCCCATCCATATACCTATCCAATTTATTTTTAAATTATAAAATCGAACCTGCCTCTACCACTTCCACTAGAAACTCATTCCACACAGCTACCACTCTCTGAATAAAGAAGATCCCCCTCATGTTACCCCAAAACTTGTCCCTTAATTCTGAAGTCATGTCCTCTTGTTTGAATCTTCCCTACTCTCAATAGGAAAAGCTTATCTACGTCAACTCTGTCTATCCCTCTCATCATTTTAAAGACCTCTAACAAGTCTCCCCTTAACCTTCTGTGCTCCAAACAATAAAGACTTAACTTATTCAACCTTTCTCTGTAACTTAGTTGCTGAAACCCAGGCAACATTCTAGTAAACTTCCTCTGTACTCTCTATATTTTATTGACATCCTTCCTATAATTGGGCGACCAAAATTGTACACCATACTCCAGAATTGGCCGCACCAATGTAAAATTTTACCATTACATCCCAACTTCTATACTCAGTGCTCTGATTTATAAAGGCTAGCACACCAAAATCTTTCTTTACCACCCTATCTACATGAGATCCTACCTTCAGGGAACTGTGCACAGTTATTCCTAGATCCCTCTGTTCAACTGCATTCCTCAATACGCTACCATTTACCATGTACCTCCTATTTTGATTTGTCCTGCCAAGATGGAGCACCTCAGACTTACCAGCATTCAACTCCATCTGCCATCTTTCAGCCCATTCTTCCAAATGACCTAAATCTCTCTGTAGACTTTGGAAATCTAATCTTCGTAATAAGGTGGATGAGTTGAATGTGCAGATAGTTATTAATGACTATGATATTGGAATCACGGAGACATGGCTCCAGGGTGACCAAGGCTGGGAGCTGAACATCCAGGGATATTCAATATTCAGGAGGGATAGACAGAAAGGAAAAGGAGGTGGGGTAGTGTTGCTGGTTAGAGAGGAGATTAACGCAATAGAAAGGAAGGACATTAGCTTTGAGGATGTGGAATCGATATGGGTAGAGCTGCGAAACACTAAGACGCTACTGGGATTTGTGTACAGGCCACCTAACAGTAGTAGTGGAGTTGGGGATGAAAACGCTAGTGGGAGTTGTGTACAGGCCACCTAACAGTAGTAGTGGAGTTGGGGATGGCATCAAACAGGAAATTAGAAATGCGTGCAACAAAGGTAAAACAGTTATAATGGGTGACTTCAATCTACATATAGATTGGGTGAATCAAACTGGCAGGGGTGCTGAGGAAGAGGATTTCTTGGAATGTATGCGGGATAGTTTTCTAAACCAACATGTAGAGGAACTAACGAGAGAGCAGGCTATTCTAGACTGGGTATTGAGTAATGAGGAAGGGTTAGTTAGCAGTCTTGTTGTGCGTGGCCCCTTGGGCAACAGTGACCATAATATGGTTGAGTTCTTCATTAGGATGGAGAGTGACATTGTTAATTCAGAAACAAGGGTCCTGAACTTAAAGAAAGGTAACTTTGAGGGTATGAGACGTGAATTGGCCAAGATAGACTGGCAATTGATTCTTAAAGGGTTGTCGGTGGATATGCATTGGAAGGCATTTAAAGACTGCATGGATGAACTACAACAATTGTTCATCCCTGTTTGGCAAAATAACAAATCAGGGAAGATAGTGCCTCCGTGGATAACAAGGGAAATCAGGGATAGTATCAAAACAAAAGATGAAGCATACAAATTAGACAGAAAAAGCAGCCTACCAGAGTAATTCTGGGAGCAATTCAGAGTCCAGCAGAGGAGGACAAACGGCTTAATTAGGAAAGGGAAAATCGATTTTGAAAGAAAACTGGCAGGGCACATAAAAAGTGACTGCAAAAGTTTTTATTGATATGTGAAGAGAAAAAGATTAGTTAAAATTGCAGTCAGATACAGATGAATAGATCATGGGGAGCAAAGACATGGCAGATCAATTGAAAAACTACTTCACTAAGGAAGACATAAATAATCTGCCGGAAATAGCAGGGGACCGGGGGTCAAATGAGATGGAGGAACTGAGTGAAATCCAGGTTAGCTGGGAAGTGGTGTTAGGTAAATTGAATGGATTAAAGGCCGATAAATCCCCATGGCCAGATAGACTGCATCCCAGAGTACTTAAGGAAGTAGCCGCAGAAATAGTGGATGCATTAGTGATAATTTTTCAAAACTCTTTAGATTCTGGAGTAGTTCATGAGGATTGGAGGGTAGCTAATGTAACCCCACTTTTTAAAAAGGGAGGGCGAGAGAAAACGGGGAATTACAGAGTAGTTAGTCTAACATCGGTAGTGGGGAAACTGCTAGAGTCAGTTATTAAAGATGGGATAGCAGCACATTTGGAAAGTGGTGAAATCACTGGACAAAGTCAGCATGGATTTACAAAAGGCAAATCATGTCTGACGAATCTTATAGAATTTTTCGAGGATGTAGAGTGGATAAGGGAGAACCAGTAGATGTGTTATATCTGGACTTTCAGAAGGCTTTCGACAAGGTCCCACATAAGAGATTAGTATACAAACTTAAAGCACACGGTATTGGGGGTTCAGTGTTGATGTGTTAAAGAACTGGCTGACAAACAGGAAGCAAAGAGTAGGAGTAAATGGCAGGCAGTGACTAGTGGGGTAACGCAAGGCTCAGTGCTGGGACCCCAGTTATTTACAATATATATTAATGATTTGGACGAGGGAATTGAATGCAACATCTCCAAGTTTGCGGATGACATGAAGCTGGGGGGCAGTGTTAGCTGTGAGGAGGATGCTAGGAGGCTGCAAGGTGACTTGGATAGGCTGGGTGAGTGGGCAAATGCATGGCAGATGCAGTATAATGTGTATAAATGTGAGGTTATCCACTTTGGTTGCAAAAACAGGAAAGTAGACTATTATCTGAATGTTGGCCGATTAGGGAAAGGGGAGATGCAATGAGACCTGGGTGTCATGGTACACCAGTCATTGAAAGTAGGCATGCAGGTGCAGCAGGCCGTGAAGAAAGCAAATAGTACGTTAGCATTCATAGCAAAATGATTTGAGTATAGGAGCTGGGAGGTTCCACTGCAGTTGTACAGGGTCTTGGTGAGACCACACCTGGAGTATTGCGTACAGTTTTGGTCTCCTAATCTGAGGAAATACATTCTTGCCATAGAGGGAGTACAGAGAAGGTTCACCAGACTGATTCCTGTGATGTCAGGACTTTCATATGAAGAAAGACTGGATTGACTCGGCTTGTACTCGCTAGAATTTAGAAGATTGAGGGAGGATCTTATAGAAACTTACAAAATTCATAAGGGGTTGGACAGGCTAGATGCAGGAAGATTGTTCCCGATGTTGGGGAAGTCCAGCACAAGGGGTCACAGTTTAAGGATAAGGGGAAAATCTTTTAGGACAGTGATGAGAATAAAATTTTTCACATGGAAAGCGGTGAATCTGTGGAATTCTCTGCCACGGAAGGTAGTTGAGGCCAGTTCATTGGCTATATTTAAGAGGGAGTTAGATGTGGCCCTTGTGGCTAAAGGGATCAGGGGGTATGTAGAGAAGGCAGGTACAGGATACTGAGTTGGATGATCAGACATGATCATATTGAATGGCGGTGCAGGCTCGAAGGGCCGAATGGCCTCTACTCCTGCACCTATTGTCCATGTATGAGCATGTGAGAGAGAGACAGACAGGGAGAGAGAGAGTGGGAGAGACAGAGAGAGAGAGACAGACAGAGACAGTGAGAGACAGAGAGAGCGAGAGAGAGAGAGACAGAGCGAGGGACAGAGCGAGGGACAGAGCGAGGTAGGAGACGGAGAGAGAGAGAGAGAGGTGGAGACAGAGAGAAAGTCTCTGTCTCTCCCTCTCAGTCTCTCATTGTCTCTCTATCCATCTGTCTCTCTCACTGTCCCCCTCTCTCTGTCTCTCTCCGTCTCTCTCTTCTTTCTTTCTCTGTCTCTCTCTCTCTCTCTCTCTCTCTCTCTCTCTCTCTCTCCCTCCCTGCCTGTCTGTCTCTCTCACATGCTCATACATGGACAATAGGTGCAGGAGTAGGCCATTCGGCCCTTCGAGCCTGCACCGAGCCGAGCATGACACACAAAAGCAAGTTTAGCAATTCACTATTCATTTCTTAGTGTCAGTTAGTCAATTAGTGTGTGTGTACATATGTGCATGTTGGTCATTCACCATCTCTCGGGTTGTGGCATGCTGTTACGTATTGTGCCTTATTTCCTTCGCCAATTATTATTCTTAGTTTTGATGTATCATCTAGTTCTTTAAAATCAGGGGTTGCCACACTGAGTTTGTCAAAGTATGTTTTCCTTGTTTTGTCAAATTGTTTGCATTTTAGGAGGAAGTGCACCTCTGTTTCAACCTCATCTGTCAAACAGTGGCCCCATATTCTGTTTTCTCTTGGTTGCCAGACTCTCTTCTGTCTTCCTGTCTCTCTCTTTCCCCCTCCCTCTGACTCTCTCTCTCTCACTATATCTATCTCTCTCTTTCTCCCGCTCTGTCTCTCTCTCTGTCTCCCCCTCTCTCTCTGTCCCTTGCTGTCTCTCTCTCTCTCTGTCCCTTGCTCTGTCTCTCTCTCTCTCTCGCGCTCTCTCTGTCTCCCTCTGTCTCTCCCACTCTCTCTCTCTCTCACTCTCTGTCTGTCTGTCTCTCTCTCACACACTCATAGAAACATAGACAATAGGTATGTCTCAGTATCCCGTATCAACTCAGTATCCCGTACCTGCCTTCTCTCCATACCCTCTGATCCCTTTAGCCACAAGGGCAACATCTAACTCCCTCTTAAATAGAGCCAATGAACTGGCCTCAACTACCTTCTGTGGCAGAGAGCTCCACAGATTCACCATTCTCTGTGTGAAAAATGTTTTTTCTCATCTCGGTCTTAAAGGATTTACCCTCTATCCTGAAGCTGTGACCCCTTGTCCTGGACGTCCCTATCTCTCTCTGTGTCACTCCCTCTCTCTCTTTCTCTCTCTGCCTCATTCTCTCCCTCTCTGTCTCCCCCCTCTCTCCCTCAGTCTCTCCCTCTCTCTCTCTGTATCTTTCTATGTCTATCTCTCTATGTCTCTCTCTCCGTTTCTCTCTGTATCTCTCTCTCTGTGTCTCACTTTCTCTGTCTCTCACCCCCTCTGTGGCTATATATGTCTCCCCCTCTGTGTCTCCCTCTCTCTCCCACAGTCACTATCTCTGTCTCTCTCCGTCTCTCTGACTGTCTCTCCCTCCGTTTCTCACCGTTTCTCTCTCTCTCGCTCCCTCTGTTTCTCTGTCTTTCTTTCTCTCTCTCTGCATCGCTCTCTCTCTATTTCTCGCTATCCCTCTCTCTATCTCTCTGTTTTTCTCTGCCACTGTCCCTCTCACTGACACTCTCTCTTTCTCCCTCTCCTCTCTGTCTGCCTCTTAGTCTCTGTCACTCTCTGTCTCCCACTGGCCCTCAGTATCTCCCTCTCACTCCCCGTCTCTCTCTCCCTTTCTGACTCTCTCTCCCTCTCTCTGTTTCGCTGTATATCTCTTTGTATCGGTCTCTCTCCCTTTCTCTTTCTCTCTCTCTCTCTCTATATCTCTCTATCCCTCCCCCCTCTCTCACTCTCTCTCTGTATTGAGTCTGTATTGAGAAGTTGGGAGCTCACGTTGCTGTTGTACAAGACGTTGGTGAGGTTACATTTAGAGTATTGTATTCAGTTCTGTGCACCGTGTTAAAGGAAATATGTCGTTGAGCTTGGAAAGGGCGCAGAGAAGATTTACAAGGATGTTGACTGGACTCGAGGGGCCTGAGCTACAGGGAGAGGTTGGGGCAAAGGGCTGGGACTCTATTCCTTGGAGCACAGGAGGATGAGGGGTGATCTTATAGAGGTGTACAAAATCACCAGAGGAATAGATCGGGTAGACACACTCTTGCCCTGAGTAGGGGAATTAAGGACCTAAGGACATGTGTTGAAGGTGAGTGAGGCGGGGTGGGAAAAATTGAATAGGAACCTGAGGGGCAACTTTTCCACACAGAGGGTGGTGGGTGTATGAAACAAGCTGCCGGAGGAGGTATTTGAGGCTGGGACTATCGCAACACTTGGACAGGTACATGGCTAGGACAAGTTTGGAGGGATATGGGCCCCTGGCAGGTGGTTCCTGTATAGAGGGGGCATGTTGAGTGAGGAATTGAGTGAAATCCAGGTTAGCCGGGAAGTGGTGTTGGGTAAATTGAATGGATTAAAGGCCGATAAATCCCCAGGGCCAGATAGGCTGCATCCCAGAGTACTTAAGGAAGTAGCTCCAGAAATAGTGGATGCATTAGTAATAATCTTTCAAAACTCTTTAGATTCTGGAGTAGTTCCTGAAGATTGGCGGGTAGCAAACGTAACCCCACTTTTTAAGAAGGGAGGGAGAGAGAAAATGGGGATTTACAGACCAGTTAGTCTAACATCGGTAGTGGGGAAACTGCTAGAGTCAGTTATTAAAGATGGGGTAGCAGCACATTTGGAAAGTGGTGAAATCATTGGACAAAGTCAGCATGGATTTACGAAAGGTAAATCATGTCTGACGAATCTTATAGAATTTTTCGAGGATGTAACTACTAGCGTGGATAGGGGAGAACCAGTGGATGTGGTGTATCTGGACTTCCAGAAGGCTTTCGACAAGGTCCCACATAAGAGATTAGTATACAAACTTAAAGCACAAGGCATTGGGGGTTCAGTATTGATGTGGATAGAGAACTGGCTGGCAAACAGGAAGCAAAGAGCAGGAGTAAACGGGTCCTTTTCACAATGGCAGGCAGTGACTAGTGGGGTACCCCAAGGCTCAGTACTGGGACCCCAGCTATTTACAATATATATTAATGATCTGGATGAGGGAATTGAAGGCAATATCTCCAAGTTTGCGGATGACACTAAGCTGGGGGGCAGTGTTAGCTGTGAGGAGGATGCTAGGAGACTGCAGGGTGACTTGGATAGGCTGGGTGAGTGGGCAAATGTTTGGCAGATGCAGTATAATGTGGATAAATGTGAGGTTATCCATTTTGGTGGCAAAAATAGGAAAGCAGACTATTATCTAAATGGTGGCCGATTGGGAAAGGGGGAGATGCAGCGAGACCTGGGTGTCATGGTACACCAGTCATTGAAGGTAGGCATGCAGGTGCAGCAGGCAGTAAAGAAAGCGAATGGTATGTTAGCTTTCATTGCAAAAGGATTTGAGTATAGGAGCAGAGAGGTTCTACTGCAGTTGTACAGGGTCTTGGTGAGACCACACCTGGGGTATTGCGTACAGTTTTGGTCTCCAAATCTGAGGAAGGACATTATTGCCATAGAGGGAGTGCAGAGACGGTTCACCAGACTGATTCCTGGGATGTCAGGACTGTCTTATGAAGAAAGACTGGATAGACTTGGTTTATACTCTCTAGAATTTAGAAGATTGAGAGGGGATCTTATAGAAACTTACAAAATTCTTAAGGGGTTGGACAGGCTAGATGCAGGAAGATTGTTCCCGATGTTAGGGAAGTCCAGGACAAGGGGTCACAGCTAAAGGATAAAGGGGAAATCCTTTAAAACCGAGATGAGAAGAACTTTTTTCACGCAGAGAGTGGTGAATCTCTGGAACTCTGCCACAGAGGGTAGTTGAGGCCAGTTCATTGGCTATATTTAAGAGGGAGTTAGATGTGGCCCTTGTGGCTAAGGGGATCAGGGGGTATGGAGAGAAGGCAGGTACGGGATACTGAGTTGGATGATCAGCCATGATTATATCGAATTATATCGATTATATCGCAGGCTCGAAGGGCCGAATGGCCTACTCCTGCACCTATTTTCTATGTTTCTAAATGGCCACAGATTCACAACTCTCTGGGTGGGAAACTTGCACCTCATCTGAGTCCTAAATGGCCACAGATTCACAACTCTGTGGGTGGAAATGTTTCTCCTCGTCTCCGTTCTAAATGGCCAACGCCTTATTCTTAAACTGTGGCTGGTATTTCTGGACTCCCCCAACATCGGGAACATGTTTCCTGCCTCTAGAGTGTCCAAACCCTTAACAATCTTATATGTTTCAATAAGATTCCCTCTCATCCTTCTAAACTCCAGAGTGTACAAGCCCAGCCACTCCATTCTCTCAGCATATGACAGTCCTGGGAATTAACCTGGTGAACCTACGCTGGGCTCCCTCAATAGCAAGAATGTCCTTCCTCAAATTAAGGAACCAAAACTGTACACAGTACTCCAGGTGTGGTCTCACCAGGGCCCTGTACAACTGCAGAAGGACCTGTTTGGTCTTATACTCAACTCCTCTTGCCATGAAGGCCAACAGGCCAAAACTGCACACAATACTCCAGGTGTGGTCTCACCAGGGATGGAGGGAGAGAGAGAGTGGGAGAGAGGGAGAGGGGGAGGAGAGAGAGAGGCAGAAAGGGTGAGAGAGGGGTGATATAGGGAGAGAGAGGGAGGAGAGAGAGAGGCAAACGCCTCCGTTGCCATGCGGTGAGAACGGAGAGGTTGAGAAGGAGTTTCTTCCCAGAGACCATTCGGACTGTAAACGCCTATCTCACCAGGGACTAAGTCTACTGAACCTTTTTCCTTCCAATATTTATTATGTAAAATAATATGTGTTTATGATTGTGGTTTTAGTTTGTTTGGTTGTTTGTCTTTTGCACAAAAGTCCGCGAGCATCGCCACTTTCATTTCACTGCACATATCGTATGTGTATGTGACAAATAAACTTGACTTGAGAGAGAGGGAGAGAGCGAAGGAGAGGAAGAGGGGGAGAGAGAGAGGGGGAGAGGGAGAGGGAGGTAGGGCAGAGAGAGGGGAGAAAGAGAAGGAGAGGAAGAGGGGAGAGAGAGATGGAGAGATGGAGAGAGGGGGAGGGGAGAGAGGCGGAGAGGGAGAGAGAGAGGGGGAACGGCCTGCCAGCGCCTGTGCATGCTCCCCCTGCTGCATTAAAGGGAATGCATGCATCACTGGCTGCATTGCTGCCTCTCTCGCTGCATTTCGGCGCTTTTACCCTCACCTGATCTTCACAACTGCATTCCCGCACCGTTGAGTGACGAACCTCTCGTCAACAAAGGCGCTTCACCACCCTCTCTCTCACAGTCCAATGCGGATCGGCTCCATCTTGGGCCGCGACGTCACGTCATATCCGGGCTGGGTATGACGTCATTTCCGGGCTCATGCCCCCTCTCTCTCCCTCCTCTCGAGAATCTTCGAGCGGGGCGGCCCTAGCCCGGAAATGACGTCGCCGTCCCGGACGCCCTTTGCCCCGCACTCTGCGGGGCGGCCTCACTCAGCCCGGAAATGACGCATCTGTCGCGGCCAAGATGGAGCCGATCCGCACTGGACGGTGAGAGGGAGAGAGGGAGAGAGGAGACAGAGAGAGAGAGAGGGAGAGAGGTAGACAATGTGGGGACGGAGATAGGAGCGGTGGAGAGAGAGAGAGAGAGGGGGAGGGAGAGCGATGGATTGAATAGAGAGAGTGAGAGGGTAGAGAGACAGAGGGGCAGAGTGAGAGGGGCAGAGATATAGAAGGTGGAGAGAGAAGGGAGGGAGAGACGGGGAGGGAGGAGTTGAGGAGAGAGAGTTCGGGAGAGAGAGAGAGAGATATCTGAGCGGTGGGGGCTGAGAGGGGCAGGAATAATGGGAGAGGTTCAGAGAGAGAGAGAGAGAGAGGAGACAGTCCGGGGGAGGGGGAGAGAGACTGGGAAAAGGGTGCGGAGGGGGACAGTGGGAGTCTACCTCTCTCCGCTCTCTCCTCGCACCATCTTTCTCTCTCTCTCCTTCTCTGTATCGATCTATCTCCGTCTTTCTCTCTCCCTCTCTTTCATCTTTCCCTCTCTCAGTGCGGATCGGCTCCATCTTGGGCCGCGGCGATACGTCATATCCGGGCTGCAACCTGCGGGGTCGCGCACGTCATATCCGGGCTGGGGTTTTGCGCGACGTCATTTCCTGGCTCATGCTCCTCTCTCTCCCTCCCCCACGTCGCCGCCCCGGACGCCCTTTGCCCCGCACTCGGGGGGAGGGGGAGAGAGACTGGGGAAAGGGGTGAAGTGAGTAGCGGGGGCAAGCAGGGAGCAAAGGGAGGGGGGAGGGATTCAAGGGGGAGTGGGTTTGGTGACGAGGGGGATGAATGGGGTGGGTGAGAGAGGGGTCAAGTGAGTCATAGAAGGGGGTAGGGAGCCTGGTGGGGGTTCACATTGTTTGGGGGTTGGGAGGAGGGGGGAGGGAGCAAAGGGGGGTAACAAGCATGAGGCAGCAGGGGTAAGGGGTAGGGAGCCACAGGGAGGAGGTCACATTGTTTGGGGGTGGGGAGGGTGTTGCAATTTAGGAAGTCAAACCAGGGCAGGATCTTCACTGTGAATGGTGGGGCGCTGGGGCTATAGACAAGAGACAATATGTGCAGGAATAGGCCCTTTGAATCAGCACCGCCATTCAATATGATCATGGCTGATCATCCATAATCAGTACCCCATTCCTGCCTTCTCCCCATATCTCTTGACTCCATGATCCTTAAGAGCCCTATCTAGCTCTCTCTTGAAAGTATCCACGGAACCGGCCTCTGAGGCAAATAATTCCACATAAGACCCCATGGGCCGAAAGGCCTGTTGTTTCCGCGCTGCATCTCTAAACGGAACTAAACCAAAGAAGGGTGTCGACCCAAAACGTCACCCATTCCTCTCTCCACAGATGCTGCCTGACCCGCTGAGTTACTCAAGCACTTTGTCATAGAGTCATGGAGTGATACAATTTTGGAAAGATGCCCTTTGGCCCAACTCTTACCCGCACTCCTGGATCCCTCGGCTCTACACATTCCGCAAGGCTGAGTTCAGAGTCCTAATGAGACCACACCTGGAGTATTGTGTACAGTTTTGGTCCCCTAACTTGAGGAAGGACATTCTTGCTATTGAGGGAGAGCAGCGTAGGTTCACCAGGTTAAATCCCAGGATGTCGGGACTGTCATATGCTGATAGAATGGAGCGGCTGGGCTTGTACACTCTGGAGTTTAGAAGGATGAGAGGGCATCTATTGAACCATATAAGATTGTTAAGGATTTGGACACGCTAGAGACAGGAAACATGTTCCCGATGTTGGAGGAGTCCGGAACCAGGGGCCACAGTTTAAGAATAAGGCGTCGGCCATTTAGAACGGAGATGAGAAACTTTTCCACCCAGAAAGTTGTGAATCTGTGACCATTTTGGACTGAGATGAGGGGAAACTTTTCCACCCAGAGAGTTGTGAGTCTGTGGGATTTTCTGCCTCAGAAGGCGGTGGAGGCCGGTTCACTGGATGTTTTTCAAGGGAGAGCTAGATAGGGCTCTTAAAGATAGCGGAGTCAGGAGGTATGGGGAGAAGTCACGAACGGGGTACTGATTGGGGATGATCAGCCATGATCACATTGAATGGCGGTGCTGGCTCGAAGGGCCGAATAGCCTCCTCCTGCACCTGTTGTCCTATTGTCCAGTGAAGGTGATTTGACTTGTTGTTGGAAAAAAATGCTGGAGAAACTCAGCGTGTGAGGCAGCATCTATGGAGTGAAGGAAATGGTTCTTGTGTCTGAAGAAGGGTCTCGACCCGAATCGTCACCTATTTCCTTCGCTCCATAGATGCTGCCTCACCCGTTGAGTTACTCCAGCATTTTGTGTCTACCTTCGATTTTCCAGCATCTGCAGTTCCTTCTTAAACATTTAGACGACATTGTTGTCTCGTTTATTCCATTCCATTGCGGTTCTTACAAAGAACGAGGCCTTATAAATATCTATGTCCACACAAATGCTCCGTCCCAGAGAGGGAGAGAGAGGGACAGTGAGAGGGGGCGGTAGGGAGATAGAGAGGGAGAGAGAGACAGAGAGAGAGAGAGAGGGAGAGAGACACATAAAGAGAGATACAGAGAGAGAGAGACAGTGCGAGAGACAGTGAGAGAGAGAGAGAGAAACAGACAGAGAGAGAGAGAAACAGACAGAGAGAGACACATGAAGAGAGAAAGACAGACAGAGAGAGCGAGAGGGAGGGTGATATACTGATAGAGAGAGGGAGAGATAGAGGGAGAGATAGATAGAGATAGACAGAGAGAGAGACAGAGAGAGAGACTCAGTAAAGGAAACCGGCTGAAAATTAGAAGCTGGTGTGACTTCAGTGTGGGGGGAGAGAGAGAGAGACGGACAGACAGAATGAGAGAGAAAGAGACAAGCCCTTCAACCCAACCTGCCCACACCGACCCCATCTACACTAGTCCCACCCCGACCAACATGCCCCATCTACACTAGTCCCACACCGACCAACATGCCCCATCTACACTAATCCCACCCCGACCAACATGCCCCATCTACACTAGTCCCACCCCGACCAACATGCCCCATCTACACTAGTCCCACCCAGACCAACATGCCCCATCTACACTAGTCCCACCCAGACCAACATGCCCCATCTACACTAGTCCCACCCCGACCAACATGCCCCATCTATACAAGAACCACCTGCCAGCGGCCCATATCCCTCCAAACTTGTTCTAGCCATGTACCTGTCCAAGTGTTGCGATAGTCCCAGCCTCAAATACCTCCTCCGGCAGCTTGTTCCATATACCCACCACCCTCTGCATGGAAAAGTTGCCCCTCAGGTTCCTATTCAATTTTTCCCATCCCCCGCCTCACTCACCTTCAACACATGTCCTTAGGTCCTCAATTCCCCTACTCAGGGCAAGAGTGTGTCTACCCGATCTATTCCTCTGGTGATTTTGTACACCCCTATAAGATCACCCATCATCCTCCTGTGCTCCAAGGAATAGAGTCCCAGCACTTTGCCCCAACCTCTCCCTGTAGCTCAGGCCCCTCGAGTCCAGTCAACATCTTTGTAAATCTTCTCCGTGCCCTTTCCAAGCTCAGCAACATCTTTCCTTTAACACGGTGCACAGAACTGAATGCAATACTCTAAATGCAACCTCACCAACGTCTTGTACACAGCAACGTGACCTCCCAACTTCTCAATACAGACTGAGTTGATACGGGATACTGAGACATACCTATTGTCTATGTATCTATGAGTATGTGAGAGAGAGACAGACAGACAGCGTGAGAGAGAGACAGAGGGAGACAGAGAGAGCGCGAGAGAGAGAGACAGAGCAAGGGACAGAGAGAGAGAGAGAGAGAGAGAGAGGGGAGACAGAGAGAGAGGTAGAGAAAGAGAGATAGAGAGAGTGACAGAGAGAGAGAGACAGAGGGAGGGGGAAATAGAGAGACAGGAAGACAGAAGAGATTCTGGCAACCAAGAGAAAACAGAATATGCGGCCACTGTTTGACAGATGAGGTTGAAACAGAGGTGCACTTCCTCCTAAAATGCAAAAAAATTGACAAAACAAGGAAAGCATACTTTGACAAACTCAGTGTGGCAACCCCTGATTTTAAAGAACTAGATGATACATCAAAACTAAGAATAATAATTGGCGAAGGAAATAAGGCACAATACGTAACAGCATGCCACAACCAGAGAGACGGTGAATGACCAACATTCACAAAGGTACGCACACACTAATTGACATTAACTGACACTAAGAAATGAATAGTGAATTGCTAAACTTGCTTTTGTGTTGTACTGCTGCAGCTGCAAGAACGTGTAGCATCAATAAAGGACTATAGGCCTATTGTGAGTTTATGTACAGGGACATATCTATCCATGCACTGTAGACTTGTATTTATACTGATGCTTTAAATATGTATGTCATGTTATATACTTTGGCAATATAACAATGTATTATTTATCATGCCAATAACGTTTTTGAATTAAAAAATTGAAAATTGAGAGAGAGACAGGGAGGGAGCCAAACAGTGACAGAGAGGGAGCCAAACAGTGACAGAGAGAGAGAGAGAGAGAGAGAGAGAGGCAGAGACAGATAGAGAGAGAAAAAAACAGCGAGACACGTAGGGAGACATAAGCAGGTGGGAAAGACAGAGAGAGACAGAGAGTGAGGGAAGAGAGATGCAGAGAGAGAGAGAGGGACAGAGCGAGAGAGAGAGAGAGAGAGAGAGAGAGAAGAGAGAGACGGAGAGAGACAGAGAGAGGGGGACAGTGAGAGACAGATGGATAGAGAGACAGAATGAGAGACTGAGAGGGAGAGACAGAGACTTTCTCTCTGTCTCCCCTCTCTTTCTCTGTCTCCTCCCTCTCTCTGTCTCTGTGTCTCTCTCTCTCTCTGTCTCTCTGTCTGTCTCTCTCTCTCTCTCTCTCTCTGTCTGTCTGTCTGTCTCTCTCTCTCTCTCTCTCTGTGTCTGTCTCTCTCCGTCTCTCCCACTCTCTCTCTCCCTGTCTGTCTCTCTCTCACATGCTCGTACATGGACAATAGGTGCAGGAGTAGGCCATTCGGCCCTTCGGGCCTGCACCACCATTCAATATGATCATGGCTGATCATCCAACTCAGTATCCTGTACCTGCCTTCTCTCCATACCCCCTGATCCCTTTAGCCACAAGGGCCACATCTAACTCCCTTTTAAATATAGCCAATGAACTGGCCTCAACTACCTTCCGTGGCAGAGAATTCCACAGATTCACCGCTTTCCATGTGAAAAATTTTATTCTCATCACGGTCCTAAAAGATTTCCCCCTTATCCTTAAACTGTGACCCCTTGTTCTGGACTTCCCCAACATCGGGAACAATCTTCCTGCATCTAGCCTGTCCAACCCCTTATGAATTTTGTAAGTTTCTATAAGATCCTCCCTCAATCTTCTAAATTCTAGCGAGTACAAGCCGAGTCTATCCAGTCTTTCTTCAAATGAAAGTCCTGACATCCCAGGAATCAGTCTGGTGAACCTTCTCTGTACTCCCTCTATGGCAAGAATGTATTTCCTCAGATTAGGAGACCA
Organism: Leucoraja ocellata; assembly: GCA_036785375.1. Taxonomy (NCBI): domain Eukaryota; kingdom Metazoa; phylum Chordata; class Chondrichthyes; order Rajiformes; family Rajidae; genus Leucoraja; species Leucoraja ocellata. Next base: position 704,094 of record JAWMAR010000658.1, read on the forward strand.
AAACTGTATGCAATACTCCAGGTGTGGTCTCACCAAGACCCTGTACAACTGCAGTGGAACCTCCCAGCTCCTATACTCAAATCATTTTGCTATGAATGCTAACGTACTATTTGCTTTCTTCACGGCCTGTTGCACCTGCATGCCTACTTTCAATGACTGCTGTACCATGACACCCAGGTCTCATTGCATTTCCCCTTTTCCTAATCGGCCAACATTCAGATAATAGTCTACTTTCCTGTTTTTGCAACCAAAGTGGATAACCTCACATTTATCCACATTATACTGCATCTGCCATGCATTTGCCCACTCACCCAGCCTATTCAAGTCACCTTGCAGCCTCCTTGCATCCTCCTCACAGCTAACACTGCCCCCCAGCTTCATGTCATCCGCAAACTTGGAGATGTTGCATTCAATTCCCTCGTCCAAATCATTAATATATATTGTAAATAACTGGGGTCCCAGCACTGAGCCTTGCGTTACCCCACTAGTCACTGCCTGCCATTTACTACTACTCTTTGCTTCCTGTTTGTCAGCCAGTTCTTTAACACATCAACACTGAACCCCCAATACCGTGTGCTATAAGTTTGTATACTAATCTCTTATGTGGGACCTTGTCAAAAGCCTTCTGAAAGTCCAGATATAACACATCTACTGGTTCTCCCTTATCCAATCTACATCCTCGAAAAATTCTATAAGATTCGTCAGACATGATTTGCCTTTTGTAAATCCATGCCGACTTTGTCCAATGATTTCACCACTTTCCAAATGTGCTGCTATCCCATCTTTAATAACTGACTCTAGCAGTTTCCCCACTACCGATGTTAGACTAACTACTCTGTAATTCCCCGTTTTCTCTCGCCCTCCCTTTTTAAAAAGTGGGGTTACATTAGCTACCCTCCAATCCTCAGGAACTACTCCAGAATCTAAAGAGTTTTGAAAAATTATCACTAATGCATCCACTATTTCTGCGGCTACTTCCTTAAGTACTCTGGGATGCAGCCTATCTGGCCCTGGGGATTTATCGGCCTTTAATCCATTCAATTTACCTAACACCACTTCCCGGCTAACCTGGATTTCACTCAGTTCCTCCATCTCATTTGACCCCTGGTCCCCTGCTATTTCCGGCTGATTATTTGTGTCTTCTTTAGTGAAGTAGTTTTTCAATTGATCTGTCATGTCTTTGTTCCCCATGATCTATTCATCTGTATCTGACTGTAATGGACCTACATTTGTTTTAAATAATCTTTTTCTCTTCACATATCAATAAAAACTTTTGCAGTCACTTTTTATGTGCCCTGCCAGTTTTCTTTCATAATCGATTTTCCCTTTCCTAATTAAGCCGTTTGTCCTCCTCTGCTGGACTCTGAATTGCTCCCAGAATTACTCTGGTAGGCTGCTTTTTCTGGCTAATTTGTATGCTTCATCTTTTGTTTTGATACTATCCCTGGTTTCCCTTGTTTTCCACGGAGGCACTATCTTCCCTGATTTATTATTTTGCCAAACAGGGATGAACAATTGTTGTAGTTCATCCATGCAGTCTTTAAATGCCTTCCAATGCATATCCACCGACAACCCTTTAAGAATCAATTGCCAGTCTATCTTGGCCAATTCACGTCTCATACCCTCAAAGTTACCTTTCTTTAAGTTCAGGACCCTTGTTTCAGAATTAACAATGTCACTCTCCATCCTAATGAAGAACTCAACCATATTATGGTCACTCTTGCCCAAGGGGCCACGCACAAAAAGACTGCTAACTAACCCTTCCTCATTACTCAATACCCAGTCTAGAATAGCCTGCTCTCTCGTTAGTTCCTCTACATGTTGGTTTAGAAAACTATCCCGCATACATTCCAAGAAATCCTCTTCCTCAGCACCCCTGCCAGTTTGATTCACCCAATCTATATGTAGATTGAAGTCACCCATTATAACTGTTTTACCTTTGTTGCACGCATTCTAATTTCCTGTTTGATGCCATCCCCAACTCCACTACTACTGTTAGGTGGCCTGTACACAAATCCCACTAGCGTCTTAGTGTTTCGCAGCTCTACCCATATCGATTCCACATCCTCAAAGCTAATGTCCTTCCTTTCTATTGCGTTAATCTCCTCTCTAACCAGCAACACTACCCCACCTCCTTTTCCTTTCTGTCTATCCCTCCTGAATATTGAATATCCCTGGATGTTCAGCTCCCAGCCTTGGTCACCCTGGAGCCATGTCTCCGTGATTCCTATATCATAGTCATTAATAACTATCTGCACATTCAACTCATCCACCTTATTACGAAGATTAGATTTCCAAAGTCTACAGAGAGATTTAGGCCATTTGGAAGAATGGGCTGAAAGATGGCAGATGGAGTTGAATGCTGGTAAGTCTGAGGTGCTCCATCTTGGCAGGACAAATCAAAATAGGAGGTACATGGTAAATGGTAGCGTATTGAGGAATGCAGTTGAACAGAGGGATCTAGGAATAACTGTGCACAGTTCCCTGAAGGTAGGATCTCATGTAGATAAGGTGGTAAAGAAAGATTTTGGTGTGCTAGCCTTTATAAATCAGAGCACTGAGTATAGAAGTTGGGATGTAATGGTAAAATTTTACATTGGTGCGGCCAATCCTGGAGTATGGTGTACAATTTTGGTCGCCCAATTATAGGAAGGATGTCAATAAAATATAGAGAGTACAGAGGAAGTTTACTAGAATGTTGCCTGGGTTTCAGCAACTAAGTTACAGAGAAAGGTTGAATAAGTTAAGTCTTTATTGTTTGGAGCACAGAAGGTTAAGGGGAGACTTGTTAGAGGTCTTTAAAATGATGAGAGGGATAGACAGAGTTGACGTAGATAAGCTTTTCCTATTGAGAGTAGGGAAGATTCAAACAAGAGGACATGACTTCAGAATTAAGGGACAAGTTTTGGGGTAACATGAGGGGGATCTTCTTTATTCAGAGAGTGGTAGCTGTGTGGAATGAGTTTCTAGTGGAAGTGGTAGAGGCAGGTTCGATTTTATAATTTAAAAATAAATTGGATAGGTATATGGATGGGAAAGAAATGGAGGGTTATGGTCTAAGTGCAGGTAGTTGGGACAAGGGGAAACTAAATGTTCGGCGCAGACTTGTAGGGCAGAGATTGCCTGTTTCCGTGCTTTATTTGTTATATGGTTATATGGAATGCTTCTTGCATTGAGACACAAAGCCTTCAGGTTTGTTTTTACAACACTCTTACCCCTTATACAATTTTGTTGAAAGTGGCCCTTTTTGATTTTTGCCCTGGATTTGTCTGCCTGCCACTTTTTCTTTTCATCCTGCTACCTATTGCTTCTACCCTCATTTTACACCCCTCTGTCTCTCCGCTCACACATTTAAGAAACCCTTTCCCTTTAACTCAATCCTCAATTATCCCATTTGACACCCCACCCCCTTATTCAGTTTTAAACCACCGGTGTAGCAGTGGCAAACCTGCCTGCCAGAATGCTGGTCCCACACCTGTTAAGATGCAATCCGTCCCTTTTGTACAGTTCCCCTTTACTCCAAAACAGATCCCAGTGATCTAAGAATCCAAATCCCTGCCCGTGGACCAGTTCCTCAGCCACACATTCAGGTCCTGTATCTCCCTGTTCCTGCTCTCGTCAGCACGAGCTCTCTAAAGTCACGCTGCAGAATATTCATCCCCTTCTTTCCGACATCGTTTGTGCCGAAATGCACTACCACTTCCGGCTGTTCACCCTTGAGGATTTTCTGCACTCTGTCCATGACATCCTGGATCCTGGCACCAGGAAGACAGCACACCATCCTCGAATCTCATCTGTTGCCGCAGAAACCCCTCTCCATACCTCTAACAATGGAGTCTCCAACTACAATGGCCTTGCCTGTCGTTGGCCTCTCTGGTTTTGGCTCAACAGCCCTTTTTGCTTCGCAAACCAGTAATAACGTCTTCTGTCCCGACAGCTTCTAAGTGGGTGAACCTGTTCACAAGAGGTACAACACATGGGGACGTTTGCATTCCATGCTTCCCTCCCTTTCTAACCGTCACCCACCTTCTCTCTTCTAGTACCTTAGGTGTAACAATCTTACTGTAGGACTTGTCAAGGAACGACTCAGTTTCTCGGATGAACCCGAGGTCATCCACTTGCTTCTCCAGTTCCCTAACACGGTCCTTCAGGAGCTGTACCTGGATGCACCTCACATTTGTAGCAGCCAGAGGCACCAGCAGTGTCCTTGACCTCCCACATACTGCAAGCATCGCACTGAATGAGCTTGCCTGACATATCCTTCTTTCGTCTCTCCCTCTCCAGCGTTTTGCGTAGCCTCCTCTCCTCAGCCTCCTCGCCGTAGACTCTCGAGCCAAAGACTTGCACTTTTCTCACAGGGCACTTCCCTCACAAGGCCGCTCCCTCACTGCTGCTCCCTAATAGCCATCTTGCTTATATTGACTGATAAATTGCCTCATTTACCAATTTACAAACCAAATTCCTCAGTTTTCAATTGTTTTCCCCCCTGTGACTCATTTCTAACTCTCCTCCCACTTGGGCTAGAGCCAATCAAAGATCTTATAGCAGAGCAAGATGGCCTACTCCTACGCAAAACACGTAGTGCGGTCATGGGCAGATTCATGGGTGATTATAGCAACCAGCCTCCGCCATCTTGTTCCGCCATCTTGCTTCGCCATCTTGCTTCCGGCCAAAGATCGGATCTGTAATGTCCTGTTTGCCAGCTTGCTGATCCTCTGTGTTCCCCTCCTGCAGGGCTTAGGAGCCGTTGCCGTGGATGAAGAGACGGGAACGTGAGCAGCCATTGAGGGCGGTCAGGGTGCCGGTGAGCGCCCCCCCCCCATCTGCTCGGTGTGCGGGTTGAGCTTCGAGCTGCTGAGCCGCGATGGAGGACCACATGACGGGACACAACAAGGAGAAGCGTTATGAGTGTGACGTGTGTGGCCAGGCCTGTCACTACCCGAGCCAGCTGGAGACCCACCGGCGGGTGCACACGGGAGAACGCCCCTTCGAGTGCTCGGAGTGCGGCAAGAGCTTCACCCGCTCCAGCCACCTGCTGCGGCACAACAGCGTGCACTCCGGCGAGAGGCCCTTCACCTGCTCCAACTGCGGCAAAGGCTTCAAGTCGTCCAACCACCTGAAGCTGCACCAGCGCACTCATACCGGCGAGCGGCCCTACACCCGTACCCAGTGCGGCAAGGGCTTCACCCGCTCCAGCACCCTGCTGTTGCACCAGCGCACCCACACCAGCGAGTGCCCCTTCACATGCGCCCAGTGCAGCAAGGGCTTCACCAGCTCCACTAGGCTGCTGTCCCACCAGCGGACCCACACCGTGGAGCGCCCCTACACCTGTGCCCAGTGCGGCAAGAGCTTCACCCAGTCCAGCACCCTACTAGAGCACCAGCGCACCCACACCGGCGAGCGCCCCTACACCTGCGCCCAGTGCGGCAAGGGCTTCACCTGCTCCTCCAACCTGAGGGTGCACAAGCGCACCCACACCGGCGAGCGCCCCTACACCTGCGCCCAGTGCGGCAAGGGCTTCACCCAGTCCAGCAGCCTACTACAGCACCAGCGCACCCACACCGGCGAGCGCCCCTACGCCTGCGCCCAGTGCGGCAACGGCTTCACCCAGTCCAGCAGCCTACTAGAGCACCAGCGCACCCACACCGGCGAGCGTCCCTACACCTGCACTCAGTGCGGCAAGGGCTTCAACCGCTCCACCTATCTGCTGTCCCACCAGCGGGTGCACACCGGCGACCGTCCCGTCCCCAGCCCGGTGTGTGAAGAGCGCTTTGCCAAGGCCTCCCATGCCCCGTCTAACCATCACGTACACACCAGTGGCCCGCCCTACGACTGCCCGTACTGCGGTGAGGAGTTTGACAGCTCACGGGGGTTGCGGCAGCACCGGCGGACTCACGTCGGCGAGCAGCTGCTCCCACTGTGACAAGAGAGTATGGGGGCTGCGGGAGCACCAGCAGATACACACCGGAGAGAGACCCTTTGTGTGCCCAGTGTATGGCAAGGCATTCACCCGCCTTGACCACCTGCTGGAGCACCGACAAGACCACACCGGCCAGCGCCCCTTCACCTGCCCGCTCTGCGGCAAGGCCTTTGCCCACTCCTCCAGCCTGCTGGCACATCGCCACGTGGATAGATAGGCGCTGTTTAGGTAGACACAAAATGCAGGAAGGAATGGGTAACGTTTCAGGGTCGAGACCCATCTTCAGTGTCGACCCAAACCGTCACCCATTCCTTGTGTCCAGAGATGCTGCCTGTCCCGCTGAGTTACTCCCGCACTCTGAAATGTCACCTGTCCATGTTCTCCACAGATGCTGCCTGACCCGCTGAGTTACTTCAGCACTTTGTGTTCGTCATAAAGTGACAGAGTGTGGAAACAGGTCCTTCAGCCCAACTTTCCCACACCGACCAACATGTCCCAGCTACACTAGTCACATCTGCCTGTGTTTGGTCCATATCCCTCCAAACTTGGCCTATCCATGTAACTGTCTAACTGTTTCATGGGATAGTCACAGCCTCAACTACCTCCTCTGACAGTTTGTTCCATACTCCCAACACCCTGTGTGAAAATGTTACACCTCAGTTTCCATATAAATCTTTTCCCCTTCACCTTGAACCCATGTCCTCTGGTCCTCGATTCCCCCAGTCTGGGCAAGTGATTCTGTGCATCTAACTAAATTGTGTTCTGTGCAAGATTCCAGCTTCTGCAGTTTCTTGTGTCTCCCTCACCTATATCCACCTATCACTTCTGAAGATGGGTCTCAACCTGAAACGTCACCCATTCCTTATCTCTAGAGATGCTGCCTGTCCCGCTGAGTTACTCCAGCATTTGTGTTCACCTATCACTTGCCAGGCTTTGTCCAGCCCCCATCTCTCTTTTCCAGCTTCCTCCCCCCCACCCTCTCCACTCAGTCTGAAGAAGGGTCCTGACTCAAAACGTCGTCTGTCCATTCCCTCTAAAGTGGTGGAGGAACACAGTGGGTCGGGCGGCATCTGTAGAGGGAAGGGAATCTAAGGCAACCACTCCCACCTCTCCTTTCCAACTTTCTCCACCCCCCACAACAAGCAGCCTGAAGAAGGGTCCTGACCTAGAATGTTGCCTGTCCATGCTCTCCAGACGTGCAAGTTACTCCAGGAGATTGTGTCTCTTTTTGTAAACCAGTATCTACTGTTCCTTCTATCTGGTCCTCGATCCCCCCACTCTGCATTGCACTCGGTCCGCTCAGACTAAGGACGGATAAGGACCAAACACAAACACTCCCGGTTGCCAACCATTTTAACTCCCCTTCCCATTCCCACACTAACCTTTTTGTCTGGGCCTCCTCCATTGCCAGAGTGATGTAACACACAAACTGGAGGAACAGCACCCCATAGCTTCCAGCCCAATGACATGAACATTGAATTCTTCAAATTAAGGAGACTCCCCCCCCCCGTACTAATCCAGTCCTGGAGTATTGATTCCCCTCCAAAGTGCCGGTAGAACTCAGCAGGTCAGCCATCCGTGGTGGGAAACGGATGGAGAAGTGTTCCTTATATAAGCCCCTCCTTGGCCCTGTCGAGGAGCAGACCATCAACAGCACCAGCATCTTCTCATGCATACTGTACCCAAGTGAAAATGCTATAGGGAACCAAACTGCAAACAGCCGACTGCTCACAGTACCAGCTGGCTGCCACTGGCCCAAAAACTTAAAACATTTAAATGTGTTTTTTTTTTAAGGCGAGTCTTGACGTATTTGTGCCTTACGTAACAAATAAAACATTTTTTTTCCTGACCTCACTGTGTTTTTCGGAATTCTTCAGAATTCATGTTGTTCTCAGTAATAAAAGAAAATGCTAACCATCTCCAGAAATGATAAGAAATGATTCTCGCCTCCATGCATATCTGTAGCCGTAGGGCAGTTGCACACCTCCCACTACTTCAAAAATAGTTCATGCACTTGGTAATATCATTTGGCTGCTGTTGTGTTTTATTTGTTTAATGCATTTGATTAGATTAGGAAATGTTACCTTTCCTACAAGGGTCATTCATCTGAGAAGTTGCTATAGCAACATGCCCACTCTTGCCTTTATGAAGAGACTGAAGATTTGTACTGCAAGGTATGTCTGACAAATAATGGATTAGCTGTACAAAATATGATCCATTGATTCAATTGTGGTCAAATCCTAGTGAACAGTGTTACCTTTTTCTAACGCCGCTGCCACCGATGTTGCAGAAGAAAAAGGGCAATTATTACACACATTCTGCACAACATACGTTTTTGACACCAAACAATGTTACATTTTGTTTCAGGCTATTCTTTACCAATCCTCACTGTTTGAAGCCATTTCAGCCTTCAATGGTGAACATTGTTCATCTCTGCTGATACAAACTTTTAGCTTGGTACCAGACCAAGTGGGACCAGTGTGTTCCTGTCACACGGTAGGCCTGGTCCCCCAACGCAACAAGTTCCCCTGATGCAATATTCCACCACTCACCTGTTCCCCCAATGCAATAATCCTCAACTCACCCAAAGCCCCCAAATGTGCACGGACAGCTTATTCCCCTTATCCCCCAGCACTCTCTCCCCTCCAATTCAGCCCCCAATTGCACTTGCTGCCAAGAATTTAAAAAATAATCCAATTGCACTTCCCCTGCCTGTGCCAGCACTCCCTCCCCTACCCCTCCTCTTCAGCCTCCCTGTTTTTAAACTTTTAAAAACTTCCCGCAGGACTAAGTGGGGAGGGCCAGCAAGGATTGGATCCCATTGTGGCATCATAGCTGTAACTGCCAGTGTGCAGATGGAAGCAATTGTTGTCAAGGTGGGATTTTGTAAAGTTAAACCTTGTAAAATATAACATCAATCTGAACAAAACTTGATTTAAAAAAAAGACACCACAAGACAATTGGGCCTCGGTGATTAATCTCAAAATGAGACGCAGCCGAGATTACTTCCAGAGCCTTTTACTTTCAATCTTAGCAAGAATCTTTCCACATTTCACTTCACTCCTTGGAATTTTAAGAGTGATTTGGTCTGTTCACTTTTTTGTGCCGCTCCTACATAAACAATTTAATGAGCTTGTTTTAAGAATATTATCCTTATATCTGTTAGATTACAATCAAGTTAGTACCTTCTCCAACCTCACCTACTGCATCCGCTGTTCCAGGTGTCATCTTCTCCACACAGGCAAGACCAAGCGCAGACTCTCCCGGTGACCCAGCACTTACTCCCCCTCCCATTCCCAATCTGACCTTTCTGTCCTAGGGCTCCATTGGCAGAGTGATGCCCAGCACTAATTGGAGGAACAGCGCCTCATATCCCATTCCTTCCCCTTCCTCGTTTTCCCACTGGCCTTACTGTCTCTGCCTACATTCTTTCTTTCTCCAGCCCTCTCCTTTGACATCAGTCTGAAGAAGGGTCTCAACCTGAAACATTGGCAATTCCTTCTCTCCATAGAGTCTGCCTCGCCCGCTGAGTTTCTCCAGCAGTTTGTGTTTCCCTTCGATATTACCAGCGTCTGTAGTTATATCTTTAACATTCCAGCAAGGAGACTCCCATTTAAACACCAATGCTGAATACACGGCTGACCATCAGAAACATGCAGTGTGATGGTGATCATTAATCCATCATGTGATTCTACCACAATCAAACACTTTTACTTGTACTGGTTCTGACCTCCATGTCTATCATTCTGGTGACAGTTTGCTACTAAATCCAGAAACACCACTGGCAAACACAAAGGTCACATGAAATGCTGGGTTGACAACATTGCCGACCTCCCGAAATTAGCCGACTTATTAACTTCCAGTTCAAGGTCACATTTATTGTCACAAACACCAATTAAGTTATAGTGATATTTGAATGACCATACAGTCATACAAGTAAAAACAACACATTACACAATAACATTTAACATAAACATCCACCACAGTGGAATCCACATTCCTAACTGTGATGGAATACAATAAAGTTCATTCATCTTCCTCCTTTGTTCACCCGTAGTCGGTGCTGAACCCTCAACAGTCGCCAGCTGCCGACGGCCCAATGTCCAAGCCCTCGCATCGGGATGATGGAAACTTCGGCGTCGGGATGGATCGGAACAATCTCAAGTCCTCGAGCTCACGCATGGAGCTCTCGAGTCGGTCTCTTCTTACCGGAGCCCGCGGCTTCGTGATGATAAATTCCACAGGCCCAACAGTCGGAGCACATCCACAGCAATCCTCGGCAAAGGATCGCCGCTCCGCTATAGTAAGTCTGCAGCGCGCCCAGAAGCTCCGGGCCGGTCTCCAGGAAAGGCCACACCAATCCAAGTTGTTAGGCCGTAGGGGGAGACGGAGACGTAACACAGGGAAAACCGCTTCTCCGCAGAGGTAAGTGACTTGAACAAAGTTTCCCCCGACCCCCCACGTAAAACATACACTGAAAGTTTACAGCCCAGCAGTAGGAACCAATATGATGTATGATTATCCAATTTCAGGAAGTCCCTGTTTTCTCCATCTTTCCCCTTCCCTTCCCAGCTCTCCCACAGCCCACTGTCTCCGCCTCTTCCTTTCTTCTTCCCCCCACCCCCACCTCCACATCAGTCTGAAGAGGGGTCTCCACCAGAAACGTCACCTATTCCTTCGCTCCATAGATGCTGCTTCACCTGCTGTGTTTCTCCAGCATTTTTGTCTACCTTTGTGAAACATTAAAACATATTTTAAGACATACTAAAAAATAACAAAAAAAGTTGAAGGGACAGACAGGCTGTTGGCGTGGCTGCCATCACGTGGGATGAATACTTGAACTGAAGCCTAGAATGCAAATAAACCATTTTTGCCAGGGGGAAATGTAATTCCACTTAGCCAGTCAGATGGATATGCTAAATTGTAATACATGCAGCCCCATAGCTCAACAGCAGTCCTGTCTTTGCAAAAAACACCTTTCTCCCTATAATCATCAACTGCATATTTTGTTACTTACCTGCTTACACATGTTCTCCAACTAATTTGTCCACAGCGTAGCACTCCGCTCTCCAACAAAGGTTCATGATGATAGGCTGGGCCATGTCCTGTACCTTGGAAGCCATCTCTTGGCGAGGACAGAATCAATGGTCCAATTCATCACAGCCTTCATTCATTGTGCCAACACAGCTCACAGTGGGTTGAGGAAAAGGGTTTGAAAATCATGATCTCAGACCCAGCTGAAATATCACAGTATCCTGGACAACAGTGAAACTTGCCTTCTATGCACTTCCAAAACCTTGACTGGCTACAACAAGCAAGCACTTCGGGCAACCAACATTGCAACATCCTGCAAGTCTACTGGAAGCCTTTATTAAAGGCTATTTTTATACATTTTGGTCTCACCATGTAGAAATGACAGCTGTGTTTATACATAGTCCCTCCATTTCAGGGCACCATAATGTTTGGGACACATGGCTTCACAGGCGTTTTTAATTGCCCAGGTGTGTTTAATTGCCTCCTTATTGCAGGTATAAGAGAGCTCCCAGCACCTAGTCTTTCCATCACCTTTGAAACTTGTATTGCTGTTTATCAACATGAGGACCAAAGTTGTGCCAATGAAAGTCAAAGAAGCCATTATGAGACTGAGAAACAAGAATAAAACTGTTAGAGACATCAGCCAAACTTTAGGCTTACCAAAATCAACTGTTTGGAACATCATTAAGAAGAAAGAGAGCACTGGTGAGCTCACTACTCGCAAAGGGACTGGCAGACCAAGGAAGATTTCCGCAGCTGATGACAGAAGAATTCTCTGTATAATAAAGAAAACCCCCAAACACCTGTCCGACAGATCTAAAACACTCTTCAGGAGTCGGGTGTGGATTTGTCAATGACCACTGTCTGCAGAAGACTTCATGAACAGAAATACAGAGGCTACACTGCAAGATGCAAACCACTGGGTAGCCACAAAAATAGGATGGCCGGGTTACAGTTTGCCAAGAAGTACCTAAACGAGCAACCACAGTTCTGGGAAAAGTTCTTGTGGAAAGATGAGATGAAGATTAACATATCCGAGTGAAGGCAAGAGCAAAGTATGGAGGAGAGAAGGAACTGTCCAAGATCCAAAACATACCACCTCATCTGTGAAACACGGTGGTGGGGGTGTTATGGCCTGGGCATGTATGGCTGCTGAAGGTACTGGCTCACTTATGTTCATTGTTGATACAACTGCTGGTGGTGGTAGCGTAATGAATTCTGAAGCATATAGACACATTCTATCTGCTCAAGTTCAAACAAATGCCTCAAAACTCATTGGCTGGCGGTTCATTCTACAGCAAGACAATTATACCAAACACGCTGCTAAAGCAACAAAAATGGTAAATTCTTGAGTGGCCAAGTCATTCACCCGACCTGAACCCAGGCCTTTTAAATACTGAAGAGAAATCTGAAGGGGACTAGCCCCCCAAAAATCATCAGCTAAAGATGGCAACAATACAGCCCTGGCAGAGCATCACCAGAGAAGACACCCAGCAACTGGTGATGTCCATGAAACACAGACTTCAAGCAGTCATTGCAGGCAAAGGATATGCAACAAAATACTAAGCGTGTCTACCTTCATTGACATGACATTGCTGTGCCCCAAACATTGTGGTGCTCTGAAATGGGGGACTATGTGTAAGCACTGCTTTACTTTCTACATGGTGAAACCAAAATGTATAAAAATGGCCTTCATTAAAATCTGACAGTGTGCACTTTAGCCACATGGGATTTTTTCTATTGCAAATTTCAAATTGTGGAATACAGAGGGAAATATATAAATGATGGGTCTTTGTCCCAAACATTATGGAGGGCACTGTACATCCCATCATAATTCGCAGCACTCAGGGGTAAATATGTGAGGGACAATACTGTGGAATATAGTCTTTGCTGACTTGGCCGTGTACTGTTCCCAACAACACTTCACTCCTGCACTTACTTCATTCACAAGGGTCTGTGAAAAGTTGTATTAAATAACAAGCTGCAATTTACAAACAGAAACACTGATGGCAGAAAGTGAACAGCTGGAAGCACGAAGCAGCAGCAGAAATGTAACCAAATTGTGCAAAATGCAAAATCTGGACTTACTGAACTCACACATGTCTTAATCCTGAAAAGATTGATTTGGTGATTCTTGTGATGTTGTTCCCATTCAAATCCCTGAAAAGAAACAATGTAAACGTGGCTAACAGTAAAACAGGGAGAGATAACAGGACAGGAGCTGAAGCGTAAACAAGGTGCAAACCAAAGACCAGATCTGGGCCCGGTTATTGATATTTCACTCGGCGACACGAGCCATGTTTCAGTTTGTCGTGAACACTGATAAAACCAGGACGTTCCTGCCCACGCCCCACCCCCACTGTGTACCTGTCTGAAATAGTGTTGAAAATATTTGTCCGGCAGGTGATTTTATCCTTTTTGTCTCTGCGTGCATTTGGTTTTAAAAATAGATCATAAATAACAATTGCAGCATAATTAACAGCGGTGAAGAAAATCTGCAATGTGACCTGCGTAAGTGGCTGAACTGCCAGCCCAATAATTCATCCCTCTCCCCTTCTCTCTCACAGTCTGTCACTTGTTTTGGGCAGAATTTCTGGCAGATTCTCAGCTGCCAGCCTGCCAGGTCTGAGTGACTGTACTGCCTGGCCTCAGTGACTGAGCTGCCAGCCCACGAATCCATTCGGCCCACAATGTCCATACTAGCCCTCTGAAAATTAGTCCCTTCGGCCCACAATACCCATACTAGCACAACAGAAAGCCGCCCTCCCACAACCAGCAATATTGGAATAGGGAGGTTGCACGGCAGTAGGGTCACGACCCATGACCCATACTGTTGCTGACGCGTTTCTTACATTAATAACATATACTGGAAATGACGGGTGCCCTCCAGTTGCATAGAGCGGCTCCGTGCGTCAAGCCCTTTAACCCAGTGACCTTAGGTGCAAACCCTATACTTTGGCAATATAACAATGTATTTTTATCATGCCAATAACGTATTTTTAATTGAAAAATTGATAGAGATACAGAGATAGATAGAGAGATACAGACATCAGTGAGTGAATGTGCCGACTCCCCGCCCCCCTCAGCCCCAACATGACTCCTCCAGCACCTCCAGCGGCCACACACGACGCCCCCACCCATCAGCCCCACACACACACCCGCACACAGATTAATGATGGTGGTGGTGGGGCGGCGGCGGGACCCAACCCCAGGCCCCAGGCCCAGCTCCCTGAGCTCCGCCAACCCCAACCCCAGGCCCAGCTCCCCGAGCTCCGCCAACCCGAACCGCAGCTCCCCGAGCTCCGTCAACCCCAACCTCAACCCCAACCCCAGCTCCCTGAGCTCCATCAACTCCAACCCCAGGCGCAGCTCTCCGAGCTCCGCCAACCCCAACCCCAGGCCCACCTCCCCGAGCTCCACCAACCCCAACCCCAACCCCAACCCGAGCTCCCCGAGCTCCGCCAACCCCAACCCCAACCCCAACCGCAGGCCCCGCTTCCCGAGCTCCGCCAACCCCAGGCCCAACCCCAACCCCAGGCCCCGCTCCCCGAGCTCCGCCAACCCCAGGCCCAACCCCAGGCCCTGTCCCCGAGCTCCGCCAACCCCAACCCCAACGTCAGGCCCAACCCCAACGCCAGCCCCAACCCCAACGCCAGGCCCAACCCCAACGCCAGGCCCAACCCCAGGCCCCAAACCCAGGCCCCGCTCCCCGAGCTCCGCCAACCCCAACGCCAGCCCCAACCCCAGGCCCAACCCCAGGCCCCAAACCCAGGCCCCGCTCCCCGAGCTCCGCCAACCCCAACCCCAGGCCCAACGCCAACCCCATGCCACGCTCCCCGAGCTCCGCCAACCCCAGGCCCAACCCCAAACCCAGGCCCAACCCCGGGCCCCGCTCCCCGAGTTCCGCCAACCCCAACCCCAGGCACAACCCCAACGCCAGGCCCAACCCCAGGCCGCAACCCCAAACCCAGGCCCCGCTCTCCGAGCTCCGCCAACCCCAACTCCAGGCCCAACCCCAGCTCCCCGAGCTCCGCCAACCCCAACCCCATCCCATCACTCACTGTGGGGAGGGAGGGAGGGAGGGAGGGAAGGAGGGAGGGAGGGAGGGGGGGAGGGAGGGAGGGAGGGAGGGGAGGGAGGGAGGGAGGGAGGGGAGGGAGGGAGGGAGGGAGGGAGGGAGGGAGCAAAGATCTTAGAGCAGAGCAAGATGGGAACTCTTGCGAAATACAATGGGCTGATGTGTAGTACGCTACGGAGGGGATCCTGGGCATTTTCCCCCGCCCATTTTAGTAACTGGAGGCCTACCTGACCAGTGTAATCAACGTTGTGGAGCAACAGTTTGTGTGTGTGATATAGGGTTACATTCATAATTCTGTCAGTTCATACTTCTTGTCAAGAATAAAATTTGACTGGTAATTGTCTTTTTTTAATGTTTTTTAAATCATTTCTTTTTAAATGGCTCACAAGCAGTGTTTGCGTTGATTTTGTAGTAACTGGAACCGACCCGACTCGCAGGGTAATTGACATTGCGGGGGAAGTTTTTGTGTGTGATATAGGGTTAGATTCATAATTCTGTCAGTTCATAATTCCGTTAATTCTTGTTAAAGAATGAAATGTTTATAAACACACATACATGAATGTGATATATAGGTATGTTGCAAAGCCTACCTGAAGCGTTGCTGAAAATCTGTCCCAGCCCGTGTGCGTGATTTTGGCGCCGTTTAAAGGGGGCGGGTTTACAACGCGATTTTCCCTAGGCTGTTCAAATCGCGGTTTTTCAGCCTAGTTAATTATTAACGAAAAATCGCTGGAAGATTCCCTCGCTTGAGCTATTATTAGTTTTAAGGGCTTTCCTTACGTGTTATAGTAGGTTAAAAATTAACCTCTAAACCCCCGACCGCCGACAACGGGCCGGATCTCATACAGGGGACAACAGAAGGTGAAAAGGGCTTCTTAAGATCCTTTTATACAAAGTTTAATGTTGCGAGTAGCTAATTTTGGGCCCATTATATCCCGCGGTATTTTTCGGGGCATTTGAGGGCACAAATCCACCGCAATGTGAACGTTCTAAACCAGCGCATTCACAGGATCCCACTCGAAAGCTGATTTAAATGGCCATTAATTTACAGCAATTGAACACTAAATTCCTTCCATTTGGCCTATAAATTAATGTCAATGAGATTTAAAAATCATGTTTTATTGTGAATTATTTGTGAATATTATTTGAACACTTAGGCTATATAAAAATGTTAATCATTTATTAAGAAATGGATAGACGCTTAGATCTAGTAATTGAAGTTTGTAATTAGCTACAATTAGGTAACTAACTAATTATATGCTTTAATTTCAGGTCATCCAAGTAAGATTTAGAAACTGAAGAAATACTGCATAGACTTGGTTTATACTCTCTAGAATTTAGAAGATTGAGAGGGGATCTTATAGAAACTTACAACATTCCTAAGGGGTTGGACAGGCTAGATGCAGGAAGATTGTTCCCGATGTTGGGGAAGTCCAGGACAAGGGGTCACAGCTTAAGGATAAGGGGGAAATCCTTTAAAACCGAGATGAGAATAAATTTTTTCACACAGAGAGTGGTGAATCTCTGGAACTCTCTGCCACAGAGGGTAGTTGAGGCCAGTTCATTGGCTATATTTAAGAGGGGAGTTAGATGTGGCCCTTGTGGCTAAGGGGATCAGGGGGTAGGGAGAGAAGGCAGGTACGGGATACTGAGTTGGATGATCAGCCATGATCATATTGAATGGCGGTGCAGGCTCGAAGGGCCGAATGGCCTACTCCTGCACCTAATTTCTATGTTTCTAAGATTATTTTATATTTGTTTCAGCATGCTTCAATCTATGATAAATGAAAATTTCATTCAGTTCTCTTAGTTTTTAAGAAGGTTATGGGCTTTTGACTGTCCACGATCACAGATGTTTTGTTATCTCCATAGAAAATCAATAGGGAACAAGGTGCTAATTTCCAAGTATGAAAATGGCCATAACTTTTTAAATACTTGAGATATGAAAGTGAATTAGGGTGTCAAATTAAACTTATTTTTATGCTTTATCTGATGGGATAAATTGCAGACTTGATTTTTTAAATCTCAAAATTTTGTAACATTGCTATATAATATATCCTTCAAAGCTGTTCTATCTGCCCCCCAATCACATCCAACTAAACATCTCATTACATTAAGTATCTTCTTACATTTGTCCACTACTTTCTGAATATGAACCATCCATGTAATCCTCTCATCAAACTTGCGTGAGAGTTGACCATCTTGCTCTGCTGTATGATCTTTGATTTGACCTTGAGTGAGCATCAGGGTTTGTCCATGAAACGCGGCCGGCCCAGTTGTTGTTGTTGTTGTTGCTGCAGCTTCTCTTGTCTCCACAGTCGCTGCCCGTCTGTCTCTGTCTCTGTCTCTGTCTCTGTCTCTGCGTCACAAGCGCCGCCGACATTTTGTATCCGCCTTCACGTTTAAAAACAAACCGCCATCTTGCAGCTTCGAATGGGCGGTGACGTCACGGCGCAGGGCGGGCGGGCGGTGATGACGCCCCCAACCCCCCCCCCCCCCCTTCACTCACGTCATTCTCCTAACTCCACGCTTTCTCCTAAGTGGCTGGAGGGAGCAATCTCTTGAACTATATAATAATCTGCCACTGTAAACCCCTCACCAACATGGCCGCCATCAAACCCCTCACAAAGATGGCCGCCGGCTGCCGACCAATCAGCGGCGCCGACCTCACCAAGATGGCCGCCGGTCCCGCCCCGGGATCGAGTCTCCGCATCGACCGCACGAAAATGGCGGCGGAGAAGCGGCAGTTGGTGACGTCGCTGCGGACGGAGCTGAGGTAAATAATGTTGTAAATAAACCCGGTAAATGTGGGGGAGCTGAGGTCAAACTCCACATAAACTACACGTCTGGGGAATAAAACTGGGGTCAATAATAGAAACTCACCGTCTGGAGCAGCGTCCTGATATAAAACACCAGGATTATAAACATCTATCTCCCTCTCTCTGGCTCTCTGTAAATAATCAATAAATCACCAAATAAACTACACGTCTGGGGAATAAACCCGGTAAATCTGCTGTAAATAATGTTATAAACTACACGTCTGGGGAATAAACCCGGTAAATCTGGTGTAAATAATGTTATAAACTACACGTCTGGGGAATAAACCCGGTAAATCTGGTGTAAATAATGTTATAAACTACACGTCTGGGGAATAAACCCGGTAAATCTGGTGTAAATAATGTTATAAACTACACGTCTGGGGAATAAACCCGGTAAATCTGGTGTAAATAATGTTATAAACTACACGTCTGGGGGGAATAAACCCGGTAAATCTGGTGTAAATAATGTTATAAACTACACGTCTGGGGAATAAACCCGGTAAATCTGGTGTAAATAATGTTATAAACTACACGTCTGGGGAATAAACCCGGTAAATCTGGTCTAAATAATGTTATAAACTACACGTCTGGGGGATAAACCCGGTAAATCTGGTGTAAATAATGTTATAAACTACACGTATGGGGAATAAACCCGGTAAATCTGGTGTAAATAATGTTATAAACTACACGTCTGGGGGATAAACCCGGTAAATCTGGTGTAAATAATGTTATAAACACACAGGACAGCGGAATAAACCCGGTCTGGGGTTAAAACTGGGGTAAATGATGATATAAACACACAGGACAGCGGAATAAACTGGGCTGTGGATTCGTTCCCAAAACATCCGACCCCGACCCCTTGGTAAAATAATTCTAAATCTGCTGTGATGACATTACACAACTCTCTGTGAGAAAAAGTGTTTCCTTGTCTCTGTTCTGAATGGCTTACCGCTTATTCTTAAACTGTGTGGCCCCCGGTCTGGACTCCCCCAACATCGGGAACATGTTTCCTGCCTCTAGCGTATCCAAACCCTTAACAATCTTATATTGTTCAATAAGATCCCATCTCATCCTTCTAAACTACAGAGTGTACAAGCCCAGCCGCTCCATTCTCTCAGCATATGACAGTCCCCCACATCCGGGGATTAACCTGGTGAACCTACGCTGCTCTCCCTCAATAGCAAGAATGTCCTTCCTAAAATTAGGGGACCAAAACTGCACACAATACTCCAGGTGTGGTCTCATTAGGACTATGAAGGGCCGAATGGCCTACTCCTGCACCTAATTTCTATGTTTCTATGTTTCTATGAACTCTGAGCCTTGCGGAATATGTAGAGCCGAGGGAACTAGGAGTGCGGGTAAGATTTGGGCCGAAGGGCCTCTTTCCAACACTGTATCACTCCATGACTCTATGACAAAGTGCTAGAGTAACTCAGCGGGTCAGACAGCATCTGTGGAGAAGATAGACACAAAGTGCTGGAGTAACTCAGCGGGTCAGGCAGCATCTGTGGAGTAGATAGACACAAGTGCTGGAGTAACTCAGCGGGTCAGGCAGCATCTGTGGAGAAGATAGACACAAAGTGCTGGAGTAACCCAGCAGGTCAGGCAGCATCTGTGGAGAGAGGAATGGGTGACGTTTTGGGTCGACACCCTTCCTTGGTTTAGTTCAGTTTAGAGATGCAGCGCGGAAACAACAGGCCTTTCGGCCCATGGGGTCTGCGCCGACCAGCGATGACCCCGTACACTAGCACTATCCCCACGCACATTGGGGACAATTTAGCTATTTTGTGGAGGCCGATTAATTTACAACTGTACCGCTGCGCCAGTGTGCAGCGCAGAATTATATAACAGTTTCCTCCGCTATAAACGCCTCCAATATGTGCTAGGAATGTCCTGTTTGCCAGCTTGTTGATCCTCTGTGTTCCCCTCCTGCAGGGTTTAGGAGCTGTTGCTGTGGATGGAGAGACGGGAACGTGAGCGGCCATTGAGGGCGGCCAGGGTGCCGGTGAGCCCCCCATCTGCTCGGTGTGCGGGCCGGGCTTCAAGGGCTAATCTTCGATAGAGGACCACATGAAGGGGCACAACAAGGAGAAGCGTTATGAGTGCGACGTATGTGGCAAGGCCTGGCAGAGCCCGAGCCGGCTGGAGACCCACCGTCGGGAGCACACGATAGAACGCCCCTTCAACCGCATAGAGTGCGGCAAGAGCTTCAAGAGGGCGGATGTGCTGAAGGCCCACCGGCGGGTGCACCACGGGGGAGAAGCCCTATGGCTGCTCCACATGTGGCAAGAGCTTTACCCAGTTGTCAGGGCTGCGGGAGCACCAGCGGGTGCACAGCAGTGAGCGGCCCTTCACACCTGCCCCGACTGCAGCAAAGGCTTCATGTCATCCAAGGAACTGAAGGCGCACAAGCGCGTGCACACCGGGGAACGTCCCTACACATGCAGCGACTGCGGCAAGGGCTTCACCCAGTCCAGCGGCCTGCTGGTGCACCAGCGCACCCACACTGGCGAGCGTCCCTACACCTGCGCCCCAGTGCGGCAAGAGCTTCACCCAGTCCAGAAACCTGCAGCAGCACCAACGCACCCACACTGGCGAGCGCCCCCTACACCTGTGCCCAGTGCGGCAAGGGCTTCACCCAGTCCGGCAACCTGGTGGTGCACCAGCGCACCCAAACCGGCGAGCGCCCCCTACACCTGCGCCCAGTGCGGCAAGGGCTTCACACCAACTCCACCCGGCTGCTGTCCCACCAGTGGGTGCATGCCGACAAACCGTCCCGTCCCCAGCCCGGTGTGTGGAGAGCACTTTGCCATGGCCTCCCACACCCTGTCTCACCAGCACGTGCACACCAGTGACCCGCCCTACGACTGCCCGTACTGTGGTGAGTCGTTTGACAGCTCGCGGGGGTTGCGGCAGCACCGGCGGACCCATGTCGGCGAGCAGCTGCTCCCACTGTGACAAGAGAGCACGGGGGCTGCGGGAGCAGCAGCGGATACACACCAGAGAGACCCTTTGTGTGCGCTGAGTGTGGCAAGGGTTTCACCCGCATATCCAGCCTGTGGCAGCACCGGCGTACCCACAGCGGTGAGCGTCCCTTCCCCTGCCCGTTCTGTGGTAAGGGCTTCACCGCCTTGACCACCTGCTGGAGCACCGGCGAGTCCACACTGGCCAGCGCCCCTTCACCTGCCCGCTCTGTGGCAAGGCCTTTGCCCGCTCCTTCAGCCTGCTGGCACACCACCACGTGGATAGAGAGGCGCTGTTTATGTAGACACAAAAATGCTGGAAGGAATGGGTATCGTTTCTGGTCGAGACCCTCCTCAGTCTCGACCCGAAATGTCACTCAGTCCTTCTGTCCAGAGATGCTGCCTGTCCCACTGAGTTACTCCAGCATTTTGTGTCCTTTTTTGTAAACTAGCATCTCCAGTTCCTTCTTTTTACACCATTCTGGTTAACCATCGCTGCACCTTCCCCAAAGCCTCCACATCAGTCCTGTAATGGAGTGACCAGAACTATATGCAATACTCCAAATGCTACCTGACAAATCTCCCTTAAAGCTGCACATATATATTCCTCTCTCCTTATCTCACATCCTTTAACTCCTTATTTTCCCTCGCCTCTGTCACTTCACTGATCTGCCGATCACACCCCTCATCTGTCAACATAATGTCAGTCTGAAGAAGGGTCCTGACCCGAAATGTCACCTATCCATGTTCTCCACAGATGCTGCCTGACCCGCTGAGTT